>JBBMOL010000316.1:0-585089 GCA_037954665.1 Laguncularia racemosa | reverse complement strand
GGTTTTTAAGGAAACTTGTTGGAATAATAACGAACTATTTAACTCTTTGCCTAGTGTGGTTGTGTCTATTGTGCAGGACTTTGAAGATGACTTCCCTGAGGAGATTCCAAAGGGATTACCACCTATTCCTGGTATTGAGCACCAGATTGACTTGGTACCCGGAGCATCGATTCCAAACAAACCGGCTTATAGGAGCAATCCAGAGGAGACAAAGGAACTCTAAAGGCAGGTCGATGAATTAATGGAGAAGGGGGTACATAAGAGAAAGCATGAGTCCATGTGCAGTGCCTGTGATTTTAGTGCCTAAGAAGGATGGGTCATAGAGAATGTGTGTTGACTGCCGCACCATCACAAACATCACGGTAAAGTATCGTCATCCCATTCCTCGCTTAGATGACATGTTAGATGAGTTACATGGGTCTAGTGTCTTTTCCAAAATTGATTTGAAAAGCGGATATCACCAAATTAGAATGAAAGAAGGTGATGAATGGAAAACCGCATTTAAGACAAAATATAGATTGTATGAGTGGTTAGTAATGCCTTTCGGTTTAACTAACGCACCTAGTACTTTTATGAGACTTATGAACCATGTTTTGAGGACTTTTATTGGCAATTTTTTTGTTGTCTATTTTGATTATATCCTCATTTACAACAAGAGTTTGGAGGACCATATATCTCACTTGAAGGATGTTTTAGAAGTGCTTCGAAAGGAGCAATTATATGCTAACCTCAAGAAGTGCACTTTTTGCATAGACAAACTTGTGTTTCTTGGTTTTGTTGTTAGTGCATAGGGAATACAGGTTGATGAAGAAAAGATTCGTGCGATCTAAGAATGGCCTAGTCCAACTAATGTAAGTAATGTGCGTAGTTTCCATGGACTAGCGAGTTTTCACAGGAGATTTGTGAAGGATTTCAGCACCATTGCAGCACCACTTACTGAGGTAATTAAGAAGAACGTAAGGTTCAGATGGGGAGAGCAACAAGAGAAGGCCTTTCAGACGCTTAAAATAAGTTGACTCAGGCGCCATTACTTGCTTTACCTAATTTCTCTAAAACGTTTGAAATTGAGTGTGATGCTTCAGGATTAAGTATTGGAGCAGTGCTCATGCAAGAGAGAAGACCAATTGCATTCTTTAGCGAGAAGCTAATTGGGGCAACCTTGAACTACCCTACTTATGACAAGGAGTTATATGCCTTGGTTCGAGCACTGGAGACTTGGCAACACTATCTTTGGCCAAAAGAGTTCATGATCCACACTGACCATGAATCCTTGAAGTACTTGAAGGGACACAATAAGCTAAACAAAAGGCATGTTCGTTGTGTGGAGTTCATCGAAACATTTCCCTATGTCATCCACTACAAGCAAGGTAAAGAGAATGTCGTTGCTAATGCACTTTCTAGAAGGTATGCTCTTATCTCTACTCTTAGTTCTAGACTGCTTGGTTTTGAGCACATTAAGGAATTGTATGCTACTGATCGAGATTTTTGTGAGGAGTATGTGCAGTGTGAGAAGAGTGGTCATGGTAAATTTTATAAACATGAAGGATTCTTGTTTAGGGAGAGTAAACTATGCATTCCAATTTGTTCTTTAAGAGAATTACTAGTGAGGGAGTCTCATGGAGGAGGTTTAATGGGACATTTTGGAGTAGCTAAAACCTTAGGGGTATTGCAGGAACACTTCTATTGGCCTCACATGAAACGAGATGTTGAGAGGATTTGTGAGCGATGTGTCACGTGTAAGTAAGCAAAATCTAGAGTCCAACCTCATGGGCTTTATACCCCACTTCCCATTCCTCATGAGCCTTGGATAGACATTTCCATGGATTTTGTGTTAGGATTACCCCGGTCTAGACATGGTCAAGATTCTATTTTTGTAGTCGTTGATAGATTCTCTAAAATGGCACATTTCATTCCTTGTGACAAAACAGATGATGCTTGCAATATTGCTAATTTGTTCTTTAGGGAAGTTGTGAGATTACATGGTATGCTTAGAACAATCGTATCGGATAGAGATGCTAAGTTCTTGAGCTACTTCTGGAAGACCTTGTGGGCTAAGTTAGGAACTAAGTTATTGTTTTCTACTACTTGTCATCCACAGACTGATGGTCAAACTGAGGTAGTAAATCGAACTTTATCTACTTTGTTGAGGGCTGTCATTAAAAAGAACATTAAAAGTTGGGGGGATTGTTTGCCGCATGTTGAATTTGCCTATAATCGCACAATGCATTCTGCTACTAAGTTTACTCCTTTTGAAATTGTGTATGGTTTTAATCCACTAACTCCTTTGGATTTATCACCTCTGCCTATTTCTGAGTATGTTAATCTAGATGGCAAGAAGAAAGCAGAATTTGTTAAACCGATCCATGAGAAGGCAAGGCTAAACATTGAGCGAAGAACAGAGCAATATGTGAAACAAGCCAACAAGGGTCGTCGACAAGCTGTCTTTGAACCTGGAGACTGAGTTTGGGTTCACATGCACAAAGAGCGGTTTCCTGTGCAGCGTTGATCTAAACTACTTCCTAGAGGCGATGGACTATTTCAAATTCTTGAGCGCATCAATGATAATGCATACAAGATAGATTTACCAGGTGAGTATCAAGTAAGTGCTACATTTAATGTTACTGATTTGAGTCCTTTTAATGTAGGCGACGATTTGAGGACAAATCCTTTTCAAGAGGAGGGGAATGATGAGATCCATGATGGAGTCAAGCCAGAAGATGGCATGTAGATCCTTTTGAAGTGCCACCTGGACCGATCACAAGAACTCAAGCGAAACGATTAAAGGAAGCACTTAACGGGTTGATAAAGGATGCCCATGAAGTCGGAAAGGATTGGAGCAATCATAAAGCTGGAATGGATTGGAACAACCATGGGAATGCCCTTGCTCTTGTACAAGTCATACCGGATACGGGTGAAGAGGGCGTGTCTTTACAAGGCACGGCCGTGTAGGAGTCTAGAGGTTACACAGAATCATACACGGTCATATACACGGTTCAAAGGCACGGCCGTGTATGGTGTCAAGAATATCCACAGAATCATACACGGCTTGTATACACGGCCGTGTATATATCCAATGCCGACCTTCATTCCAACGCCGTCGGCCTTTAAGTCATTGTTTTGTTATTTTTACGCAACTTAATGATGTTATGTCGTTTTGGGCCTTTATTGTTACGAATTGTAAACCCTACTATAAAGCTCCTAGGGTTTAGAACAGCTACAACATAGAATATACAACATACAAGTTTGAAAACACTTTTGACAGAATTCTGTTGGTTGTCGAATCCAACAAAAATAAAACCTACTCCTAGAAAATGATATGATTTGCGTATAGTAGTGAGTAGGGTCGTATCCACAGGAATTGGTCAAATATATTTCTATTTAAAGAGAATAAAGAGGAAAAGAAAAATGGGGGGGTTTGTTTGTGAATCAAAATAATATTGAAACAAGATAATAAAATCGAATATTGATAAAAGCCTAGCCAAAGGAATCAAGATAGTTTAATTCGAGGAATTGATCATCGATGCAAATGTTTTCTATTCTTATTTCTAGATAAACTAGTTATGGTTATTAACAAGCTCTAACAACCTATCTCTCCTTACTTCCTCGATAATCAAAACAAGCTCTTTGACTATTTCTCTTATCAATTAGACAACCCTAAAACAAGCTCCTAGGATTTAATCTATCAATAGCATTAAAAACAAGAGAGACCACCAATTCATGCCAGTAGATTATAAGATAACCAATTGAAACAAGATCATACATCCCCATAACATGAATTCGATTATCTATTTTATAATCAAACATGTTATTGTGTCACCGAGACTAGAACTATCAAACAATTACGGATTTGACATGCTAGTTGACAATATATTAACTTGCTAATTGAGTAGAAGAGCTCTAATTCATACCAATCAACAAAGATAATAATGACAAAACGTTCAGAAGATATATGAATATCCAAAAACAAATAATAGATTAAAGACAAATCAATTAGATCTCACAATTCGTGGAGAATCAAACTTCTATGACCCTTTGGCTAGAAAATCTACTCAGCTACACATGTTCATCATCAAAACGAAAATTAAAAGTAAAAACATGATAAGCCTCTGTTTCCGGTTTCCTTGCTCTGCCTCCTTCCTTCCTTCTTGTCTCCAAGATGATCCAAGATGATCATAACCCTCTAGGGTTAGTACTATTTATATTGTTAAAGGAATGGCAGGTGATCTTTTGCTAGCAAGATACGAAAATATCTTTCCTTTTTCAAGTAAATCTCGAGAAGTAAATAATCGTCTGCCTGGCACGCTCAACAACACGGCCGTGGGTCAAGCCATGCCTTCCTCTGTGGATAATCTACAATTCTTCATCCATGTCCAGTGTGTACCACGGTTTCAACCACAGCCAGATCCCAAGACGTGTCATCCTCTGGTCGAAGTTCCACAATTTCTCCTTCTTATTTAGTATATGGCACGACTTCATCAAGCTTCCACCACGATTTCCACCACGGCCGTGTCACAAGACGTGTCTCTCTCCTTCTCATGCAGTGTGTAGCACGGTTTTCACCATGGTCGTATCTCAAACTATGCCTCCTTCTAGACAGATACATGGCCATGTACTTCAACCGTGTATTTTCCTGTTGATTCAAAACCAAGTACACGGCCGTGTACTTCAACTACACGCCCATGTACTTTCCTCCGGCGGTGTAAATCCTTGTCTTTGATCCAAGTTGTAAATGACTTCTCTAATTTACTTGAATTAGCACCCTTGACTCCATTCAACCTGATTTATCACCATAATAGAATTAAGTACCATTTCCTTATGATTTCTATAAAATTTATAATAAATTAACACACTTCATACTATAAAGATTGAGTATAAAATGGCTCTATCAAATTCCCCTACACTTAAACTCTTGCTTGTCCTCAAGCAATTGAATCAAATTAATTGAGAAATTCATCATAGATTATACGAATTTTCTTTTCATCATTCCAAGCATATATTCATTTGTAATTCATGACTTGTAATTTTAATGTCTACTACTTCAACCAAACTGGTTTCATGTGATCAAATTACCATGGACAAAATTTAATAACTAATCTAAACAAAACAAACTTTAATCCTCATGTTTAGCAAAAGAATTTTTATTCCAAAAGTAAATACTTAATCCACTAAGGAAAAACACCCAATTAAACTTCATTGGATATTATCAAGTATATAATCCTTGCAACATAAAGTAAAAGCATATAGTATCAACTCTTTCCATAGATTTTCTCCCTTTCTATTATAAGTCTTGTTTAATTCAATGAATGTTTACATTCATTGTTCTTTTGATTTAATCAAGCATCTATTTTGACGGGTTTTTGCCCACTTCTTTTCATGAACTTTTACCTTTTTCGCCCTTATCGTTATAGTGAGTTCATTGAGTCGGCACATCCCGAGCTAGTCACTCAAGTGACCGGGTTTTGAGATACCCCTATGGACTCTTCCTCACTCTAACATTCAAGTTTGAATACTCTTAACTCAATTATTTGAATTATTGGAGTAATGGCTATGCTTGATTTTTTTTTTTTTTTCACAACAACTTCAAAGAGTATACAGTTGCTAATATAACCTAGAAGTAAACTTGTTTATTTTTCACTTAGGGACTCGACTTACTCTTAGACTTCCAATTCTAAAGCTAAATACAAGGTAAATTTGTTTCTTAAAGATTTCACTACTTAATTTTAACCAAGTATTCTAATCACAACAGTAGGTGAGTACTGTTCTTGTAGATTTTAGTACTCTCATAAGCTTCTCTTCGAATTTCCTCAAGTTCTTGTAATTGAAGTTTTCTATGCTCACCAACCTCATCCATTCGCATGTTACATTGTTTTACAGCCTAGTACGCCCTATGTTCTAGCTCCACAGGGAGGTGTCACGGTTTGCCAAATATCAAACGGTAAGGAGACATACCTATAAGGGTCTTGTAAGCTGTCCGGTAGGCCCATAATGCATCTTCAAGTCTTGTACTCCAATCCTTCCTGCTTGGATTAACGGTTTTTTCCAGAATAGACTTGATTTCTTGATTTGAAACTTCTGCCAATCCATTGGTTTGAGGGTGGTATGCGGTGGAAGTGCGATGAGTGACCTTGTATTTTTTTAGTAGAGTTTCCATTACTCTATTACAAAAGTGCGTGCCACGATCACTGATAAGAGCCTTTGGTGTCCCGAACCTAGCAAAAATATGAGATTTAACAAAATCCACAACAACTTTGGCATCATTAGTTCGGGTCGCTTTGGCTTCCACCCATTTTGAAACATAATCCACAGCAAGAAGGATGTAAACATTACCGAAAGAAGGAGGAAAAGGAACCATAAAGTCAATACCCCATATATCAAATATTTCACATGCAAGAATAGGGGTAAGTGGCATTTGGTCTCTACGTCCTAAGTTGCCAATTTTTTGACATCGTTCACAAGACTTACAAAACATAAAAGAATCACGAAACAATGTAGGCCAAAACAAACCACATCCTAATACCTTTTGAGCTATCCTCTTAGGGCCAAAATGTCCACCACATGCATATGAGTGACAAAATTGCAATACAGAAGGAATATCGTCTTGAGAAATATACCTTCTAATGATCTGATCAGCACAATGTTTCCACAAATATGGATCATCCCATACATAGTACTTAGCATCACTTTTAATTTTATCTTTTTGAGCCCTAGACAAATCACTTGGTAGTGTTTTGGTAACCAAATAGTTGACAATATCGGCATACCACGGAATTGTCTTTTGAATAGAAAAGAGATACTCATCTGGGAAATCATCTTGTATTGGTGTTGACCCTTCACTGATAGGTATTCTACTGAGGTGGTCGGTAACTAAGTTTTCAGAGCCTTTCCTATCGCGTATTTCTAGATCAAACTCTTGTAATAAGAGTATCCATCGAATAAGTCTTGGTTTCGCCTCCTTCTTCGCGAGCAGGTATTTGAGAGCTACATGATCAGAGTAAACAATTACCTTAGTACCAAGTAAATATGATCTGAATTTTTCTAATGCAAAAACAACAGCCAAGAGTTCTTTTTCCGCTGTGGAATAGTTGCATTGAGCATTATTCAATGTTCTGGAAGCGTAATAAATGACATGAGAAGCTCTTCCAACTCTTTGGCCAAGAACGGCTCCAACTGCATAATTGCTCACATCACACATAATTTCAAAGGGAAGGTTCCAGTCAGGTGGTTGGATGATTGGAGCAGAAGTCAACTTATCCCTCAATGTGTCAAAAGCGTGCTTACAAGCCTCATCGAACTCAAATGTCACTTCTTTTTGCAGCAATCGACATAGGGGTTGAGTAATTTTGGAAAAATCCTTGATGAAGCGTCGATAGAATCCTGCACTCCCAAGAAAAGAGCGAATTTCCCGTACACTTACAGGGTAAGGTAAAGATTTAATCAATTCTACCTTAGCTTTATCGACTTCAAGCCCCTTAGAGGATACAATATGACCTAAAATGAGACTTTGTTCAACCATAAAGTGACATTTTTCATAATTCAACACTAGGTTCTTATCTATACATCTTTGAAGCACTTTTGTAAGGTTAGTCAAACATGAATCAAAAGAATTACCATAGACGGTGAAGTCATCCATGAAAACCTCTATGATATTTTCCACATAATCTGAAAATATACTAACCATACACCTTTGGAATGTGACTGGGGCATTGCAGAGCCCAAAAGGCATCCTTCGATATGCAAAAGTACCGAATGGACAAGTGAAAGTAGTCTTCTCTTGATCTTCCGGTGCCACTGGAATTTGATGAAAACCTGAATAACCATCAAGACAACAATAGTGAGAATGGCCAGCCAAACGTTCAAGCATCTGATCAAGAAAAGGAAGAGGGAAGTGATCTTTTCTAGTTGACGCATTTAACTTCCTGTAATCAACATAAACCCTCCAACCATTCTGAACCCGACTAGGAATTAACTCACCATCAGAGTTTTCAATCACAGTCAAGCATGTTTTCTTTGGAACAACTTGAATTGGACTTACCCATTTGCTATCGGAAATTGGATAGATCATACCTGCATCAAGAAGTTTCAAGATCTCTTTCTTAGCTACCTCCATCATAGGCGGGTTCAAACAACGCTGAACTTCCTTGAAGGTTTGCAATTATCTTCCATTAAAATCTTGTGCATGCATGTGGAGGGGCTTAGTCCTTTGATATCGGCTATAGACCATCCAATGGCTTCTTTATACTCTCTTAGCACCCGAATCAACTTTTCTTCTTCTAAAGTACTTAGTTTGTTAGAGACTATCACAGCAAGAGTCTCATTTTCTCCTAAGAAGATGTACTTTAGATGTTCGGGTAAGGGTTTTAATTCCAACTCTGGTGCCTGCACAATAGAGGGAAGAAGTATTGTGTTAGAAGGGGGTAAATTATTGTAGGACACATCATACCTGGTAGGTTTTAATGATTCCAACTCCCAAATCATGTCTTGCAAATCAGAGGATATTACAAGCTTCTCCTTAAGAGTTTTCAATGTATTAATAGTAAGACTCCTATGAAGTACAATTTTCAACTCATCATCGTCTATCAAATCAAATGTAGCCTGTGTTAATGGGTCAATAACATCCACAACAAAAACAGGGGAGATATCACTAAGATATTTCATGGCATCATAAATGTTAAATTTAATCACTTCACCATCAAATTCCATAGTGAGGTTACCGTCATGTACATCAATTTTCGTTCTGGATGTCTTAAGAAATGGTCTCCCTAATAATATCATTGAGGAATTACAAGAATCATCATTCTCCATGTCAAGCACATAAAAATCTGCAGGGAAAACCAACCCATTAACTTGTACTAAAACATCTTCTAGGACTCCCTCAGGATAGACATTGGATCTATCAACAAGTTGAACAATAACACCTGTTTCCTTCAAGGGACCAACATTTAAGCTTTGATAAACAGATAAAGGCATAACATTGATTGAAGCTCCTAAATCACACATAGCTTTGGCGATTCCAAGATTACCTATTTTGCAAGGAATAGTAAACATACCTGGATCCTTACATTTAGGAGGATGCTTCTTCTGAATAATAGCCGAAACATTCTCACCCACACTAATCTTTTCATTACCTTTCATCTTTCTTTTGTTAGTGCACAATTCTTTGAGAAATCTAGCATAACGAGGTACTTGCTTAATTGCATCCAGCAAAGGAATATTTACCTCAACTTTGCGAAAAGTTTCAAGAATCTCCTTTTCTTCAGCTTCATTCTTAGTTTTCGCTAATCTAGAGGGGAAAGGAGGTGCTGTTGTCATGACTTTTGGTGGTTCAACAAAGGATCCTTTGATCTGGTTGTTCTGCTGGCTTGGAGTTGCAGTCTCTTTCTCAAGATTAGTTCGATGTCCTTTCTCATTTGATCCCTGCAATTTCGTTCCACTTCTCAAGGTAATTGCATTAGCGCTTTGCTTTGGATTTGTGATAGTTTGAGAAGGTAACTTACCTTGAGTTTCTAACCTGTTTATAGAAGAAGCAAGTTGGCTTACCTGATTTTCCAAGTTGTGAATGCTTTGCTTTGTCTCATCCTGAAATTTTTTTGTATTAACAGCAAGTGATTTAACGATTTCTTCAAGAGACATACCTGAAGTGGAAGGAGCTTGTGGTACTTGGTTTGATGGCTTAGGTTGGAATTGTTGGAAGTTTTGTGGTTTATTGCCATATCTAAAGTTAGGATGATCCCTCCATCCAGGATTATAAGTATTCGAGTAGGGATCATATTTCCTTTGTGGCTGTCCTGGGAATCCTCCTACAGCATTGGCATGCTCATGATTGTCATCTTGCAGTGAGGGACACATGTCGGTGGGATGATTAGGAGTAACACAAATTCCACAAGCCTTCACCTGCTGTGTATTTCCAAGAGCTATCTGCTGCACAAGGGAGGTTGGGTTAGAAATTTGATGTTCAAGGTTAGAAACACTTACCTCATTTACCCTCCTTGAAGATGTATCATGCCTATACCCAAATTGTTGCGAATTAGCAGCCATAATGGAGATCAATTCCCTAGCTTGACCAGGGGTTTTATTCACTATGGCACCTCCACTAGCAGCATCCATCATCTTCCTCTCCATCGGGAGCAGGCCTTCATAGAAGTATTGGATGAGAAGTTGTTCAGATATCCCATGTTGTGGACAGCTTGCACAAAGTTGCTTGAACCTCTCCCAATACTCATGAAGAGTCTCGGTGTCCCTCTGTTTGATACCACAAATCTCTCTTCTTATACCAGTAGCTCTAGACGCGAGGAAAAATTTGTCTAAGAAGAGCCTCACCATATCTGTCAAAGTGGTTATAGAACCTGGAGGCAAATAAAACAACCAGTCTTTAGCTTTAGTACTTAAAGAGAATGGAAAAGCACGTAACTTGATTTGATCGTCGGTTATTCCTTGCGGCCTCATACTAGAACACACTATATGAAACTCTTTCAAATGTTTGTGAGGATCTTCATTCTCAAGACCATGAAAGGTGGGTAGCAGATGTATCAACCCAGATTTCAACTCGAATTCAACAGCTAGTTCGGGACAGTGAATACAAAGGGGTTGTTGATTCACATCCGATGCAGCCAATTCTCGCAATGTTCTTTTGAGATTTGCCATATTGTCTTCTTTTTCAGAATCAATGGATGAATCAGACAAATCCGATGCCAAGTTCAGTCCAGGGGATGATCTAGCTTCTCTTCGCAGCCTCTTAAGAGTCTTCTCAATCTCCGGATTATAAGTGAGTGCACCTGTATGAGAAGAGCGGGTCATACAAGAATAGAAATAAATTTGACACCAATCTCCGGCAATGGCGCCAAAATTTGATGGTTGCCGAATCCAACAAAAATAAAACCTACTCCTAGACAATGATATCATTTGCGTATAGTAGTGAGTAAGGTCGTATCCACAAGGATTGGTTAAATATATTTCTATTCAAAGAGAATAAAGAGGAAAAGAAAAATGGGGGGTTTTGTTTGTGAATCAAAATAATATTGAAACAAGATAATAAAATCGAATATTGATAAAAGCCTAGCCAAAGTAATCAAGATGGTTTAATTCGAGGAATTGATCATCGATGCAAATGTTTTCTATTCTTATTTCTAGATAAACTGGTTATGGTTATTAACAAGCTCTAACAACCTATCTCTCCTTACTTCCTCGATAATCAAAACAAGCTCTTTGACTATTTCTCTTATCGATTAGACAACCCTAAAATAAGCTCTTAGGATTTAATCTATCAATAATTCATGCCAGTAGATTATAAGATAACCTATTTAAACAAGGTCATACATCCCCATAACATGAATTCGATCATCTATTTTATAATCAAACATGTTATTGTGTCACCAAGACTAGAACTATCAAACAATTACGGATTTGACGTGCTAGTTGACAATATATTAACTTGCTAATTGAGTAGAAGAGCTCTAATTCATACCAATCAACAAAGATAATAATGACAAAACGTTCAGAAGATATATGAATATCCAAAAACAAAGAATAGATTAAAGACAAATCAATTAGATCTCACAATTTGTGGAGAATCAAACTTCTATGACCCTTTGGCTAGAAAATCTGCTTAGCTACACATGTTCATCATCAAAACGAAAATTAAAAGTAAAAACATGATAAGCCTCTGTTTCCGGTTTCCTTGCTCTGCCTCCTTCCTTCCTTCTTGTCTCCAAGATGATCATAACCCTCTAGGGTTAGTTCTATTTATATTGTTAAAAGAATGGCAGGTGATCTTTTGCTAGTAAGATACGAAAATATCTTTCCTTTTTCAAGTAAATCTCGAGAAGTAAATAATCATCTGCCTGGCATGCCCTACAACACGGTCGTGGGTCAAGCCGTGCCTTCCTCTGTAGATAATCTACAATTCTTCATCCATGTCCAGTGTGTACCATGGTTTCAACCACGACCAGATCCCAAGACGTGTCATCCTCTGGTCGAAGTTCCACAATTTCTCCTTCTTATTTAGTATATGGCACGGCTTCATCAAGCTTCCACCACGGTTTCCACCACGGCTTCCACCACGGCCATGTCACAAGACGTGTCTCTCTCCTTCTCATGCAGTGTGTAGCACGATTTTCACCATGGCCGTATCTCAAACCGTACCTCCTTCTAAACAGATACATGGCTGTGTACTTCAACCGTGTATTTTCCTATTGATTCAAAACCAAGTACACGGCCGTGTACTTCAACTACACGCCCATGTACTTTCCTCCGGCGGTGTAAATCCTTGTCTTTGATCCAAGTTGTAGATGACTTCTCTAATTTACTTGAATTAGCACCCTTGACTCCATTTAACCTGATTTATCACCATAATAGAATTAAGTACCATTTCCTTATGATTTCTATAAAATCTATAATAAATTAACACACTTCATACTATAAAGATTGAGTATAAAATGGCTCTATCAAATTCCTCTCTTAGTTCTTTAAAGAACTACTCTAGAACTTATCGGATTTTCTTCCGTGGCGTTCATCCCGATTGTGGCGTCTACATAATATACCAAGTTTCTTGTCTCACTTATAGGCAACGGGTCACGGTTTCCACTCAATTGTTTGGCATCTTAGGTAGCAATTCCGAACGTATTGGTATTGGGTTTCGTCACACGTTGGCGTGGCTCATATCAATCCCCTCCTATAGGTTTAGTAAGTACTTTGGCTTATATTCCATATCCTAATCTAATTTAGTGGAATTTTAGCAATTGCCATCTACTTAGCCAAATGATATGTCAACTCAAAAATATTGGGAGCAACTTTATGAAACAGAAATATGTTATAATCCATCCAAGTCTAAGAACTCATTGATCACAAATGTGGATTTGAGAGTTGTTCATCATCTGTTAGCACACACTCTTGGAGGACGAAAAAGTAACCATAGGATGATAAATAACTTTGAAATCTTTCATCTCTATAGCATGGCTACAAAATTTAAGATCAATGTAGGCTTAAAAGTTGCTAAGTTCCTATAAAAGCAATCTACTGATCTTAGAGCCAAGGTAATATACTATGGGAGCTATATTACAAAGTTCCTAAAAGATTATGATGTCTTTCGAGCATTGAATCTAAATGACCTAAGCATACTTGCCACAAAAATTTCTAATGAGTCATTCTATCTTTGAGGGATGATAAAGTTGATTGATCTCTTTACTCCATCAAGGTATTCTACTCCCCATAAAGGAGTTTCTACCCCTTTTGCTACGTCTACTTCCTAGGCCCCACCTCTTGAGAGTGAGATTAAAAAATTGAAACGAGAATTTCAAGAATAGAGGAAATTAGGCAAAAGGTAAAGGAAGAAAAAAAAAAGTGCTTCAGAGGTGTGGTTTAGGCATTCTTAGGGAAACTCGCTGGTTGTTTCTCCCTACTACCAACTTATCTACCCACATATAAATCTTCTCCCAAATCTAGTTAACTTGATAATGCTGATCTGGGACATCTAGGAAAGGTGGGAAAGACCCACTTATTGTTGCATTCTCTAGTTTTAAGGAAGAAGTGGATGAGGGAGGTGATGCTGAAGAAGGTAGATGAAGGGGGTGATGATGAGGATGATCAAGAGGATAACAAAGCTAAATTAGAGGATGACAACAACAATAAGGAGGAAGATTGAGAGCTAGATTGTTTTCTAGCTCTATGCTTTCCAACTTATGCCCTTTTTCTCCTAATAATAATTGTTCTATTTTCTGCATATGGTTTGTAACTAATTGAGCTCCCTTATGGGAAGACTCTCTATCTGAATTTTCTAAATTTTTTATTCTCTAGATAAAGATAGGCTGACTTCCATTTTCATTTTTTAGTTTTGTGTTTTCATTTTTTTAGGGTCAATGCTACACAACTTTTGATTTGATAGATTCACAACTCAACAAATGATGAAAACCGAGGAATTTCTTAGTGTCCTTTTTTCTTTTATCTCTTTTCTTTTTCCTTTTTTTTTCCCTATGTGTGCTTGCTTTAAGAAGACATTAAGGACAATGTCTTAGATAAGTGTGGGGAAGGGATATAAAGATAGAAGAAACTAGATTATGAATAGTTTATACTCCTTATGCACTTGTTGATCAAATTTCCCTCATTTACAAGTTTGCAATTAAGTTTTAATTTTGATTTTGAATTGTTGAAAAGTGAGAACCTTGAAATTATACTCATTAAAATGTAAAAGTGACATTCTTATATACACATATGTAAAAGTAGTGACTTTGTGTACGTTACTCACCTATTGTTGGGCTTAGTATACTTAGTTGGAGTTTTAGGATGAAATCTAAGTGGGGTAAATCTACTTGTTATTTAATAGCTAAATTTTGAGTTGTGAAGTAAATGGAAATCCTTAATTTTAAGTGAATTGGTTGTGTTTTTAAGCTAACTAGCTAGTATACTTAATATTTAATCATTTTAAAATCTCTTTTAACTTTTTGTGAAAGGGGCATATGAAATTGTTAACGAGGTAATCCCTTTTTGAAAAGGTCTCTTTAAAAATAAATTAAGTATCTAAAAAACAATAAATAAATCCTCTACACCAATGACTTGGTTTACTTAGGTTAGGAGTATCATTACTGAATCCTTATGTAAGAAGGTAAGAGAGGTTCAATGGGGTCTCTTTAAAACTTGGTGACCTAAGGTCGTTCGTCCTAGGATTGACCGACCGATGAAATTACCATAACTTTAAGGGATATCAAAAAGGCAAGTTTAGCGAGTCTTGTAACTTGGGTAAATAAGCCCGTAGGGTTGCCCTCCATTAAGGGGATAGCATCTATTAACTTGAGTGATGAGTTCAGGATTATTGGTTGAAAGCCTGCTACATAAGTTACTTGGCTCTATCTAACTAAACTAAATTGAAAAGTAAAATCAAATTAATAATAATTGACTGATTTTAAATAAAAATTTTGAAGAGACTTGAAAGCAAAAGGAAAATAATCTAGGGGAATAATAGATGTCATATACTTTTACTTATTATCGTTGTGCTTAGAGAAATAATTAAATGTTTTATATGCTTTTTGGTATCTAGCGAGATATGACTGAGCATCTTTTACTTTTTTTTACTTATTATTTTCTTTGTAACTTTAAATGTGGTTGCTAAATGGTGAGGATAATGGTTTAATTTACTTAGATTAATCTGGAAAGACTAATAATTGTATGTTAGGTATACATACAGTTATGGTAGGTTTGAGTAATAGGCACTAACGAGTCACTAATGATTAATTGAGTAAAGAATGCTACTTGCGATTTGAAGTTCATAATGAATATAAACGATTTGAAGTTCATAAGCAGCACTGGTAGCAACACGGCTAGAAGCACGGCTAGACTATAAACCGTGCCAAGTTCTAGAGCTTTCCACGTCTTCACAGCGTATGCCACGGCTTCAAACACACCCATATCACAAGCCGTGCTTCCTTTCCAAGTGATGCTTTCATCTTCAGGTGCGCCCACGGTTCATGACACGGCCGTGGCCTTCCACGTGTTGTCCATGAGTAACTTTAACTTGATCTTTTAAGCTTCAATTATGCTCCTTTTGTGATCTTTCTCCTTCTCTTTGGTATTATACCCTGAAACATATATTTATCTGTTAAATACCGAATCCGCATTGATTTTATTCAAAAGATTATACAAATTCATTCTTAGTGCCCATGATTTACAAGGGTTAATTTACTCTTATCAAATTTCCCCACACTAAAGGTTTTGCTTGTCCTCAAGCAAACACGAATTAAGAAAACCCAAAGGACCAGTTCTCATAAGTTCCTACAATCAAGAAGATATTTCAGCGTCATCGATTTCATGCTACACCTCAATCATTGATAATCTTTACTCAATCTTACCATTAGTTGTATACAAAATACAAATACTAAAATTCCCAAAACTAATCCAAGTGAATCAAACTTTTACCCTTATCATTTAAACTAAAATTCCCAGAGTCAGAATTGTCACAAGATCGATACTAGTAAAATAGAGTATACCATCCTTTTAACCACTGTTGTAAGCAACACAACAAGGACTAAAGGCATGTTGTATCCACTTGTCTCCTAGCTCTTCCTTTTCTGTTTCATCCAATTCTTAAGTTGATCTTACGAGTTTACCATTAAAGCACTTAACTAAGTTAACCAACCCATGTAACAAACTTTCGATCAATAATCCCGAGTTCATCACTCGAGTTAACAGACGTTATTCCCTCAGCGTAGAAGGCGTCCCTCGGATTTACTTGTTCGAGTCTAGTTAACTCAATTACTTAATTAATTAAGACGGTTTCCTTGGTCAGTAAGTCCCAGACCAGGCGATCTTCGGCTACTAGGTTTTAAAAATACCCCTTCGAACCTCTACCATCTCAATCAATCAACTATCATTTTTATAAGCTCTTTTAAGTTCATTTTTCTCAGACTTTTCTCATGACCCTTGTAGCGAGCTTTCAGCCATTGATCCCAAGTTCGTCACCCGAGTCAATAGATGTTATTCCCTAAAAAAGGCATCCCTCAAGCTTAATTACTCGAGTCTATGAGGCCCACTTCTGAACTATTTATTTATTTATTTATTTTATTTTTATTTTTATTTTTATTTTTTTGAAATCACCAAGTTACAAGTATCATTTACGCCTTTACTCCAAGTTATATAGCTTACCTACTGGGCAAAAAGAAGGGCATACTAAACTCACTAGTGACCTTAATCCAATCTCACTTCCCGAAAGTAAAGGTTAAATGACAAGTAAGTTTACTTCACTTGGATTTCATCTTGTAATTTTAGCAACGTATCTCTAATACATAATAAGAGAATAAAAATTGTTAAAGATATTCTACAGAGGTATAAACAAATCTCAGCAGTTCTTGATTGTCAAAAGTCATCATCGATTATACCTTAATTAAGAGGAAATTACATTTTTGATTGCATAACCCTTATATCCTAGTTTCGTACAAGTTTCGTTTTCCTAACCACGGTTTGAAATCTGGCCGTGCCGTTAGGCGTGCCAGGCGACTGTTATTCACTTGACGAGATTCACTTGGAAAAGGAAAGATAGAATCGTATCTTTCCAGTTGAAGATGCTCGGCCATGCCTCAAGAAGTATAAATAGAACAACCCTAATGAAAAAAGGGGAGGCGGCACGAGAGAAACCCTAGAGAAGAGAAGCTGCTGCCAGGAGCTGTTGCCAGAATAGTTTCGGATTGGAAGCCAAGATATTTCGTGTTCGAATTTTCTTTATGGACTCAATTATTTTATGTTTTGCTCTTCTTATTAGATTCATGAGTGGCTAATTGTTTCATACCCGTTCCCTTGAGAAACCCCTGAGTATCATGTGACAGAATTGTTGATGTTCAATAATTTAATTCTATTCTTTGAGTTTGTTCATGTTGCAATTATAGTTTATTCATCTTGATATGTGCGCAATATTAGGATGGAATTATATCTCTGTTATTAAGATTGAGAAATCGGTAATAGAGTAGATCTTGCATGAATAAAAAGACCCCTTGTAATCCTAGAGATAGGTTATAGGAGGTCTTCTGTATTGAACGAGGTCATTGCGGTCTGGTTCAATTGAGAGTCCTAGAATTCTATTGCAATCTTGATTATGTTAATTGAAGAGAGATCTTAATTGGCCTAATTAGGATTAGAGATTATTGATCTTGAGAAAGACTCTAATCTAGTGTAAGAAACTCCGCAGATCAAAGATTGGGTATTAATCATTGGATAGTTTGGAATTGAATAGAAGCTGCATGAGAATCAAGGGTGGATCTTGGGCAGGGTATGTTTAGATCATTGAATTAATTAAGGGAGTGTTTGATTACATTTACTTTGTTCATTTTATTTGTTTCTTTCAGGTTTAGGCAATAATTAGGATAGTTGAGATCATCAATAGTGAGAAGTTAGATAGTAGGAGAATCGTTAGTACTAGTACTTATAAGTCTTCGTGGGATCGATACCTGTACTCCTATGCTATACTGCTAGTCAATAGGTACACTTGCCTGAGAACTGATCATAAGCTAGGATTGAGTAAAGGTTTAAACCTGTTAGAACGGTCAGATCGTCCCATCACAGACACTAGTGTTAGAGGGCAAAAAGTGATTAGAATACATCTTGAAAATGTATCTTAGCTGCTACACAAGTTGTATAGAGAGCAGTACTGAAGGAGGAAATCTAACCAAAGAAGAAAATGAAGGAATTCCGGATTGCACAACCCCGAGCATAGCTATGTAGGAGGTCGTGTAGAGCCTTGAATGCCAGAATTTCACTTTGTTTCAAAGTACATGACCCCGAGCACGGGCGTATAGTAGGTCGTACATGCTACCCCTATTTCTAAAATTATAAATACTCAATTTATTCTGCAATTTGAGAGGAGTTCTGACCTTTTATCATTTTTAGTCACTCTAAAAACCTTAGGAGAGCAGAGTTATGAACTTGAAGAGAGAAATTGTTAGAGCATCATCGAAGATCACAAAACACCTACAAGGGCTTATTCTTCATCATGATTACTTGTTATTCCTCTAGAGTCTTTGTGCATATTGTAAATTCTATGGAGTAAATTTATATACCCTTCAT
The DNA here is from genome assembly GCA_037954665.1 of Laguncularia racemosa. Lineage (NCBI taxonomy): Eukaryota > Viridiplantae > Streptophyta > Magnoliopsida > Myrtales > Combretaceae > Laguncularia > Laguncularia racemosa. The sequence continues at coordinate 566,552 of JBBMOL010000316.1, read as the reverse complement.
CTTTTGAAACTCTAAAACATGTTATTAAATTACTTATTGATTAAAAAAGTGTTTATTCCTTTATATCCATTTATTTATTTTGATTGTTTTGTGATTAATTTATGCATACAGATTAATTGCATGTATGATTCTTTTAAGATAGAAAGAGGTTTCATCTAATAGGATGGATCTTCATGAATAGAGAAATTGCATATTTTGCCTAAAGGTAGGAAAACTTCAATTTTTTGCACAAAGATTAAATCTTTATTTAGGAATTATGAACTTTAATGAAATCTTATATGGTAATAGTGAGGGAGAGGTTTCCACTATTCCATGTAGGGTTAAGAATTAATTAAATCAAGGGAGTAATTAGTTTAATTGAGAATTCCTATAGTGTAAAGTATAAACAATTTGTTAATCGATACCTTATTTGACGCGGAAATTGGTATACGAATTCCTTCACACACAACCAAATCATCAACAACAATCAAATAACTCCAATTTTTAGGGTTTTCTAGATTTTAGTACTAATGCATAAAATTAAAGATATGGATAAAATTATTAATCTATAGATGCCAAGAATGATAAAATTAAACAGTTTTGCAATCAAATCATAGAACGATAGAAACCACGTTCTATAAATCAATCACTACGGTTAAAGAATTCCAAGAATTCAATAACGATGCTCGCCACAAATTCTATATGAACCAAGAATTTGATAAGAACAATACGAATATGTCGAAATTTGATTCTCAATATTCTCAAATCTCCAAAAGAAGACTCACACACTCAAGTGTCTCTGTGTTTACAAAACAAAATGATTCTCTCCACGAAAAAAAAAAAAACCTAAGGTCCCTATTTATAACATCCTAAAAATTTGGTGCGGAAACATTCAAGGCCGGCTCAAGGCTGGCAACAAAAACCGGCAGCCTACATTTTAGGCCGGCTCCAAGGCCGACGGCCTTGAGGTGAACTCGGCTGGCCTTTATTCAAAGCCGGCTTAAGGCTGGCCAGACTTCGCCTTGGGTCCTCCCGACGCCTATGTCCTCCTTTTTTTGGTGCTCGTATTTTCACTCTTGGAATCGTATCATTCCCTCCATGTTGAAAATGATTCGACCTCAAATCTATATCGTCCATCCTACTAGGCTACATAAACAGACTCCTCTTTCCCTTGGGCTTCTTAAGGCAAATCAATCTTGTGTGTTGTACTTCAGTTGGACTCATAGGAAGAAGCTTACATGTCTTGTCCTGTTGCTGAATGGTATACTCATTAGTGTATCCATCATGCTTGGCTCTGAGGTCATACTGCCAAGGTCTTCCAAGGATCAAATGAGTAGCTTCCATGGGAGCTACATCACAAACAATTTCATCAGTATAATCACCAATAAGCAATGGAACACGAACCTGTTTGTGTACATGAACAGCTCCCTATGGACTCAACCAATGAAGTGCATAAGGTCTTGGATGCTACTCTACCTGCAAACCCAATTTAGTAACCCAGTTTACTGAAGCAACATTAGTGCAACTGCCTGTATCAACCACAATCAAACAAGTCTTTCCCTGCACCATGCCCTGGATATGAAACAAAGTGGCCCTCTAATTAGGAACAATTTCATCCTGCTGAACCATTAGCATATCTCCCTGTACTGGACTCGCTATTATGTCTTCATCTTCTTCTTCTACCTCAATACTCTTCTGTTCTTCTTCCTCACTCTCAACTTTGTCCCCTTTGATGACCATAACCCTTTTATTAGGACATTGAGAAGCAATATGGCCAAGTCCTAAACACTTGAAACATTTGATATCCCTGCTCCTCTTTTGTTGTGTTTGGTCAACAATCCCACTAACAACTGCTTTTCCCTTTTCCTTCCTTTCCTTCTCCCTCTCACCATCATCTGATTTATGGTGTTGATATGATTTCTAATCCCGCCATCTCTGATCCCGCCTGCACTGATGCCGCTCTACCCGACTAGCTAATTTAATCAGATCCTCAAGAGTCTGGTAATGCTGAAGTTCCACTACATTAGCAATATCCATCTTCAACCCATTGATGAAACGAGCTACGGATTCATCTGATGTTTCCCTGATATCACATCTTGCCACTAATGTCTCAAACTCCTTTACATACTCTTCTATGTTCTTCTTACCTTGCCTCAAGGATTGCAACTCCATCAGCATCTCCTATTTATAGTAGTCTAGCACAAATCTACGTCTCATCAACCTTTTCATCAAAGCCCATAAACGCACTTTCTCCTCATCAGTTTGTAATTTATCCTACCACAAACTAGCATATTCAGAGAATGCTAGAGACGCCATTTTCACCTTCATACGCTCATCCCACTCATAACAGTCAAACACCTTCTCAACCTATGGCACCCAGTCTAGGAATTCCTCTGGTTTACTACTACCAGTGAAAGGTGGAATTTTCAGCTTGATGCTTTCCATCCCCTTACACCTGTCAACATTGTTTCCTCTCCTATTCCTTCCACTACTTGCATCAGATTCACTACTAGAGTGTCTCCTCCTAATTCCTGCACCACTATGGCTTCTTTTATCCCTAACCTCCAATCTCTCCATAATCAATCTAAGATTTTCTTGGATTTGATTGAACTCAGCCCTAGTCACAACCTCACCCCCATTATCAGCATCATTCCTATTGTTGTTGTTATGAACACTTCCATGCAATGACATCTCTACCCTTTAATAATCAACAATAGAAATCCACCGAAAACCCTATTCTCAACCACAGCCCCAAACACCAATTCACAGTAATTTAACACCCAACAACTGAATTCAACAAAAATATTCACAAAACCCCCAATTCTCAACAACAGACCAATCACCAATTCTCAGCAATACAATTCACAAAATAAATTTCCCAACCAACAACAGTATTGAATTAAAACTACAATTGAATTAAGAATCAACAGCCTTACCAATTTAACCCTCGACCTGATCGAATCCTTCACTCTGAACCCTTACAACTCCAACCTTCGCTCTGATACCAAATGATGCAGAAATCGGTATACGAATTCCTTCACACACAACCAAATCGTCAACAACAATCAAATAACTCCAATTTTTAGGGTTTTCTGGATTTTAGTACTAATGCATAAAATCAAAGATATGGATAAAATTATCAATCTATAGATGCCAAGAATGATAAAATTAAATTGTTTCGCAATCAAATCATAGAACGATAGAAACCACGTTCTATAAATCAATCACTACGGTTAAAGAATTCCAAGAATTCAATAATGATGCTCGCCACAAATTCTATATGAACCAAGAATTTGATAAAAACAATACGAATATATCGAAATTCGATTCTCAATATTCTCAAATCTCCAAAAGAAGACTCACACACTCAAGTGTCTCTGTGTTTACAAAACAAAATGATTCTCTCCACGAAAAAAAACCTAAGGTCCCTATTTATAACTTCCTAAAAATTTGGTGCGGAAACATTCAAGGCTGGCTCAAGGCCGGCCAAAGGCCGGTGGCCTTCACTTAAGCTGGCAAAAAAAACCGACGGCCTAATTTTAGGCCGGCTGATGAGATCCATGATGAGAGCCAAGCCGGAAGAAGAAATGTGGATCCTCTTGAAGTGCCTCCTAGACCGATCACAAGAAATCGAGCGAAACGACTCAAGGAAGCACTTAACGGGTTGATAAAGGTTGTCCATGAAGCCGGAAAGGATTGGAGAAATCATGAAGTTGGAACAACCATGGGAAGACCCTTGCTTTTATACAAGTCACACCGGATACGGGATGAAGAGGGCATGTATTTTCAAGGCACAGCCGTATAGAAATCTCAAGATTACACAGAATCATACACGGCCAAACACACGGCTAAAAGGCCCGGCCGTGTAAGGAGACAAGAATTGGCACAGAATCATACATGGCCAAAGTACACGGCCGTTTATCCCCTGCCAGCCAGCTTGTTCTGTTTCGTGTTTTTACGCAACTTATCTAAGCTACGTCGTTTTGGACTTGTTTTTCACGAATTTTAACCCTAGTATAAAAGCTCCTAGGGTTTAGAACAACTAAGAATTTACATCTTTAAACATTAAACACTTTTGAGAGGCACCTCTCTTGGTTCTTCAAGAACTAAATCGAACTTATCGGATTAATTTCCGTGGCGTTCATCCCAACTTATCAATCGGTCTTTCATCCCGATTGTGGCGTCTTCATTTTATACCAAGGTTCTTGTCTCGCTTCTAGACAATGGGTCGCGGTTTCCACTTTAGGTGTTTGGGCGTCTTAGGCAACGAATTCCGAATGTATTGGTATTGGGTTTCGTCACGGGTTGGCGTGGTTCGTATCAGTTTGGTATTAGAGCTTAGGTTTGTCAAAACATCAAGTTCAGTTGAGGAAGGTAATATCAAAAACCCTAACTCCAATTGTTCATATCAATTATCATATTCAATTTCGTAGTATTGATTGTCTTTTGATAGTGTATTATCGACTAGGCGATTGTTAAAAAAAAAAAAAGAGTAAAAATCACGACAAAAAAAAAAAGAAGAGAAAAGAAAAGAAAAACGTGATCAAGAGCAAAAACCAAGACAAAAAAAAAAATCGGATAGAAAAATAGAGGAAAATTTATGAACCCTAGAGTTGTTTTGAATTCTACGGAAGGAAATTGGTGTAGTTCGGGTTAGTTCCAAGAGAATTGAGAAGAGGAAATTGGCGAGTTGATATCATCATTATTTGTGAGAATACACGAGTGACTATGTGATAACATCATTTGAGCAAAATATGTAAGGGAGTGTATCGTGAGGTTTAATTATATATATAATTGTGTTAGTACTAATCTTTTCTGCCTGGACTATGTCGAGACAACATTCTCCTGAAGGTAAGAGGGGAAGGTTTGATGCTAGGTTAGTAATTGAGGCGTTGAGGGGAGAAATGAAGAGGATGTTCCAAGAGGGAATGGAACAAATTCATGAGACGGTAGAGCAAAGACTAGAGCAATCCACAAATGTATTCCAAGGGCATAAGAGGGAGAGTCGTTCTAAGAGAGTACCGAGAGGTGGAGATGAAATGACGGATGATGACTTTGATGAGCCTTCTATTGGGAGTTATAGAGGATATAGTGGTCGAAATAGAGGAACTAGAGATTGGGAAGATAGAGGAGATAGGAATAGAGAGGATGATCAATTAAGTAGCATAAAGATGAAGATTCCTCCTTTCCAAGCGAAGAAAGATCCCGAGGCGTATTTAGAGTGGGAGAAGAAGGTAGAGATGGTGTTTGATTGTCACAACTATAGTAGGAGAAAGAAAGTAAAACTTGCTGCCATTGAGTTTTCGGATTATGCTATAGTGTGGTGGGATCAACTAATGTTGAATAGGAGAAGGAGTGGCGAGCCACCTATTGAGTCTTGGGAAGAGATGAAAAGAGTGATGAGGAAGCGGTTTGTACCTGCGTATTACTATCATGAATTGCACAACAAGTTGCAAACTCTGAGGTAGGGAAGCCGAAGTGTAGATGAGTATTTCAAGGAGATGGAAGTCACTATGATTAGGGCGAATGTAGAGGAGGATAGAGAGGCTACAATGGCTAGGTTTCTTGCTGGGTTGAATAGAGAAATCCAAAATGTGGTTGAATTGCAGCATTATGTAGAATTGGAGGATATGGTTCACATGGCTATAAAGGTTGAGAACCAGCACAAGAGGAAAGGTAGTAGTAATGCACGGTTTCCACAGGGTAATGGTTCATCCACTTGGAAGACCAACCAATGGAAGAAAGAAGAAAAGCCTTTACCCACCAAACCAAAGGGGGAGCTGAGGCAAGCGGGTTCTACTCTTGGTAACCAAGGTAACCCTGATTCTTCTACTTCCAGAAATCGTGACATTAGATGTTTTAAATGTCAAGGTAGAGGCCATATTGCTAGTCAATGTCCAAATAGGCGTGTGATGATTTTGCGTGATGATAAAGAGTATGAAACTGAAGGGGATAGTGAGGAAGATGATATGCCTCCATTAGAGGATGCTAGTGATGATGAGGAGCCTACAATAGGAAGGTTAGTGGCAGTAGTGAAGCGAGCGTTGAATGTGCAGGTGAAGGAAGAAGAGGAGGTGCAAAGAGAGAATATATTTCATACTATATGTTATCTAGGAGATCACATTTGTAGTTTGATCATTGATGGAGGGAGTTGCACCAATGTAGTGAGTAACTTTATTGTTGAGAGGCTGGGGCTCAAAACTGTTAGACACCCTAGTCCATAAAAATTGCAGTGGTTGAATGATAGTGGTGAGACTAAGGTGAGTAAGCAAGCCTTGATTGGCTTTCGCATTGGTAGATATGAGGATGAGGTGTTATGCGATGTAGTGCCAATGCAAGCATGTCATGTGTTGTTGGGGAGGCCATGGCAATTTGATTGGAAGATTGTTCATGATGGCTTTTCTAACAAGTATACGCTTGTTCACCAAGGGAAAAGCTTTAATCTTAAACCGTTAACACCTAAGCAAGTGTATGAGGACCAGTTGCAGCTACAACAGTCTTTTGCAAAACATAAGGTGAGTGAAAAACAGAGGGAGAGTGAGAGAGCAAAAGACAATGAGAATGAAAAGGAATATAAAAGTCAAGATCAAAAGGAAAAAGAGATGAAGGCTGGAAAGGCTGTGAGAGACCAAGTTAAAGGGGAATCAACTTTGGTGGTGAGTGAAAAGGAGAGGGCAGCCTTGCAAAAGGAAAGTTATGTGGCAAGAGCGAGTGTAGTGAGGAGAGTGTTAGTGATGAAGCAACCTATGTTGTTGCTGGTTTTTAAGGAAACACGTTTGACTACTAACGACTTATCTAACTCTTTGCCTAGTGTGGTTGTGTCTCTTGTGCAGGACTTTGAAGATGTCTTCCCTGAAGAGATTCCAAAGGGATTACCACCTATTCGTGGTATTGAGCACTAGATTGACCTTATACCCGGAGCATCGATTCCAAACAAATAACTTATAGGAGCAATCCGAAGGAGACAAAGGAACTCCAAAGGCAGGTCGATGAACTAATGAAGAAGGGGTACGTGAGAGAGAGCATGAGTCCATGTGCACTGCCTGTGATTTTGGTGCCTAAGAAGGATGGGACATGGAGAATGTGTGTTGACTGCCGTGCCATCAATAACATTACAGTAAAGTATCATCATCCCATTCCTCGCTTAGATGACATGTTAGATGAGTTACATGAGTATAGTGTCATTCCTCGTGAGCCATGGATAAACATTCCCATAGATTTTGTGTTAGGATTATCTAGACCTAGGCATGGTCGAGATTCTAATTTTGTGGTTGTGGATAGGATTTTCAAAATGGTTCATTTCATTCCTTGTCATAAAACTAATGATGCTATACACATTGTTTATTTGTTCTTTAGAAAAGTAGTGCGCCCGCATGCTTTACCTAGAAGCATTATTAGTGATCGAGATGAGAAATTTTTGAGTCATTTTTGGAGAGTATTGTGGGAAAAGTTAGGAACTAAACGGATGTTTTCAACTATCTGTCACCCACAAATTGATGGGTGATCGTTGCCAATCGTAGTTTTAATATTTATAATGCTTGTTCCTAATTCTAACTACGTTGCAATAGGCAAGTGTACCTACCGTGGACGTAATATAGTGTCAAGTACAGGGTCGTCCCATAGAGATACACCAACTACTAGTACTAACTTCGTTCCTATTATCTAACCGACGCTTAAATATGTTGGTTGAAACTTAATTACTCTAATCTTAAAACTAATAACTCACTAACAACAATGGTTCTGAAGATTTATCAATTAACAAAAGCAACCTAGATCTTATTCTACTCCTTCTCTATCATGTAATTCATTAGATTTATGAAGATTGACGTAATTGACTTCTTATACAGTCAAATTCCCTAGTCAATTTAACTACTTTCTCAAGTATATTAACCTATCTAATCCTAGGTTTATCAAATAAGATCTCTCCTTAATTAATAGCAACCTAGAATTGCATAAAGCACATGAACTCGCATCAAAATAATCGATGTAAACAGAAGACTCTTGTTTCCTATCTCTAGAAGAACAATCAAATCTCATTAATTGCATTAAATCTAATCATAAGAGCAATTTCTCAATTAACTAATGTGATATCATGCATAAATTCATATTCCGGATCTATGAATCTAAGAAACAATTGAAGGGCATGCAATTAATCATAAGAAAGTCAATAACTTCGCATTAAAAACCGAATCTTCATCACATGACAGAGCAGTTTCAAATAAAATCTAGATTTAGAGTCTACTCCTCCATAAATTGGACAAACGAAATACAATTACTGGAAGAATAAATAAAATTCATAGTCACAGCCCTTAAAGATAGAATCTTCTTCTTCGTGGGTCTTCAATCTCCTTTTGAATTGATAGAATCTTCTTTCCCCTGCTGTTATGAGTGTCAGAGCAAGTACAAAATTCGTAACCTCCTTTCTAGGGCAACTAACGGTCTATTTATACATGTACCCGGGTTGGATACATACACGAGTGGATACACGAGTAGTGTATCTCGTTCGTGTATCTCATGCTTTCTTCCAAGTGTCCTTATGTGAATATACACGAGCAAGTACATGGGAGTGTACATTGGTCGTGTATTTGAAACATCATTGCACAGTAGCAAAACTTAGATACACAAGCAAAGTACATGGGCATATACTTTGCTCGTGTACTTTCCAGACATCCACTTCAGTATACATAAGCAAAGTACATGGGCGTGTATCTCACTCGTGTACTTTCCAGACATCCACTTCAGTATACACAAGCAAAGTACATGGGCGTGTATCTCGCTTGTGTACTTTCTAGAATTCTTTTCTTCACATGTATTGTATCCAATTCCTTCCAAACTTTATCCAACTCTTCAAAACTCCTTCCCTTGGCTCCAAACTACTCTAGAAAATCCTGAAATTAACATTCATTCCATTAAGCATCATTTTCTTCAACAAATCATCTAAAAATTCAACAATAAAACACAATTTCATTACTCTAGATAAGGGTATTTTGCGACTTATCAAACTTCCCCACACTTAAGTCTTTGCTTGTCCTCAAGCAACACAAAACATTAATCAAACTTCTCATTAATCATGATTGTTGTTACCAAATAGAACTACTCAGATATTAGCATTTATGAATTTTAATCTTTAAAGCTCAATGCAATCCCTCAATCTAATGAGTGTGCTTCTCACCTTATCATGACAGTATTGTAACAGAGATGCTTTAGTCAAATTTCTAGGATTAATCAGAGTGGACCAATCTTTACCCTTGTCATTTTACCAATGGCTTTCATGATCAAAATTAGACACAAGATCAATCAAAGCAAAAGAAAACGTGGTACATTTCAACCACCATTAAAAATTCTAATATCTTCTCAATTGTCTCTCTTAGTGAAGCAATCAATAATGAAAATACATTGCATCTATGTTTCCCCTGGATTTCTCCTTCTTTTTGGTTGATCTCTTCAAAGATTTTATTCTTTTTGGTATTTCATTTTATTGCGGTAATTTCCTCGATCGGCCAATCCCAGGCCAGACGACCTTAGGTGACTAGGTTTTAAAGGGACCCCATCGAACCTCTATTACCTTAACTTATTATTTTGACTAGTTAGTAGCGGAGTCAAACTTCACTCTTCCGAGGGACCAAAGCCTGCCCATACTAACCAATCCTTTATTTTTCAAGTATAACATGCTTTCATTAAATTATTACTTTAAAGAAATCTTCTAAGAAGGATCACCAAGAGAATCATTTCATTTGCCCTTTCATGAAAGATTATATGGCTCTCAAGATCTTTGAGTTTCACAACGATTTTATCCCATAACTTTGACTAAGTATCAATGTTCCAAAGAAGACAAAGGTGAAATGCACAACACTCTTTTAGAGGAATTCATTCACTAAATTCTACAATACTATGTAATTTGCGATCATGATTTCAAAATTCGATTATCAAGCACAAAGAGAAAAACAAAAATTAGGGGAAATTTTTGAATGACTCATACAATTCAGCACAACCCTTATCAAATTTCTTTAGTACCCCCTTCCACACACTTAGATTGAGACATTGTCCCCAATGTCTTTATCATTCAAGAACGTAATGAGAAATAAAGAGATAAAAAGAAAAAAAATAACAAGAAAAGGAATTGAGACTTCCCGGGATTAAATAGGTGATGGACCAATTGCATAGCTAGCAGAATGTCGATCATCTACATCGATGAAGTTCGCCAAGGAAGGTCATGGGACCAGTTACATTCGCAAGATAGCACCTAGAGCAGCAAAGTTCAACACAACAAAAACGAAAGGTAAAAAAGTAAATAAATATCAGTCATTACTACAGTCATCCAACAAGAAAGAGTCTAGCTCAATAGAAAGAGCTTCTCGAATATGCAGAATAAAATAGGTAACTTGAAGTCATTCATTCTTCAGAACTGGTTTCCTCATCTTCATCATCTTCATCATTTGTTTCATCCTCTTCATCCCCACTTTCCTTACCCTTGGTAGTGGCTGGTTCCACTTCCTCAATGGTTTCCTGATAGGAATAAAAATCCGACAAGACCTATCATTAGGGCAAGAACTAAAGGATTTCAAATCTTGGCATTGACGGCCCATTTTGAGCAGATTGACCCCGGAATTATTTATATATTAACCTCTTTTCTATTATTGTTGTATTGTGTATTCCAACAAGCACACTTATCATATTCTATAGGGCAATGGACAAACTTCCTCATACTCAGCTTGTGGGTTATCCATGGACCGACCTGAACCGGCGATGAGTTGGGCCGATGGATCCTATAGAAGACCGGCATCTTGAAGACCATTTCTTTTATAGATTTATTCTTTTATGAACTATTTTGGTTGTATTTTGGTTTTGGGACACTTTTATTTCCATGTAATTTTCATTTAGGGCTAGCCACCTTAAAAGTGGCAAACTTGTAATTTTGAGCACTTTTTAACCCTAGAAGTAGCAAGTATAAATACTTGCTTAAGAGAGGGTTTAGGAGGCTTAATTTTGCAGAAAAACACTTCACATTTTCGTGAGAGGGCTTAGGGTTTCCTAATTCCCAAATTCTCTTATCAATTTCAATCCCAAGAAGTTGGAATTGTGGCGAGTGCAACAAGGAGAAATCGTGAGTAATATCGATTCATCTTTGTTGTTGTTCATTTCTTCTCTAGTGAGTCATATCTAGGGTAGATTTGAATCTTTCTTGGACTTATTGGTTATTGTAATTCGTGGACATCAATCTTGTAAGATTGATTGTTCTTTTAGTTATTGAACTCACCATCATTTTTAGTGCATTTGGCGTGAATTTGGTATTGAAAGGGGAAGTGGAATTCATGGTTTGTGTTGCTTCATTTTGATCTGATTTCCACGTATTTCTCAAGCCTTATTGTGGTTATTTGGTTAAGTTATCATTAGAGATTACAATTATATCATTTGAATAACCATTTCCATCAAATTCTATAAGGTGTTCACGTGAAATTGCTTACTAGGTGAACCAGTTTGCGTTTTGTGAATTGAGGAGTTTTCCTTGATTCTTTGATTGTGCTTAAGCTTGGAATTAGGCACATCATTTCCTCAGTTTCCTCTTCACTTTCTCCCTCACTTTCTCCTTCCTTTTCCTTGTCTTTATCGCCGCTGGCCTCAACTTCCTCTTCAGCTTCAGGGGAAGAGGCATAAGTGGGCAAACTAGCTTGCCCCGCTGGGAAGCACTTAGCCAGCGACTGGAAGGCGTGAACTACAAATTTCCTAAATTTTTTTTGTTTCTTTTGCATCCCTTGTAGCTGCACTTTCATCTCACCTTGGGTCTTCTCAATGGATGCCAAGCGGTCAAGCACCCGCTCCGATGTAAGAATAGAAGACTCACCAGGTGAAGACAAGGAAGGAGCAGCTTTGGAGGATTGTGCAGAAGGAGGCGGCATGCTAGAAGTGCAGGAAGTTCCTGTGGTTTTTTCATTCCCCACTTGGCAAACAGCCCATCAGAGATTCTTTCCTGATTGCACTTGGTGGCCTCTAGCCCAGGGTCTTGGAAAATGTCCATGCTCTTCAGCAAATGAGTGATGAAGCTGCCACAATAAATCCCCTTAGAAAGGGAGTCATGTGCCTGTCTCCATAGATAAAAGGCCAACTCCAACCCAATATTAATTTGATATCCGTGGGAGATGCTGTAAAGATAGAAGATTTCAAAGTTATTAACAACTCCCTTACTACTCTTTCAGGCTCCAATTGTGTTTGTCAAGAGCCAATGACAAACTTTAAGGCAGTCATCCTTAATTAGAGAGGCCTTGGAGCTGGATGGAAAGTACTCTTGAGTCGGATTTCCGGTCAACTCCTCCCAGCATACCTGATTGTTCACGTTGGAAGGCCAACGGTAATGTAAGTCCTGAAACTCAGATGTCCAGGGAAAAGCTTCAGTGTAGAAGCCCATGAGAGAACAGAACTGGCGGATAGTACAGTTATGTCGTTGCCCATACACTTCAAAACTAAAAGAGTTGTCCCATCCTTTTTCAATTTCTGTCTTCTGTATCTGCATAGTGGATAGGAACTCAAGAGTAACATCCCGATATGCTGGTTCTTGTATGGTGAACAAGACCTCCCATGGGCCGGTGGCAAGGGTCTCCTTCATTGATTGAACTAGTCCATACCCTTCTAGCATGCCCCAATCCAAGTATTGGTGTGCACCAAACGGTTTCCATGATAGAATTTCAAACCGCTTCTTGCTCCATGGCTCCTCCGCAACTCTTCGGGGAGGTGGAGCGGAGGATGAACTAGCACCATCCCGCTTCCTCTTAGCAGGGGTGGTCTTCTTCTTCTTATTATTAAACTTTGGTTTAACTGCACAAGTCTTTGTGACCATCTGGAGCAATCACAATGGTCTCAAAATAGGTTAAGTTCGTTAATTACACAAAGAAAATGATAGGACTTGCATTGGGTTTCCGAAACAAGGAAGATAGCACAATTGAGATACACGACCAAGGTACACGACCGTGTACCCAGTTGTGTATCTGCCCATCTAATACATGCACAAATTGCCATAGGAACACTCAAAATCAGGTCTTGTGGCTTTAGTATATTATCAACCTACCTTCCTAAAGGCCGAAAATGTAACTAAAACACACCCAAAGCATCATCAAACGATAAAGTTCGAATCTTGATTCTAAGAAGCTAGGTGAGATAGTTTAGTGATGATATAAAAAAAATGCCCTCATACTTTGGTTTCTAAGAAGAAGATCGGAAAAGAAACACAACATTGTTCTAGAAACCCGCAAAATCAAAGTCCCAAATATTCATGTTCAAACCCTAACTGTTGATTCACTTGTTTGGCAACCACTCATGACATCCAACATACATGCATTCATGTGAGTTCAAAATGTCTACAGATCTATCAACAATCGACTTCCAAAATGCGAAATCACTCATCATACCATCACCATAGATGCAAGCATGTATGGTGGTCTTGACAGAAAACCGAGCAGCAACCGTATTGCAATAAGTATTGAAGAAGAAGAAGAGAGAACCTACTTACCTAGAATCCTTGAAGCGGAAGAAATTTGTAGTGTGGAAGGAACAATCACCGTATGGAGGAGTAAAGTGAGAGAATAGGTCAAATACACGAATGGAGAGTAGGTCGTGTAAATGGCAAAGTGAAATGAGGAGTCCTTTTATAGTACAAGCAGAAAAATTAGATACACGACCGAGTACACGGTCGTGTACTTTGGATTCTTTTCTGTGGGTTAGATACACGAGCGTATACCCTGTTCGTGTATTGTGGAAGATCATTCTGTGGGTTAGATACACGACCAGGTACACGAGCGTATATCTTGTTCATGTATCGTGGGAGAGCCTTCTGTGGTTTAAATACACGACCAGGTACACGAGCGTGTACCTTATTCGTGTATATAAAGGGAACATTCTGTGAGTCAAACACACGACTAGGTACATGAGCGTGTACCTTGTTCGTGTATATAGGGGGGGTGTTCTGTGGGTCAGATACACGACCAGGTACACAAGCGTGTACCTTGTTCATGTATTAAATTGTGCATTATGTGGGTTAAATACACGACCAGGTACATGAGCACGTACCTTATTCGTGTATCTCTAATATTTACTCAATGAGCATATTTTGAAGTGCACGGGAGGGTACGCCATGACGTATTCCCCTATTGTATTGCAAAATTAAATTAGAGACCCTCTAGCATGTGTGAAAAACTAGATATACCACTAGTGTACCCAGTTGTGCAGATCAAAGTACATACCTGTCAACACTTCATCTTGCATTCCCTTGAAAAAGGTCTCCCATCCTAAATTTCCCACACTTAGAGCTTAAAAGAAGCTCGCTCTATTAAGATGACTTTCATAGAATCCAAACTTGGTTAGCCCCTCTGTATCTTGCTGTCCTGCAAAAGTTACTCCAAAACAATAGATGATAAAAAATAAAAAGAAAAATAAATAAAGAAGAAAACTTACTAAAGTAACATGGGTTACCTCCCAAGAAGCGCTGTTGTTTAACGTCGTTAGCTCGACGTAATGAACCGGTGGAGCTCAAATGGAGATGAGAATGAGGTTCAGCTCCTCCTTTTCTTCCAAAACTATTTGGTCCCCAAGGTAATGCTTGAGCCTTTGACCATTCACCTTGAACATACCTTTCTTGGAGATTTTATAACCCAAGACAATACCTTCTTTTGCCATAAAATGGCACTTCTCCTAATTTAGGACCAGGTTAGTGTCTTCACAACATTGCAACACTAACTCAAGATGGTGTAGACACTCATCAAAAGAATTCCCAAGAATAGAAAAATCATCCATGTATACTTCCATCTTGTCTCCTACCATATCCTCAAAAATAGCCATCATGCATCGCTGAAAGGTGGCTGGAGCGTTGCATAATCCGAAAGGCATGCGTCGATAAGCGAAGGTCCCAAAAGGGCATGTGAATGTCGTCTTTTCCTGGTCTTCGGGTGTGATAAGAATCTGAAAATATCCAGACATCCCATCAAGGAAACAGTAATATGCATGACCAGCTAACCTTTCAAGCATTTGGTCCACAAATGGAAGAGGAAAATGATCCTTTCGAGTTGCGTCATTTAGCTTACGGTAATCTATACAAACTCTCCATCCAGTGATAGTTCCCATCGGGATGAGCTCATTCTTTTCATTCGGTACTACTGTCATACCGCCTTTCTTCGGAACTACTTGAGTGGGGCTCACCCATGAGCTATCAGAAATCGGGTAGATCATTCCTGCATCAAGCAATTTGATGACTTCCTTTTTGACAACATCTCTCATATTTGGATTAAGTTGACGCTGCGGTTGTACCATTGGCTTGACACAATCTTCCATCAAAATTTTGTGTGTACAAAACGATGGGTTAATCCCCTTTATATCTGCAATTTTCCATGCAATTGCTTTCTTGTGTTGCCCCAGGACATGCAATAACCTTTCCTGCTGATCTCGATCCAGATTTGATGCAATTATGACTGGAAGTTTAGAATCTTCTTCCAAAAACGCATATTGGAGGTAGTCTGGCAGTTGTTTCAATTCTAGCTCAGGTGGTTCCTCAATTGAAGGTTTCAATCTCTGAATGGTGGATCTATTCATACCTTCAAAGCTTCTTTCTTCTCTCAACTCAGGATTATTGTTAAGCGGATTGACAACTTCTCTAATCGCCATATTTTCAGGTTGCTCTTTCTCCCCATTCATCAAACACAATTCCAATGCATCACCAATCAACAAGTCTTGCAATGAATCCGAAACTGCGAAGTCGAGGTAGTTGATTACATAGCATGTATCATCATGATGCAAGCTTTGTCTAAGGACGTCAGGCATTTTCACTATGACCTCTTCATTTCCCATTCTCAACACTAACTTCCCATCCCCAACATCAATTATGGCTCTAGCAGTAGCCAAAAACGGCCTCCCCAATATAAGAGGGACCTCCACATCTGCTTCCATGTCAAGGATGACGAAATCTGCCGGGAAGATGAAGTCTTGCACCTTCACTAATACATCTTCAACTACTCCTCTCGGGAATTTGACTGATCGATCGGCTAATTGAAGACTCATTTTGGTCGATTTCGGCTCTCCAATACCCAATTTCTGGAACATCTTGTATGGCATCAAATTAATACTGGCTCCCAAATCAGCCAATGCCCGTTCTTCAGATAAATTCCCTATCAGGCAAGGGATGGTAAAGCTCCCAGGATCTTTTAACTTCTTTGGGAGTTTGTTCTGAATTACCGCAGAGCATTCTCCTCCTAAAGTTACAATGGAGAACTCTTCAAGCTTCCTTTTGTTCAATAGCAACTCTTTCAAAAATTTTGCGTATCGTGGCATTTGTGATAATGCCTCAACCAGTGGAAGGTTGATATGCAATTGCTTGAATATCTCTAAAAATCTGCCATAGTGCCCATCTGTTTTGTCCTTCTTGAGTCGTGCTGGATAAGGAACATTGGGCTTGTATTCTGGGATTAATGGAGGTGATGATTTCTCTTTAGGTGATTTTTCTGAATGCTTTCCCCCTTCTTTGAGAACTACTTGTTCTTTTGCTGGTTCAGTCACCCGACTCTCTTCTTCTTGAACCTTTGGTTGTAGTTCCTTACCACTTCGTAATGTGACAACTTTAACATGTTCTCTCGGGTTGGTTTCCGTGTTTCCCGGAAGTGAACCTTGAGATCTCTCTGATAGAAGCTTAGCTATCTGACCGACCTGGTTTTCAAGATTGTGTATTAATGCCTCATGATTCCTCAGAGCCGAGTCCTGATTTTTTAGAATCAAATCTAAGGACTTCTATCGATCTTCTGAATCCTTGATGAACTTTGTGAAGAGATCTTCAATTGGCGGTTTGGAACTCTGGACCATTGGCCTCTGATAACCTGGTGGAGGATTCGGATTGCCCTTCTGAATATTACTGTTGTTACTCCAAGAAACATTTGGGTGATTTCTCCATCCTGGGCTATAAATATTGTTGTATGGATTGTTCTAGGGCCGAATTGGGTTTCCCAAATAATCCACTTGCTCAGTTTGTCCTTCTTCACCACCTAAGGATTCCACAATAGCCAACTGATGTTGTGAGACAGCCAATCCATCGATCTTTCTAGATAAAGCCTCAACTTTAGACATGATAGAAGTAGCCACATCCACTTCAAGAATGCCTGCCACCTTCTTTTCTCTGCCCCTACCATGTGACCATTCTTAATTATTCGCGGCCATGTCTTCAAAAAGAGTCAAACTTTCTTCAGGAGTTTTATGGTTCAAGGTGCCACCAGCTGCGGCATCTACTGTTTGTCTCGTTTGATAGTTCAACCCATTATAAAATATCTAAACTTGAAGCCACTCTAGGATCCCATGGTGTGGGCATTTCCGCATTGAGTCCTTAAATCTCTCCCAGGTTTCATACAACGTCTCCATGTCATACTGATGGTAAGATTGAATCTCAGCTCAAAGTTTAGCGGTCTTTGAAGGAGGGAAGAATTTGTCCATAAACTTCTTAATCAGACCTTGCCATGTAGTAATGGAGTTCCTCGGTAAAGAATTCAGCCACTGCTTAGCCTTTCCCTTCAAAGAGACGGATCGAATCATCACTAACTCCATTAAATTTGAAGGTATCACATATCTCCAAAAGAGTTGGATATGCGCATTTGGATCTTCATCCTGCAAACCATCAAATTGAGTATATTGCTGCACCATCTAAATCACGGCAGGCTTAAGTTCAAAATTATTTGCCTCCACTCGAGGACGGACTATGCTAGAGCTGACGCCTAACAAGTTTGGCCTGGCAAAATCAGAATTGGTTCTAGGTGGCTCATTAACCCGGCCATCTCTATTATCAACCAGTTGATAATTCGGGGGATCCACGGCAACATTTCCTTGATTCAGCTCTTGAGCACGATTATTGAATTGATCAGCCATTTCTTCCTTCAGTGATTCTCCTTGAATACCAAATGATGTTGACTCCATCGAGTGTTGCTTTTTCTGATAACGGCAAACAATTTTCTTTGGCTCAGGATTAAAAATAGCAAGTTCCTTAGAGCGACTTCTGGTCATGCACTATAAACGTAATATAAATCAATTATGAGCTCCAAATTCTCAGGAAGAAAAGGAAAAAAAGATAAGAAAGAAATAAATTGGTTAAATTAATAAGTAAAAAGTGTTTCTAATATTGGTGTATCCCCGGCAACGGCGCCAAAAACTTGATCGTTGCCAATCGTAGTTTCAATATTTATAATGCCTGTTCCTAATTCTAACTACGTTGCAATAGGCAAGTGTACCTACCGTGGATGTAATATAGTGTCAAGTACAGGGTCGTCCCATAGAGATACACCAACTACTAGTACTAACTTCGTTCCTATTATCTAACCGACGCTTAAATATGTTGGTTAAAACTTAATTACTCGAATCTTAAAACTAATAACTCACTCTGAAGATTTATCAATTAACAAAAGCAACCTAGATCTTATTCTACTCCTTCTCTATCATGTAATTCATTAGATTTATGAAGATTGACGTAATTGACTTCTTATACTGTCGAATTCCCTAGTTAAGTTAACTACTTTCTCAAGTATATTACCTATCTAATCTTAGGTTTATCAAATAGGATCTCTCCTTAATTAATAGCAACCTAGAATTGCATATAGCACATGAACTCGCATCAAAATAATCGATGTAAACAGAAGACTCTTGTTTCCTATCTCTAGAAGAACAATCAAATCTCATTAATTGCATTAAATCTAATCATAAGAGCAATTTCTCAATTAACTAATATGATATCATGCATAAATTCATATTCCGGATCTATGAATCTAAGAAACAATTGAAAGGCATGCAATTAATCATAAGAAAGTCAACAACTTCGCATTAAAAATCGAATCTTCATCACATGATAGAGAAGTTTCGAATAAAATCTAGATTTAGAGTCTACTCCTCCATAAATTGGACAAACAAAATACAATTACTGGAAGAATAAATAAAATTCATAGTCACAGCCCTTAAAGATAGAATCTTCTTCTTCGTGGGTCTTCAATCTCCTTTTGAATTGATAGAATCTTCTTTTGCCTGCTGTTATGAGTGTCAGAGCAAGTATAAAATTCGTAACCTCCTTTCTAGGGCAACTAACGGTCTATTTATACATGTACCCGGGTTGGATACATACACGAATGGATACACGAGTAGTGTATCTCGTTCGTGTATCTCATGCTTTCTTCCAAGTGCCCTTATGTGAATATACACGAGCAAGTACATGGGAGTGTACATTAGTCGTGTATTTGAAACATCGTTGCACAGCAGCAAAACTTAGATACACAAGCAAAGTACATGGGCGTGTACTTTGCTCGTGTACTTTCCAGACATCCACTTCAGTATACACAAGCAAAGTACATGGGCGTGTATCTCACTCGTGTACTTTCCAGACATCCACTTCAGTATACACAAGCAAAGTACATGGGCATGTATCTCGCTTGTGTACTTTCCAGAATTCTTTTCTTCACATGTATTGTATCCAATTCCTTCCAAACTTGATCCGACTCTTCAAAACTCCTTCCCTTGGCTCCAAAATACTCTAGAAAATCCTGAAATTAACATTCATTCCATTAAGCATCATTTTCTTCAACAAATCATCTAAAAATTCAACAATAAAAAACAATTTCATTACTCTAGATAAGGGTATTTTGCGACTTATCAATGGGCAAATTGATGTGGTTAACAGGACTTTAATTCAATTGTTAGGGGAAATCATAGAGAAGAACATTAGGACTTGGAAGGATTGTCTACCATTTGTGGAGTTTGCATATAACAGGGCTTTATATAGCACTACCCATTGTTCATCATTTGAGATTGTGTATGGTTTTAACTCATTGGTTCCTATTTATTTATTGCCATTGCCACTTAACAAGTTTGTGAGTTTTGATGCTGATTCTAAGGCAGACTTCGTGAGAAAGCTACATGCACAGGTAAAGAGTAGGATTGTAAAACAAAATGCCAGGGTCGCTTCAAGGGTGAACAAGGACAGGAGACCCAAGATTTTTCAGTCTGGAGATTGGGTTTGGGTGCATTTTCGCAAGGAGAGTTTTCCATTGCAGAGGAGATCCAAGTTGAACCCTAGGGGAGACAGTCCATTTCCGATGCTTGAGAAAATCAATGATAATGCCTACAAGAAAAATTTACCAGGTGAGTATCCAGTAAGTGTCACATTTTATGTTACTGATCTGAGTCCATTTGATGCAGGCAATGATTTGAGGACAAATCCTTTTCAAGAGGAGGGGAATGATGAGATCCATGATGAGAGCCAAGCCGGAAGAAGAAATGTAGATCCTCTTAAAGTGTCGCCTGGACCGATCACAAGAAATCGAGCGAAACGACTCAAGGAAGCACTTAACGGGTTGATAAAGGTTGTCCATGAAGCCAGAAAGGATTGGAGCAATCATGAAGTTGGAACGGATTGGAACAACCATGGGAAGACCCTTGCTTTTATACAAGTCACACCGGACATAGGATGAAGAGGGCGTGTATTTTCAAGGCACGGCCGTGTAGGAATCTCAAGATTGCACAGAATCATACACGGCCAGACACACGGCTAAAAGGCACGGCCGTGTAAGGAGACAAGAATTGGCACAGAACCATACACGGCCAAAGTACACGGCCGTGTATCCCCTGCCGGCCAACTTGTTCTGTTTCGTGTTTTTACGCAGCTTATCTAAGCTACGTCGTTTTGGACTTGTTTTTCACGAATTGTAACCCCAGTATAAAAGCTCCTAGGGTTTAGAACAACTAAGAATTTACATCTTTAAACATTAAACACTTTTGAGAGGCACCTCTCTTGGTTCTTCAAGAACTAAATCGAACTTATCGGATTAATTTCTGTGGTGTTCATCCCGACTTATTAATCGGTCTTTCATCCCGATTGTGGCGTCTTCATTTTATACCAAGGTTCTTGTCTCGCTTATAGACAACGGGTCGCAGTTTCCACTTTAGGTGTTTGGGCGTCTTAGGCAACGAATTCCGAACGTATTGGTATTGGGTTTCGTCACGGGTTGGCGTGGTTCGTATCACCGGCTCCAAGGCTGACGACCTTGAGGTGAACTCGGCCGACCTTTATTCAAGGCCGGCTTAAGGCTGGCCTGACTTCACCTTAGGTCCTCTCGACGCCTATGTCCTCCTTTTTTTGGTGCTCGTATTTTCACTCTTGGAATCGTATCATTATTATTAGAAAGATAAGGAACATAGTGGATCAAGATAAAGGGTATGTTTTGTGATTGAATTCATCTATTAAAGCAATTATAATTAACCTTACAGTTGTTAGATTAGTTAATCAATAGTTCAAACTATTATTCTCATATTAAGATTTAGATTAAATAGTAGAAAAATGGTAATACTAGTATTTGTTTTCAAGATCCTTGAGGACGACACTCACTAAAATCTATACTATATTAGATAGGTATATTTGCTTAACTCGATTACTAGATTTCTTTGGGCTCATAAATTTATAATTTGATACAATTAGAAGAGCGCACATCAAGTGGTATGGGTGATTGTTGATAGATGGACAAAGTTTGCACACTTTATACCCTTGAGGACATGATGTTCTTTAGAGAGGATGGCAAAGATTTATATCAAGGAGATTGTGAAGTTCCATGGGTTGCTAATGTTGATAGTGTCAAATAGAGATCTATGTTTTGTGAGTAGATTTTGAAGATCTTTACATCAGGCCTTAGGTACATAATTTCAATTCAATATGGCTTTTTAACCTTAAATAGATGGTCAATCTAGGAAGATAGGATGACCACTTACGTTTAGTGGAGTTTGCTTGTAATAATAGCTACTAGTTTACTATTCGAATGGCTTTGTATGAGGCACTTTAAGGTAGGAAGTGTAGATCTCCATTACATAGGGATAAAGTCAATGAGAAATGGATGTTGAGTCCAAAGCTTATCCAGCAAGTAGTGGATAAAGTACACGTAATTAAGCAAAGGGTGTTAGCTACTCATAGTATATATACAAGTTATGCTGATAAGAAACAACAACCACTTGAGCTCAAGGTTAGTGACCATGTGTTCTTGAGGGTATCACCTACTAAAAGAGTCGACAGGTTCGTAGCTAAAGGGAAGTTGAATATGAGATATATTGGAACTTTTGAGATATTAGAGTAGATCGGTGCTATAGCTTACAGATTAGCTTTACCACTATCTTTAGCCAAAGTTCATGATGTATTCCATGTGTCTCTTCTTCAAAAGTATATATCAGATCCTTTGGAGTTAACTCAACTTGATATTCAGCTAAATTTGACCTTCACTGAGTATCATGTTCGAATCATTAACTAGAAAGAGAAGGTGTTGTGAAACAAGGTAATCAAATATGTTCAAGTTCAATGGAGTGATCAACTCAACCGAGAGGCAACATAAGAGCAAGAAGATATTGTGAAGGGTAAATATACAAAGATCTTTACGACCCAAGTAAATTTCAAGGATGAAATTTATTTTAAGTGAGAAGGGGAGGAGGTAGTAGGGAGAGCTAAATAACCAAAATTTTTCTAAATGAAAATTCAATTAATAATTAAATACAACTAAGGGTAAAAATTAAAATTTTAGAACTAAAATTACTAAGTTAACCTGACTTTAGTATTTAAGTGTTGAGGTTAATGCAGTAATTTAAATAATCTAAATATTTAATAATTAGAATTACCCAATTACCCTTAAGTAAAAAAAGTTAAAGAGAGGTAAATAGGTAAATGATCTTATAATTTGAATTTGTGTATTTAAGCTTGGGTAGATTCTAAAATGGTGTGTATTTAAGATTGGATTGATTCTAAAATGCTCATTTCCCTCCCTACCTAAAATTGAAACTCTCTATCTCATGTCTACTCACTCTCTTGGCCTCCATCATCTTCTTCAACTAAACACAAACCCAAGCTTACTTAAGCTCATTAATGGAGTACTATGGCTAATTAGTTGGTTGTAGGCTTCAAGTGTTATGATGTAACCACCTCTTAAGATCGATTAGGTTTTCTCACTCTTACTTCAATGTGGCTCAAGATTTGTTTCTTTCAACACATGTGAGGCCATAAAGCTTGAAGACTTTTAGAACCCATCCTACTACATTCATTCTTTTGGCTAACAGATCGATATAGTGTAGCATTAAATTATTAAAATAAAGACAAATATCAAAATACAATTATCAAATACAAATCAATATATCAAACTAATTCATTTTAGCAACAAACTTGCATTCTACCCATACTCTTCACATCTAACCGTCTTAATGATTCAATTCCTAAATTTTACTAAGGATTAATAAACCTAAGCTCTGATATCACATAAGTTGTGACACCCAAAACTTAGGAAACATATAGCCCATCATGTGTCATCAATAAGTTACATGCAAAGGCTTAGAAACTAACTAATAAACTGCAAACACCTATAATAACAACAAATTCACATGGGTATACATCCCCAAATTAACATTATTAAGTGATTATATGAGTTTCACTTATGGGAATCAAATCACGACCATTACAACTTTCTTCGACGCAAGAATCAAATCACAAGAGCCAGAGGTGGACACCTTTAGGCCAACCATAAAGGCCAGTGGCTTACCTTTTGGACCAACCTCAAAGCCAACGGCGTAGAGGATAAGCTAGCCACCAAGGCTAGCCATCAAGGCTAGCGGTGTTAAACACTAAGGCCGCGGCCTTCCCTCCTAAGCCAATGGCCTTCATACTTTCAAAGTCAGCGGCTTATGTACTTCAGCCAATTGATTTTGTGGCTTTTCAAGTTTTTTTTTTCTTTTCTTATAAATAGGATTGCTATGTAAGAATGGGGAACTTTTTCAACATTTGAGAATTATATAGTGAAGTTTGTTCTTTATTTTACTCTTATCAATCCATTAGATTGTGGCGAGTGACGGTATTGGATTGTTGTGTGTCATATCAACAAATTCGTACTAGGACTACTCTCTTGCTAGTGCATCATATCCGATAAAGGTTTAGGGTTTATTTTATGTTATTTTTCGTTATTTGATTGTTGGAATCAATTACTATGGATTGTCGCCTTCGGAATTGGAATTATTTGATTATATCATAGATTATGGTACATCATCTTTTGGTATCAAAGCTCAAATTGAGAAAAGGGATTGTGACTATTGAAATTCCTTTAACAAATTAGGGTTTTGATATTGTGAATTTTTGTTGTGATAGATTGTTATTGAATTGGGGTTGTACGTGGGTTGTCGATTGGGTTGTGTTGTTGCTGTGTGATTTAATCTGGGCTTGTTCTTGGTATACATATCCAATTGAAATTAAGGTTTATTACTATGGTTGTTGTCGTAGGTTGTGGATTCTATTGTTCGATTGAGTAATAGAATCAAGGCCAGTTATTGTTATTGTTTGTGTATCCTAGTTGTATTGTTGTTGTGCCAAAGCTTTGAATTAAAGATTGAGCAGAAGTTGTTTGTGTTGGGGATCGAACGGAGGTTGTAATTTGGATTGTTCCAATTGGGGATTATTGTAGTGTGTGATTATGACTTGTGAATTATATGCTAAGATAGCAATTTATGTGAAGCATGCCGAACGACAATGTTAATAGGGGAATCGGGAATGAAGCTAATAGTTAGGTTGGAGGAGGAGTATAGGTTCGTCATGCTGTAGGTGGTAGGAGAACTTTGAAAGAACAATTGTAGGATCTAACCAATGTAGTTGCTAACCTAGCCACTAAGGTCGATTAGATGACCTTACCCCAACAGCCAGTGGCAAATCCATAAGCACCCTCACCTAAGGTAACCCTTAATGCTATGGGTAGAGAATAAGCTTTAGGAGGAAACAAGGGCAAACAGGTTGGAAGAGAGTACCATGCTTATTGGGATGAAAGGGATGACAACTTTGAAGATGAGGTTTATCCTAACCGCAAGTTCAGGCCTCCTAAGGGTCTGGAATATGTAAAATTGTAGATGCCTTCATTTGCTAGAAGGGGGTTTGTAGAGGATTACCTAGACTGGGAGGATAAGGTAGAAGGACTTTTTGAGTGCTATGAGATCAATGACCATACTTGAGTACATTTGGCAGCAGTCGAGATTACAGGTTATGTCGCCTTGTGGTAGGAGAACCTTGTAGCTAATAGGAGGAGAGATGATGATGCTGAGATTCGTACTTGGCAGGAGATGAAAAGAGTTCTAAGGAAAAGGTTTGTTCTAGAGCATTATGAGCATGAACTATTCATGCATCTGCAAACCTTGAGACAAGGATGTAAAATTGTGAACGAATATGTCCAAAAATCTGAGGCACTCATGATTCATTGTGGAACCATTGAACATCTTGAGTAAACTATGGCAAGATTTGTGTCAAGGCTGAAATATGAGATTGCTTGTATAGTGGAACTGCAGCAGTATGACACACTTGATGAGACCATCCAGTTGGCTTTAAAAGTTGAACGATAGAGGCATTCTAATCCATACAGAGCATCGAGTAACAGGTATGGATCCATTACTCAGCTACATGGGTCAGATAGTCAACAGGTTGAAAAAGGGGAATTGATAAGGTTGTGGAATTGAATGCAACTGTTATTGATAGGGAAAGAGAAATTTCTGGAAAAGGGAAAGTGGTTGCTGGGGCTAATATATGACAAATAGTGCTAGGGTCATCAGGTGGGAAGACTCGTCATACCTAATGCTTCAAATGTATGGGCATTGGACACATGGCTACTTAGTGTCCCAACAAAAGGGTGATGACTATTATAGAGGTGGAAAGTAAGAATAGCAAGGAAGACATAGTTAAGCCAATAGATTTATCAGTAGTGTTAAAGGAATATTATGAGGATCCAAATGCTGAGGTACATGAGGACAAAGGCAATGATTAATATCTAGCTATTAACATCTTGCGCAAGGTAATGACTACATCTCTAGATATTGAGGACGTACAAAGGGAAAACCTATTCCATATTCCCTATAGAGTCTAAGGTAATCTTTGTACTCTTCTCATTGATGGTGGTAGTTGAACTAATGTTATAGCTACTGCATTAGTGAATAAATTGCAACTAGTCACTACACCATATCCTAGGCCCTATGAATTACACTAGTTAAGTGAACGAGACAGTCTACATATCACTTAGAGGGCTAAGGTCCTAATCAGCATAAGGAAAAAGTACCAGGATGAAGTTGATTACGATGTTCTCCCTATGTGCGCATTACATATATTACTAGGTAGGCCCTAACTATTTGATAGGAGAGTGCTATATGGTGGGTTTAGAAACACCTATGTATTTCAAAAGGATGGTAAACAGGTTGTTTTAAGTCTTATGTCACCAATTGAGGTGCATAAAGCCCAGGAGCAGATCAATAAAGCCACTAAAAGGAGGTCCTTATTAATGAAGAGGAAGGGATTAGGAGACGACCTGAATAAAGTGAATCAGTTACAAGAAATTCAGAAGTCTTCAGGATAGCTGCAACTTCAAGTTAACAAACATCTGTAGACTAAAATTTTTAATCTAGGGGATTCTCATAAATTTGCATCTAAAACAAAGGAACCATTAGATTTGAGGACAAATCTTCTACATGTCCAAGGAGATGATGGGATCAAATCACGACCATTATAACTTTCTTTGATGCAAGAATCAAATCACAAGAGTCGGAGGTGGACACCTTTATGCTAGCCATAAAGGTTAACAGCTTACCTTTTGGACCGGCCTCAAAGCCGATGGCATAAAGAATAAGTCGGCTACCAAGGCCAGCAGCCTTCCTTCCTAAGCCAGTGGCCTTCATACTTCCAAAGTCAGCGACCTTCTTTGCTAAAGCCAACGGCTTATGTACTTTAGCCCATTAAGTTTGTGGCTTTTCGAGTTTTGTTTTTCTTTTCTTATAAAAAGGATTGCAATGTAATAATAGGGGACTTTTTGAACATTTGAGAATTATATAGTGAAGTTTGTTCTTCATTTTACTCTTATTAATCCATTGGATTGTGGTAAGTGACGGTATTAGATTGTTGTGCATTATAGCAACAAATCCGTACTGAGACTACTCTCTTGCTAGTGCGTCATATCCGGTAAGGGTTTAGGGTTTATTTTATATTATTGTTCATTATTTGATTATTGGAATCGATTACTGTAGATTGTCGCCTTTGGAATTGGAATTATTTTATTATATCATAGATTGTGGCACATCATTCACTCTACAACCACAATCAAGACAATTGAACAAATTCAACTAGAGTCTTTTACTCCTAAAGAATACATCCTACTAACGCAGACATTATATAGAACATATAACAAAAACCAAATTCCATCTCCAAGCATTATCTAACACACTAGCAATAAACACTATCCTCTATCCACCAATCACTAGCACTAATCCTCATAATAGTAATAGTACTCAACGTCATCTCCCATAAATGGATCCCCACTTGTCTCATCATAAATCACCAACTCATTAGACATATTTGCAATTGAAAAAATGTTCCCTAAAAAAGGGTGCACTATTGCTCGATATAGTATACCAATAGACACATGCGCATGTTACACCATTATAGGAATTGCAACACACAAATGCAATACATATAACACAAGCAACTAGTTGATTGTCTTTTGCTTAAATGTGAAATACAACATACTCTTAATGTCCCAAGACTTGTGGTTATACAAGACTCCAATCACAAACATATATAATGTATAACTATATGACATTAGATATTCCCTAATGTCCATAAGTCAATGAGTCACATAAATCTACCCAAATGTTTTTTAGTATGAAACTCCACATAGGTACAAAGCCACATACCGATTATTGAGATGCCACCCTAAGATGACTAGTATTCTTGGTCCCCCGAGCCCAACTATGCACAAGCAACAAATATTTATTAGCCAAATAATTGTTAAGTTCATTAGACTCTATCTTAATAAGCACAAATAGCAAACATGATATATGCATACCTAAGTGGTTGGATTAATTGGTTTCCCTTCAACTCTAAATCCTGATAGATGAGTATAAGTAACTCCCTTTAATACTATTTAAAACATTAATGTCTCCCTCCTTATGAAATTTCAAATGTACTTTATATTTGAAACTTAGGAAGAATATGAAGAGAAAATCTATAATTATTTAAGAAAATAAATTTTTCAAACTATTAAAAGGTTACTTAGCAAAACCACTTATTAACCTTAGAACAACATTGTTCAAATGGTACTAGATTGCATTGACCAAATGGTGCTTGGGAACATTATGTTCCCTTACTTTATTCTACCATTTGGATGATGAAATTTCCATCAACCAAATGACAAAGCCTAGAGAATTCTAATCCTTTATTTTATCTTACTATCCAATTGGTAGGGTCTGTTCTACAATTTCGGCATAATAGAACCCCTTGACTTTGAACAAAAATAAAAATCCTTCTTCCACTTTCATACAATTACACTACACAATCCCCTAAACCAAAATTTCCTTACCTAAACTTTATTTTTCCATGCCTCCATTTCCCAAAAAAAAGGCAATTTGATATCATAATTTTTTCAAACACATGAATTAAATGAGGCTTACGTGGAAATTCCCGTATTCATAATCTTCTACCACAGTTTCTACATATTCCGACAAATACCAACACGACTCCCATTATCAACAACACTTTTCCAAATAGTAGCACTCCTTGTAGCACTAATAATCATCAAAACAACAACTTATTACAACTCAATCAGCCAAAAAGTTAATCTCTAGCAGTTTTTTCACCAAGAATGTGAGAATACTTCGTTTCTACACCCAAATTTCACATTTAACACTCCAAAATCACAAAACTTAGAAGAAAACAGATAGAAGTCATTTGTTTACCTTCATTTTTTGCAACTTTTGTTGGTAAGGAGAATAAATTGCCATGGGAAGGAGAACACATAAGAGGAAATAGAAGAAAAAAGAAGGGAAAGGAGTTGAATGTATCTTTTAAAGATACAAAAGTGTGAATTAATATTTTATTTAGACGATAATACCCCTACTCTTTAAATGAAATTCTAAAAACACCAATGCTTTCATAAGCAATTATTTATTAACAAATTCCGATTATTACAAATTGATAGAGTAAGTTGTAAATACACCATTTTCATGTTTGTTTTATGTGCATTTATCTTTTTATCTTTGAGCTTTTATTTTTTATTTTTTTCCAAAAGAATAAAAATTCATTCACTCAAGATCATTTTAGCCCAATAAAATAGCCACAAGCAACAAAAGAGATGGAGTCTAATGACCCAATCCACAATGTATTTTGGAGCATTTAAATGCCAAATATATATATATATATATATATTTCTAGACTCTTACATGATTATTTTACTTTTAATTTTAAGAAATGAATTATCCATTTTCATCATCTCGATTTACAAATCAATTGTTAAAATTATATAGATTTTTTTATCTATTTTATGATATTATTATGTTATCACTTTTTTTCTTTACAATCTTAACAAATGATTACACATAACAACATTCCAAAAAGATAAAATAATGAAGAATCCAAACCCTTAACTCTATAAGTATATTTTGTTATTTTATTTTATTTTTTTTTTACTGTTTTATGGAATGAGCAAATAGTAAAATCCGATTCTAATAATACATTTGTTAATTCTAGAAGTATATAAGCACTCAATCTCAAAGTAAGAGACTAAACGCACGTAAAATAGGGAAACTATAGATACGATTATATCACTAGTTTATTTAACCTTGTCAGAGTTTATTGATCTCTCTTTCATCATTCTTGAGGATATACTTCACTGATTTCTGTCGATTTGAGATGTCCAAATCAAAAAACATGTCTAGGGGTCGTGGACCACAGGACATATTGAGTTCAATGCATTTTGGAGGGTCAAACGTATTAATCATCTGGTGCAACCATGAACTGTGTCGTTCAGGTGAAGGATTGAAGCAGAGAGAACCATTCAATAGATAGGCTGTTCTCCAGCTAACTTGTTGCGTTCTCATCTAACATTCGTTTAAGTTGTGGCAGCTCTCCTAGACCCAGGGTTGCAGTATCGACGAATAATCGCAGAGCCAACTCACTCCACAAAAAATAAATAAATAAATAGTACTAGTAGCAGTACCAGTACCAGTACTAGCATAGCTAGGAGAAGTACGAGGGACATACACGTAAGCTTATATTTCTTGATCCCCAAAGAAACAACTAAAAAAGGACTGTATTAAAAGGGACATAGCAATAAAGGTTAAGGTTGACTCACACTATATATCTTTCAACTAACAACATAAATTACCCTTTGTCCCTTTCCTTCTGTTTCACTCTGATCCAGTCCTTGCTCGGAATCGGAATAGATTGCTCCATATCTAATAAGATGAAGTGATTCGTGATTACCTGTTTTTCCGATTTAGAGCGTACTGCCCCAACACGTCTCGCTCTTTATACGCTCGTATAGGCACCACCGCACACCTTTGCTTTTCCATTCCATTAGTTGAGATATAATTTAAGTGGATATGGACTCATTTCCAAATATTTCTGGATACCTTTTATTTGATTTAAATTTGTTATCGATACTAATAATTATAGACATGCTGCCATGAACATTTTTATACATACACCACATTGGGTATACAATCCAATTCCCAATCCATTTGGTTAAACACGAGAATATATATATATCAACTATAAAAACATGTATAACAATATTCGTATTTGTAATAGAAAAATAAACAATAGAAATGAATTTCAAAATAAATAAATAATTAGTTAAGAGATTTCAATTCTACTTGCTAAATAATATCAGATGAAACCAATACCATCCTGTTTTTCTCTTCTCCAAGCACATCAATATGTTGTTGGTGAAAGCTTTAGTGGGTAAGTGGATGGCTTGGAATGAGAAAAGGAAAAATCAATTAAATGCACGATCTCTGCCTTTTATACACTGAAAAGCCAAAATCGATGTGGAAACATGGAAAGCTAAAAGGAAAAGTAATTAAGTAGCATTGAAATATTGAGATCAATGTACTTCTAATGTAACTTAGCATACTGTGTTAAGATTGTAATATATACATACTAATAATGGAAAATTAAGTGATTGATATTAGGGTGGGCATGATTCGGTTTAGTATAATGTCTTTTGAACCAAACCAAACCATTTCTTACGGTTCAGTTTGAGTTTTTTTTTTCTTCCTAAATTGAACATAACCATACCATTTAGTTCATAATTTTTTCAAACTTAAAAAATAAAAAATAAAAAAAATAAAAAACAATTTGGTTTGGTTCAGTTTGGATCATGATTCAAATCATTTTTACACATATTATTAATTTTTTTCTATATACAAGTCATAAAAAATTATACTTGATATAAAAAAAAATTAAGTTATGTTTGGTTTGTTGGAATAGAATAAGATTATAATGAAATTATAATTCTTTTAGTATTATTCAGTTTAATGATAGGGACATTTTTTAAACAAAAATTACATTATATGAGGAATAACTATTCATTCGTAAAGGTAAGGAATTGAAATTCCTTATCTATTCCATATTACATAAAATAGACATTTCTTACGTTATAATCTTTTGCAAACCAAATAAAGGAATAACTATTTCACGATAATAAAGATAAAATGGCAATTCCATTCTAGTGAACTAAACATAGTGTTAATTTATTATCATTTCTTCGATATTATTTACCATTTCAATACTCATATGATATATATATAAGATTTTATTGTCTCCCTCAAGGTAATTATTATAAAATATCAAAAAGTAAGAAAATAAATAAATTTTATCTCACAAGGCATTTAAGTGATATTGTGATTATGTAGAGAACAACCTATACTTTTTATCCCTATACTATATAAGTCCTCACAAAACCCTATTCTCCTTTATTCTAAAGTACGTTCCTCTTTGCAAGCAGCCATTTCTAGGAGTCTCTATAAGTTAGCTCAACACTAAATTCGCAAGGTAAGTGTCAATTTAGTTTATTTCTGTATAAATTCCCTTATGTTTGTAGGTAACCGAAATAAGGGTGGAATTTTGTTGCAATTGGGACATATTGAATACAAACGAATTTGAGGGTACAATTGGTTAGAAAAATCTTGAAATCAATTAGGTGAATCAAATCAAATAAATTGATCTTCCTATACTGAATTTTATAAATTAAACAACTTTTGGTGTTGGATTGGAAATATAGAAGAGATTGGTGAGGATTAACATAGAAAAGGAGGTGATTTGTGAAGAAATTTAAGTGGTTCATGAGATTCTAATAGGAATCAAAATCCTGCAAGACCTATCATTGGGGCAAGAGCCAAAGGATTTCAAATCTTAGCGATGAGGGTCCTCTTTGAACAAACCGACCCCGGAATTATTTATATACTAACGCCTTTTCTGTTACTTATGTATTGTGTATTCCAGTAGGCATACTTGTTGGGTTTTACAGGGCGATGGACAAACTCACTAAGACATAGCTTGTGGGTTATTCATGGACCGACCTAAACCGAAAATGAGTTGAACCGACGAATTCCATTGAAGAACTGGCTAGTTGAAGATTATTTTTTGTACTTGTAATTTATCTTTGAACCGGTGATTTTGTAAGCTTTTTGGGACATTTTATTTGATTGTAATTATTGGATTTAGCACTGGCTACTAGTGGCATAGACGTAATTGTTTTGTCATTTTAAACCTAAGTGGAGCAAGTATAAATACTTACTAAAGTAAGGTTTATAGGAGATAGTTGAGAGATAAAAAAATTGCTGCTTCTTCACGTGAGAATTAGGGTTCATGCTCTAAATTTCATAAGACTCTTATCAATTCTTTAAGGATTATGGCGAGTGGCAACTTAAGGATTTGTGAGTAATATCAATTCCCTAAGTTAATTCCAATTCACTCGAGTGTATCATATCTAGTTGTGATTAGATTTTTCTTATTTGTTTGTGTTATCACACCATGTTAGGGTTCTTTTTTATTATTAGATTTCATGCAATTTTAGTGGAATTAGATCCTAAATTGTGTTTTTATTGTGATTATTCAATTGCTATTGGATTTTGTCATTTGCATGGAAGCCTTTTGGTTAAGGGATTCACGCCATTTTAATAGTCTTAGTGATTGGTTTATTCCATTTGTTCTTGTGTTATGTGCTTGATCCTATTAAGCACATCAGATTCAAAGGGATATACAGCCAAGGTACACGGTTGCATACTTCCTCATGGTAAAAGTAAAGGGAAAGTGTGAAGCACGTAGTGCACAGTCAGGTAAATTCTCTTGTACCTACCTATGTTAAAGTACACAGTTAAGTACACAATCGTACACTTAGGCGTGTCTAAGTTCTTTCACACAGAGAGGTATACAACCATACATACAGTCGTGTTTCTACCCATACACCTATACTGATAGGAATCAAAATCCGTCAAGACCTATCATTAAGGTAAGAGCCAAAGGATTTCAAATCTTGGCGATGAAGGCCCATTTTGAGCACATCGACCCCAAAATTATTTGTTTACTAACCTCTTTTCTCTTATTCATATATTGTATATTCCAACAGGCACACTTATCATGCTTTACAGGGTGATAGACAAACTCACTAAGACTCAGCTTGTGGGTTAGCCATGGACCGCACTTGGGTGTGTCTAAGGTCTTGCACACGGAGAGGTATACAACCATACATACAGTCGTGTTTCTACCCATACACCTATACTGATAGGAATCAAAATCCGTTAAGACCTATCATTAAGGTAAGAGCTAAAGGATTTCAAATCTTGGCGATGAGGGCCCATTTTGAGCACATCGACCCTAGAATTATTTGTTTACTAACCTCTTTTCTCTTATTCATATATCGTATATTCCAACAGGCACACTTATCATGTTTTATAGGGTGATGGACAAACTCATTAAGACTCAGCTTGTGGGTTATCCATGGACCGACCTAAACCAACGATGTGCTGGGCTGATGAATCTTATGGAAGAGCTAGCATGATGAAAACTATTTTTATTTATAATTATTTCTTTGGACTATTTATGTTGTAATCTTTCTTTGGGACACTTTCATTTGTTTGTAATTGTTTTTTAGGACCGGCCACCCTAAAAGTGGCATGTTGTAATTTTATGAGCTTCTTAACCCTAAAGAGAGCAAGTATAAATACTTGCTTAAGTAGGGTTTTTGGGGAGAATTTCCAAAATTAGACATACACTTTACGTGAGAGAATTAGTGATAAGAATCAAAATCTATCCAGACCTATCATTAGAGCAAGAGCCAAAGGATTTCAAATCTTGGCGATGAGGGCCCATTTTAAGCACATCGACCCCGGAATTATTTGTTTACTAACCTCTTTTCTCTTATTCATGTATTGTACATTCCAACAGGCACACTTATCATGCTTTATAGGGCGATGGACAAACTCACTAAGACTCACCTTGTGTGTTATCCATGGATCGACCTAAACCGGTGATGATCTGGGCCAACGAATCTTATGGAAAAGCTAGCATGATGAAGACTATTTTTATTTATAATTATTTTCTTTGGACTATTTATGTTGTAAGTTTTTGGGACACT
The DNA here is from genome assembly GCA_037954665.1 of Laguncularia racemosa. NCBI lineage: Eukaryota > Viridiplantae > Streptophyta > Magnoliopsida > Myrtales > Combretaceae > Laguncularia > Laguncularia racemosa. The sequence continues at coordinate 532,128 of JBBMOL010000316.1, read as the reverse complement.
TTTCATTTGCTTGTAATCATGTTTTTTAGGACCGGCCACCCTAAAAGTGGCATAGTTGTAATTTTGTGAACTTTTTAACCCTAAATAGAGCAAGTATAAATACTTGCTTAAGTAAGGTTTTTGGGAAGAGAATTTTCAGAATAGACACATCATTTTACATGAGAGAATTAGGGTTCTTCCTTTATTCAATTCCTCTTATCAATTTCAATCCCAAGAGTTGGAATTGTGGCGAGTGCAATAAGGAGAAATTGTGAGTTGTATCAATTTCTATTTGTTGCGTTTCTTTTCTTCTCTAGTGAGTCATATCTAGGGTTGGATTGAAGCTCTCTTGGTCAGATTTGATTCTTTTATATTCGAATTATTAGTGCTTAATTAAGTGGCTTTTAGCCTTGAATTCTATTCTTCCATTTCGCATATTTGTTTTTTAACCGTGAAAGCAATCCTTGTGGAAGGTGGATCACGGTCAATGATCCATTTGATTTTGTGTAGTATTCACGTGGCTTTTCAAGCTTAATTAGTGATCTTCATTGAGGAATATATCATTGTGATATTCATTTCCTGAACTATAGCATTCGGATCAACTATTGCATTTAAGGTTCATGCAACAATATTGCTCCAAATTGAACCAAAGTGACCTTGTCTTTTGGGGATTGTTAGTTGGATTATTTTTCTTGTGCTTAATTCCCATTTAGGCACATCATGATGTGCTTAATTCCAAGCTTAAGCACAATCAAAAGAATCAAGGAAAACACCTCAATTCACAAAACACAAACCGGTTCACTTGAGAGCAATTTCACGTGCACACCTTGTAGATTTTGATAGAAATTGTTGTTCAAATGATTCAATTGTAATCTCTAATGATAATATTAACCAAATAACCACAAGAGAACATGAAGTTCACGTAAAATCAGATCAAAAGGAAGCAATAAAGACAAGCACAAAACCATGATCTCAAATCCTTCCAATAATGCCAATTCACGCCAATCACTAAGAAGCATTCAATCTCAATGAACAATCAACCTTTACAAGATGATTATCCACGAATTACAATCACTAATAAGTCCAAGAAAGATTCAAATCAACCCTAGATATGACTCACTAGAGAAGAAATGAACAACAACAAAGATGAATCGATATTACTCACGATTTCTCCTTGTTGCACTCGCCACAATTCCAACTTCTTGGGATTGAAATTGATAAGAGAATTTTGGAATTAGGAAACCCTAAGCCCTCTCACGAAATGTGAAGTGTTTGTTCTACAAAATTAAGCCTCCTCAAACCCTCTCTTAAGCAAGTATTTATACTTGCTACTCCTAGGGTTAAAAAGTGCTCAAAATTACAAGTTTGCCACTTTTAAGGTGGCTAACCCTAAATGAAAATTACATGGAAATAAAAGTGTCCCAAAACCAAAATACAACCAAAATAGTTCATAAAAGAATAAATATATAAAAGAAATGGTCTTCAAGATGCCGGTCTTCTATAGGATCCATCGGCCCAGCTCATCGCCGGTTCAGGTCGGTCCATGGATAACCCACAAGCTAAGTCTGAGGGAGTTTGTCCATTGCCCTATAAAATATGATAAGTGTGCCTGTTGGAAAACACAATACAAGAATAATAGAAAAGAAGTTAATATATAAATAATTATGGGGTCGATCTGCTCAAAATGGGCCCTCATTGCCAAAATTCGAATTCCTTTAGTTCTTGCCCTAATGATAGGTCTTGTCAGATTTTTATTCCTATCACATCATCTTTTTGGTATCAAAGCTTGTGGTTGTGAGAAAGGATTATTTGATTTTTAATTTGGGAAATCTAAGGTTCTTGATCTTACAACTTCATTCCGAAATTGAGAGTAAATTGAAATTGTTGTTGTAGTTACTTGAAGTGGTGTGATTGTCTTGAGTGGAAGTTGAACTTGCTGCTTGTTGGAGTGAGTTTTGAGTACTTGTTGAAGCTTCTATGTTGTGGACTTCACCGTAGAGGAAGAGGAGAGTTAGTGCATTTTTTTTTTTAAATATAAATTCAGAAGTGTAAAGTGTCTCCAATTGTGTAAGAAGAAGAATTGTGGACTTTACATGTTTGTTTTCAGAAAAATAGAGGGTCTAATTGAGCATTTCCATATTTAAGTTGTGTGTGTGGCAAAGTGGATATCTTGTTGTAGCTTCTTTGTTATTAATTTTCCGTGAAGGGAAGGGGAGTAAGAATTGTATGTCCTAGTGTTTGATTGTGGAATTGGAAATACAATATTTTGTGGTAAAAAGAGAAGTGTGGCCTTTGTTGAATTTAGAATTGGGGAGAACAATTTGCAATTTCTAGATTTGAATTTGAGTGGAAAAATAGGAAATCATTTCAAACACATTCATTAAGCTTGAAGTAGTTATTGAGTGGTATTGATTATATTTAATTTGAATTTGAAATTGAATCTTACCATTTGTGGAAAGTGCATTAAGGGTGTTCATTTGAATTTGTTGCCGTGTTGTAGTGTGTGAGTGTACCATAGAGGGTGTGTGTTGTGTTTTGAAGTGAGATTGTGTTATATTTGGAGAAGTTGTTGCACCGTGGTTATATGTGTATGAATTGTGGTGTAAAAAGGAGTATTGAATTGTTGGAGTTGTGTTGTATGTGTTGAGTCGAAGGGTGTTGCACTGTGAGTGAATTGTTGTGAGTTGAACTGAGTGCACCGTGTGTGAGTATAGTGTTTGTGGTGTTGTGTTTGTGTGTTGAGTGAGGGAATTGCCATTTGTGAATTTGTGGAGTTGTGTGGAGTAAGGTGCTGCACATTGAGGCTAAAGTGTGAGTGTGTAGTGCATGAATAGCAAAACGTGAAGGGGAAGAGTGGTGTTTCAATTGTGAAGTGGAATTGTGTAGTGTGTGTTTTTGAAAAAGGTGGAGGAATTACAATTGTCAGATTTGAAATCAAAATTGAAAGTGTACATTAAGTGATGAGATCAATGATGAGAGCCAAGCCGGAAGAAGAAATGTGGATCCTCTTGAAGTGTCGCCTGGCCCGATCATAAGAAATCGAGCGAAACAATTCGAGGAAGCACTTAACGGGTTGATAAAGGTTTTCCATAAAGCCGGAAAGGATTGGAGCAATCATGAAGTTGGAACGGATTAGAACAACCATGGGAAGACCCCTGCTCTTGTACAAGTTATACCGAATATGAGGTGAAGAGGGTGTATATTTACAAGGCACGGCTGTGTAGGAATCTCAAAGTTACACAGAATCATACACGGTCATATACATGGCCAAAGGCACGGCCGTGTATGGAGTCAAGCAAATCCACAGAAAGATACATGTCTAGAGGTACACGGCCATGTATCTCTTTAAGGCCGGCTCGAGGCCACCGGCCTTCATGTTTACACCGCCGGCTTTCTTGTTCTGTTTTCGTGTTTTTACACAACTTATCTAAGTTATGTCATTTTGGGCTTTAATGTTACACATTGTAAACCCTAATATAAGCTCCTAGGGTTAGAATACAGAGGATAGAACATTAAACACCTTTGAGAGGCTCCTCTCTTGGTTCTTCAAGAACTAACTAGAACTTATCGGATTTTATTTCCGTGGCGTTCATCCCGACTTATCAATCGGTCTTTCATCCCCGATTGTGGCGTCTTCACATTATACCAAGGTTCTTGTCTCGCTTATAGACAACGGGTCGCGGTTTCCACTTTAGGTATTTAGGCGTCTTAGGTAACGAATTTCCGAACGTATTGGTATTGGGTTTCGTCACGGGTTGGCGTGGTTCGTATCAGTTTGGCATCAGAGCTTAGGTTTGTTAGAGCATCAGTTCGGTTTGAGGAAGGTAATATCAAAACCCTAACTCCAATCGTTCATATCCATTGTTAGCATTCAATTTCGTAATATTAATTGTCTTTTGATAGTGTAGTATCTACTAGTCGATTGTTAAAAAAAAAAGAGTAAAAATCACGACAAGAAAACAAAAAAAAAAGAAGAGAAAAGAAAAGAAAGACAAGAGAAACGTGATCAAAAGCAAAAACAAAGACAAAAAAAAAATTCGGATAAAAAAATAGAGGAAAATTTACGAACCTTAGAGTTGTTTTGAATTCTACGAAAGCGGATTGGTGTAGTTCGGGTTAGTTCCCAGAGAATTGAGAAGAGGAATTGGTGAGTTGATATCATCATTGTTTGTGAGAATACACGAGTGACTGTATGATATCATCATTTGAGCGAAACACGTAAGGGAGTGTATCGTGAGGTTTAATTTTATATATATATTTGTGTTAGTACTAATCTTTTCTGTAGGGACAATGTCGAGACAACATTCTCCTGAAGGTGAGAGGGGAAAGTTTGATGCTAGGTTAGTAATTGAGGCGTTGAGGGGTGAAATGAAGAGGATGTTCTAAGAGGGAATGGAACAAATTCATGAGACGATAGAGCAAAGACTAGAACAATCCACAAATGTGTTCCAAGGGCGTAAGAGGGAGAGTCGTTCTAGGAGAGTACCAAGGGGTGGAGATGAAATGTCAGATGATGACTTTGATGGGCCTTCTGTCGAGAGTTATAGAGGATATAGTGGTCGGAAAAGAGGAACTAGGGATTGGGAAGATAGAGGAGATAGGAATAGAGAGGATGATTAATTAAGTGGCACAAAGATGAAGATTCCTCCTTTCCAAGGGAAGAATGATCCCGAGGCATACTTAGAGTGGGAGAAAAAGGTGGAGATGGCGTTTGATTATCACAACTATAGTGGGAGAAAGAAAGTAAAACTTGCTGCCATTGAGTTTTCGGATTATGCTATAGTGTGGTGGGGTCAACTAATGTTGAATAGGAGAAGGAGTGGCGAGCCACCTATTGAGTCTTGGGAAGAGATGAAAAGTGTGATGAAGAAGCGGTTTGTGCCTGCGTATTACTATCGTGAATTGCACAACAAGTTGCAAACTCTGAGGCAGGGAAGCCGAAGTGTAGATGAGTATTTCAAGGAGATGGAAGTCACTATGATTAGGGCGAATGTAGAGGAGGATAGAGAGGCTACAATGGCTAGGTTTCTTGCTGGGTTGAATAGAGAAATCCAAAATGTGGTTGAATTGCAGCATTATGTAGAATTGGAGGATATGGTTCACATGGCTATAAAGGTTGAGAACCAGCACAAGAGGAAAGGTAGTAGTAATGCACAGTTTCCACAGGGTAATGGTTCATCCACTTGGAAGACCAACCAATGGAAGAAAGAAGAAAAGCCTTTACCCACCAAACCAAAAGGGGAGCTGAGGCAAGCGGGTTCTACTCCTGGTAACCAAGGTAACCCTGATTCTTCTACTTCTAGAAATCGTGACATTAGATGTTTTAAATACCAAGGTAGAGGCCATATTGCTAGTCAATGTCCAAATAGGCATGTGATGATTTTGCGTGATGATGGTGAGTATGAGACTGAGGGGGATAGTGAAGAAGATGATATGCCTCCATTAGAGGATGCTAGTGATGATGAGGAACCTGCAATGGGAAGGCTAGTGACAGTAGTGAAGCGAGCTTTGAATGTGCAGGTGAAGGAAGAAGAGGAGGTGCAAAGGGAGAATATATTTCATACTAGATGTTATCTAGGAGATCATATTTGCAGCTTGATCATTGATGGAGGAAGTTGCACCAATGTAGTGAGCAATTTTATTGTTGAGAGGCTGGGGCTCAAAACTGTTAGACACCTTAGTCCATATAAATTGCAGTGGTTGAATGATAGTGGAGAGACTAAGGTGAGTGAGCAAGCATTGATTGGTTTCCACATTGGTAGGTATGAGGATGAGGTGTTATGTGATGTAGTGCCAATGCAAGCATGTCATGTGTTGTTGGGGAGGCTGTGGCAATTTGATAGGAAGGTTGTTCATGATGGCTTTTCTAACAAGTATACGCTTGTTCACCAAGGGAAAAGCTTTAATCTTAAACCGTTAACACCTAAACAAGTGTATGAGGACCAGTTGCAGCTACAACGGTCTTTTGCAAAACATAAGGTGAGTGAAAAGCAGAGGGAGAGTGATATAGCAAATGACAATGAGAAAGAAAAGGAATATAAAAGTTAAGATCAAAAGGAAAAAGAGAGGAAGGCTGGAAAGAGTGTGAGAGACCAAGTTGAAGGGGGATCAACTTTGGTGGTGAGTGAAAAGGAGAGTGCAGCCTTGCAAAAGGAGAGTTGTGTGGCAAGAGCGAGTGTAGTGAGGAGAGCGTTAGTGATGAAGCGACCTATGTTGTTGCTGGTTTTTAAAGAAACATGTTTGACTACTAAAGAACTATCTAACTCTTTGCCTAGTGTTGTTGTGTCTCTTGTGCAGGACTTTGAAAATGTCTTTCCTGAGGAGATTCCAAAGGGATTACAACCTATTCGTGGTATTGAGCACCAGATTGACCTTGTACCCAGAGCATCGATTCCAAACAAGCCAGCTTATAGGAGCAATCCGAAGGAGACAAAGGAACTCCAAAGGCAGGTCAATGAATTAATGGAGAAGGGTACATGAGAGAAAGCATGAGTCCATGTGCAGTGCCTGTGATTTTGGTGCTTAAGAAGGATGGGACATGGAGAATGTGTGTTGATTGCCGCGCCATCAACAACATTACGGTAAAGTATCGTCATCCCATTCATCGTTTAGATGACTTCTTAGATGGGTTATATGAGTATAGTGTCATTCCTCATGAGCCTTGGATAGACATTTCCATAGATTTTGTGTTAGGATTATCTAGGTCTAGGCATAGTCGAGATTCTATTTTTGTGGTTATGGATAAGATTTCTAAAATGGTTCATTTCATTCCTTATCATAACACTGATGATGCTATACACATTGTTAATTTGTTCTTTAGAGAGGTAGTACATCCGCATGGTATACCTAGGAGCATTGTTAGTGATTGGGATGTCAATTTTTTGAGTCATTTTTGGAGAGTATTGTGGGCTAAGTTAAGAACTAAGTTATTGTTTTCGACTACCTGTCACCCACAAACTGATGGGCAAACTGAGGTAGTTAATAGGACTTTAATTCAATTGTTGAGGGAAATCATAGAGAAGAACATTAGGACTCGGGAGGATTGCCTACCATTTGTGGAGTTTTCATATAATAGGGTTGTATATAGCACTACTCATTGTTCACCATTTGAGATTGTGTATGGTTTAAACCCACTAACTCCTATTTATTTATTGCCATTGCCACCTAACAAGTTTGTGAGTTTTGATGCTGATTCTAAGGCAGATTTCGTGAGAAAGCTACATGCACAAGTAAAGAGTAGGATTGAAAAACAAAATGCCAGGGTCGCTTCAAGGGTGAACAAGGGCAGGAGACCCAAGATTTTTCAGCCTGGAGATTGGGTTTGGGTGCATTTTCGCAAGGAGAGGTTTCCATTGTAGAGGAGATCCAAGTTGAACCCTCGGGGAGAGGATCCATTTCCGATGCTTGAGAGAATCAATGATAATGCATACAAGAAAGATTTCCCAGGTGAGTCTCCAGTAAGTGTCACGTTTAATGTTACTGATCTGAGTCCATTTGATGCAGGCAATGATTTGAGGACCAATCCTTTTCAAGAGGAGGGGAATGATGAGATCCATGATGAGAGCCAAGCCGGAAGAAGAAATGTGGATCCTCTTGAAGTGCCGCCTGGACCGATCACAAGAAATTGAGCGAAACGATTCGAGGAAGCACTTAACGGGTTGATAAAGGTTGTCCATGAAGCTGGAAAGGATTGGAGCAATCATGAAGTTGGAACGGATTGGAACAACCATGGGAAGACCCTTGCTCTTGTACATGTTATACCGGATACGAGGTGAAGAGGGCGTTTATTTACAAGGCACGGTCGTGTAGGAATCTCAAAGTTACACAGAATCATACACGGTCATATACACGGCCAAAGGCACGGCCATGTATGGAGTCAAGCAAATCCACAGAAAGATACACGTCTAGAGGTACACGGCCGTGTATCTCTTCAAGGCCGGCTCAAGGCCGCCGGCCTTCATGTTTACACCGCCGGCTTTCTTGTTCTGTTTTCGTGTTTTTACGCAACTTATCTAAGTTATGTCGTTTTGGGCTTTAATGTTACACATTGTAAACCCTAATATAAGCTCCTAGGGTTAGAATATAGAGGATAGAACATACATCTTAGAACATTAAACATCTTTGAGAGGCTCCTCTCTTGGTTCTTCAAGAACTAACTAGAACTTATCGGATTTTATTTCCGTGGCGTTCATCTCGACTTATCAATCGGTCTTTCATCCCCGATTGTGGCGTCTTCACATTATACCAAGGTTCTTGTCTCGCTTATAGACAACGGGTCGCGGTTTCCACTTTAGATGTTTGGGCGTCTTAGGTAACGAATTTCCGAACGTATTGGTATTGGGTTTCGTCACGGGTTGGCATGGTTCGTATCATTAAGAGGTCAATTTGAAATTTCAAATACACATTAAGTCATAGTTAATTGTGTATCATTTGAATTTGAAAAAGCCTGTTACCATTGGTGGAGTTGTGCACTTACTGAACTTCTTTTGAATTCAAAAGTGAGTTGCCTTTTTGTGTTGAAGTTGTGGTTTGATGTTTGTGTGAAAGTGAGGAAAGTGCACCATGGCTTGAAGTAGTGTGTATGTAGTGTTGTATTTTTTGTAAATTTAGTAAAAGGTGTTAACATTTGGTGTTGGTTGTTGTATGTGTTGTCAAGCTACTTATTGTTGGTGGCGTGAACATTGTTGAACCGTAAGCAAAGGGGAAGTTGTGTAGTGGTGAATGGTGTGTTGTGTATGTGTTTAATTGCTGCCAATTGTGTATTTAAGTGGTGAGAAGCCAAAGCAAGAATAAGGAAAGTTGAGTAGTAGAATTTAAAATTCAAACAAGTCATTAAAGTGTGAAAGTAATTGAACTAGTTACTTAAACACTTGTAGTTGAATTTAATTCTATCTACTTGAAAGTAGTTGTGTATGTACTTCATTTGTGGTTTAGTTGTGTACTTGAGCCGTGGAGGTGTAAGGATTGTTATTGTGTTATTGGATTTAAAACACAACAATGTCTAATGAGTTTTTTCATTATGCTATTGTACTGCGCCAAATATTGACTACATTTGCTACTAAGGATGAAGAACAAAGAAAAAACTTGTTCCATACCTCTTGTAGGGTACAAAGAAATTTATCTGTCCTTATAGTTGATGGTAGTAGTTGTACCAATGTAGTAGCCGCATTGTTAGTATCGAAGCTAAAACTTACCTCTACTCCACATCTTGAACCGTATAAATTGCATTGGCTTAGTGATCAGGGGAGTTTGCATGTGACCCAAAGAGCTAGGATACCTTTCAGTGTAGGGGATAAATACTATGATGAAATCGAGTGTGATATTCTACCTATGTGTACATCCCATATATTGCTTGGCAGGCCTTGGTTATATGATGGGAGGGTCTTACATGATGGCTTCAAGAATACTTATGTATTCTAGAAGGAGGGAAAACGAATTATTCTGAATCCGATATCGCCTTCAAAGGTTCAAAAGGGTTCAACAACAAATCAGTAAACCATCATAGGGCCATGAGCAATTGAGCCAACCCTTAGAGCACAAAATCTATCAGACACAGATGTACCAACTTTTAGAGGATCCTGATGATCATAGTCAAATAAGCAGACTACCAGAGGACCAAACTATTCAGGGACAGTTATGTTCACCTTCAGGGGTACTAGAGGCTCATAAGTAGTTAAGTAAACCATTGGAGAATTCTGAGGGTCAGAGTCAGATGAGCCCATCATCAGAGAGTCAGACTGTTTAGAGACAGTTATGTTCACCTTCAAAGGTTTCAGAAGGTCGTAAGCAATCAGACCAACCATTAGAGGGCCATAAGGGTCAGCGCCATACAGATGAGCTAAAGAAGGAGAAAACAATTTTAGTGGAACGAGTTGAGACAGGGGAGACCTCAGTGGATAATGGGTCATTATTTGTGTTGCAGATGAGATACATCCTAGAAATAAAGGAGAGAAAACAATCACCTCCTATGGTATTTCAGATATTGGGATTCTACAGTGATACTTCTTCAAGTAGCTTGCTAAGAGGAAACAAAGTCTCTACTACATTTGATCTGTTAGATTTGAGGACAAATCTTTTTTAGGCCCGAAGAGATGATGGGAATCAAAATTCGTCAAGACCTATCATTAGAGCAAGAGCCAAAGGATTTCAAATCTTAGCGATGAGGGCCCATTTTAAGCACATCGACCCCAGAATTATTTGTTTACTAATCTCTTTTCTCTTGTTCATGTATTTTATATTCCAACAGGCACACTTATCATGCTTTATAGGGCGATGGACAAACTCACTAAGACTTAGCTTGTGGGTTATCCATGGACCGACCTAAACCGGCGATAAGCTGGGCCAACGAATCTTATGGAAAAGCTAGCATGATGAAGACTATTTTTATTTATAATTATTTTCTTTGGACTATTTATGTTGTAAGTTTTTGGGACACTTTTCATTTGCTTGTAATTATGTCTTTTAGGACCGGCCACCCTAAAAGTGGCATAGTTGTAATTTTGTGAACTTTTTAACCCTAAAGGGAGCAAGTATAAATACTTGCTTAAGTAGGGTTTTTGGGAAGAGAATTTTCAAAATAGACACATCATTTTACGTGAGAGAATTAGGGTTCTTCCTTAGTTCAATTCCTCTTATCAATTTCAATCCCAAGAGTTAGAATTGCGGTGAGTGCAACAAGGAGAAATTGTGAGTTGTATCAATTTCTATTTGTTATGTTTCTTTTCTTCTCTAGTGAGTCATATCTAGGGTTGGATTGAAGCTCTCTTGGTTGGATTTGATTCTTTTATGTTCGAATTGTTAGTGCTCAATTAAGTGGCTTTTAGCCTTGAATTCTATTCTTCCATTTTGCACATTTTTTTTTAACCATGAAAGCAATCCTTGTGGAAGGTGGATCACGATCAATGATCCATTTGATTTTGTGTAGTATTCACGTGGCTTTTCAAGTTTAATTAGTGATCTTCATTGAGGAATATATAATTGTGATATTCATTTCATGAACTATAGCATTCGGATCAACTATTGCATTTAGGGTTCACGCAACAATATTGCTCCAAATTAAACCAAAGTGACCTTGTCTTTTGGGGATTGTTAGTTGGATTATTTCGCTTGTGCTTAATTCCCATTTAGGTACATCAATTAGGATTCTTCCTTAGTTCAATTCCTCTTATCAATTTCAATCCCAAGAATTGGAATTGTGGCAAGTGCAACAAGGGCAAATTGTGAGTTATATCAATTTCTTATTATTGTGTTTCTTTCATCTCTAGTGAGTCATATCTAGGGTTGGATTGAAGTCTTCTTGGTCATATTTGATTTCGTTTGTAATCAAATTATTATTTCCTAATTGATTGGTTTTTAGCACTTGTTATTTACCATCAATACTACCTTCATTTGAACTGTGAAGTCAATCCTTTTGGAAGGTGGAATTATGGTCATTATTCTTGTTGAATTTGTATATTATTTCATGTGGTATTCAAGAGTATTAGTATTCTTTGTTGAGGAATATATCATTGTGATATTTCATTTCATGGAATATATCATTCAGATCAACTATTGCATTTAGGGTTCATGCAACAATATTGCTCTAAATTGAATCGAATTGACCTTGTCTTTTGGAGATTGTTAGTTGGATTATTTTGCTTGTGCTTAATTCCCATTTAGGCATATCATATACTCAGCCATGTTACTTTGTAACTCTTTTAAAATGTTTTTCTTCCTTTTTCTTGAATTTTATTAAATCCGAAAAACTTTTTACCCTAAAAGTAATTAAGAAGAGGAATCATCAACTAACACTTAAAATTACAAATTATGTGAATCTAGACTAATTTATAAGTTAGTAATAAGTTAGTTCTTTTTATTTAATTGGTTATACTAAAGTTCGTAGTTACCATTTTAGTAAACTTGGAACAGTTTCTTCAGGTACATGACTACCTTGCTAGTGGATTGTGTTTGGTAGTGTCGTATTAAAATGAACTTAAATAATACTTAGAAATGAATTATTTGTTGCTTGTGCTTGGCTTAACCTAGGGGCTAGTGGTAATAGATCCTTATGGGGTACCCTAATGATCTCTCTGTGGGATAAACAGGTAAACGACCTTTCATTTGTTGATTAGTTTATGTTGCATTGTGAATAGTATAACATTTCACTTGTTATAATTATAAGATCAAGCAACCCTCATTGTTCAATGTCATGAGTTGTCACTCTATTACAATGAGCACATGATCCCCCTCGATCCTCAAATGGAGCCAAAGTTGCATTTAGCAAGATTTTAAGGTGCTAGCCGCTTACTGTTCATTCCATTAGATTAACACATGATTACAACATTAATGGAGCAATGGAACCTAGAGATGCACACATTCTACATGCCAACAAGGGGGTTTACTATCATCTTATAGGATGTGGAGATCTAGTTAGAACTCCCCATTGATGGTCAGGCAGTTACAGAGAGTAGTTACTTGGATTGGGGGTACGATATGTGAAGAATTGTTGGGAACGAGGCCATAGCCTATCGGTTGGGGGGGGGCATTAGCATGACATGGCTACTTGATATGTTCTGGATGCTCTCACTTGACGTTAATGCTGAGCAAATCCATCATTATACGTGTGCATACATAATGTAGCTGCTGAGGGGATTTATCTTTACTAATAAATCTAGTGATACGAACCACGCCAACGTGTGACGAAACCCAATACCAATACGTTCGGAATTGCTACCCAAGACGCCAAACAATCGAGTGGAAACCACGACCCATTGCCTATAAGTGAGACAAGAACCTTGGTATATTATGTAGACGCCACAATCGGGATGAAAGACCGATTGATAAGTCGGGATGAACGCCACGGAAGAAAATCCGATAAGTTCTAGAGTAGTTCTTTAAAGAACCAAGAGAGGAATTCTCTCAAAAGTGTTTTCAAACTTGTATGTTGTATATTCTATCTTCTAAACCCTATGAGCTTTATATTAGGGTATACAATTCGTAACAATGATGCCCCAAAATGACATAACTTCAATAAGTTGCATAAAATAACAAAACAAGGACTTGAAGGTCGGCGACCTTGGAGCCGGCGTTGGATATATACATGACCGTGTACTTCTAGTCGTGTATCTTTCTGTGGAAATTCTTGACACCATACACAGCCGTGCCTTTGAACCGTGTATACGACCGTGTATGATTCTGTGTAACCTCCAGAATCCTACACGGCCGTGCCTTGTAAAGACACGCCCTCTTCAACCCGTATCCGTTATGACTTGTACAAGAGCAAGGGCATTCCCATGGTTGTTCCAATCCTTTCCAACTTCATGATTGCTCCAATCCTTTCCGACTTCATGGACATCCTTTATCAACCTGTCAAGTGCTTCCTTGAATAGTTTTGCTCGAGTTCTTGTGATCGGTCCAGGTGGCACTTCAAGAGGATCCACATTCCATCTTCTGGCTTGGCTTTCATCATGTGATAGGAATCAAACATTTCCAGGACCTATCACCAGGGCCCGAGCTAAGGGTCTCCAAAATCTAGTTATGAGGGTTTTGCTAGAGAAACCTAACCTTGAGAAGTCTAACTCACTTTCTACATCTTTGCACTATAATTTTGATGCATTTCAGCAAGTTCATTTGTCAGTCTTACAGGATGCAAAAACACCCTTAGTATTGAGTGAATCAAGGTTGTCAACGGAACTTGATTCAAAAGCTTCTTGAAGACCGGGATCATGAAGGACCATTTTTTTTATATATTTCTTCTTTTATGAACTATTTTGGTTTTAGGAAACTTTTATTTCCTTTTAATTTTCATTTAGGGCTAGCCACCTTAAAAGTGGTAAACTTGTAATTTTGAGCACTTTTTAACCCTAGGAGTAGCAAGTATAAATACTTGCTTAAGAGAGGGTTTGAGGAGGCTTATCATTTTGTCGATTATACACTTCCTTTCACGTGAGAATTAGGGTTCATACCTTGGTTCCAAACTCTTATCAATTTCAACCCCAATAGTTGAAATTGTGGCGAGTGCAACATCTTGAAATTGTGAGTTATATCAATTTCATTTTGTTGTGATTTCTTTTCTTCTCTAGTGTATCATATCTAGGGTTGAATTGAGTTATTTCTTGGTCAGAAATACTTCTTATTGTTCACGAATTCTTATGCTTATTTGAAGTATTTATCAATTATATTTGGTTCATCATTGAAAATTTCCCTAGGAAACGTGTTCTTCACTATTTGAGAGGGATTATTTTTGTTACAATTTTTCTTTTGTCATTTGCGGTTTATTTGCGTGGATTATATGAAATTAAGAGGTTTTTAGAAGGTATTATCAGTGTGGTATTCTAATTATATCATTGGACATTTGGAATTCATCATATCTTCACTTGGTTCACGTCATTTTGCCCTTATTTTTGGATCCGATTTTGCCTTTACTTGAGATAGTTTTTCTTAAGTCTTTTGAATGTGCTTTCAAGTGTGTTTAGGCACATCATCTTTTTGGTATCAGAGCTCTTGTTGAGAGAAGGGAATTGGTTGTATTTGATTTCGTGGAAGTGGTCATCAATTAGGGTTGATCAAGTGAAAACCACAATTGTGTTGTTGTTGTTGTTTGAGATTGCGAAATTACCTTGGATTGGGATTTGATTTACTGATTGTTGGAGTTGGTTTGGGAAGGTTATTATATCACTTTGTGGTCACTAATTAACGTGGAAGAGCAGAAGTACAAAGTAAAGTTTACTTTAGCAATTTTTTGAACTTGCAAAACTTACCAATTCTTGCCATGAATAGCTTGTGGTGTGAAGAGGTTGTGTTGTTTGTTGTCTTTGATTTCCATTGTGTAATTCTGAATTGGTGGAGTACAATTTGCATATTACATTAAGTTTGATTAGTAAGGAATTATTTGAATTCAAAAACATATGCAATTAAGTTGTGGGAGTTAATGATTGCTATTTGAATTTGAATTCATTGTTACCAATTGAGGAAGGCTTACAATAAGTGAAGTCATTTGAATTTCAAATTGAAAGTTGCTGCCTATAGTGGGATTCGGAATTCATTTTGGGAAAGCTACTTATTAATCTTTTGTTTTCATTATTTTCCGTGGAAGTTGAAGTCTACTTGTAATCAATATTCACCTTGTTGTTGCCGTGGAAGTGACACATCTTAATTGTTGTTGTTGCTTGTGTGTTGCCGTGGAGTGAATTTTTGGAGATTAAAGTTTGTTGCACCGTGATCTTAAAAGAAGTGGGGAACATTTTTCACGTGTGGATTGAGTTGAATTCCACAATGTCTAGTGGAATGCTTCAATATGCTAATGTATTGCGACGCTCATTAAGTACATTTGCTAGTAAGGAGGAAGAACAAAGGGAAAATATGTTCCACACCTCTTGTAGAATACAAGGAAATTTGTGTGTCCTTATAATAGATGGTGGTAGTTGTACTAATGTAGTAGCTGCATCGTTGGTATCGAAGCTAAAGCTTTCAACTATTCCACATCCTAAACCTTATAAACTACATTGGCTTAATGATCAAGGAAGTCTGTATGTTACCCAAAGAGCTAGGGTACCCTTCAGTATAGGGGACAAGTATTGTGATGAAATTGAGTGTGATATCTTGCCTATGTGTGCATCTCATATTTTGCTTGGTAGACCTTAGTTATATGACAGGAAGGTCTTACATGATGGCTTCAGAAATACATATATGTTTCAAAAGGAGGGCAAGTGAATTATTCTAAATCCTATGCCACCTTCAGAGGTCCATAATGTCCAGCAACAGATTAATCGACCATCAGAGGCTAAGAAGGTTTTGATTCAAAATAGCGTTTATGAGGGGAAAAAGGTATTGTTGATGGGACAGGGTGAGATGGAGAGGTTAATCACAGAGGAGGCTCCAACATACTTGCTTCAGTTGAGATTTGTCTTAGGGCTACGGGAATCACAACCTCTACCTCAAGCAGTTTCTCAGGTATTAAATGAGTATACTGACATTTTTCCTGATGATTTGCCAGCAAGATTACCACCTTTGAGAGGGATAGAGCATGCTATTGATCTTATGCCCGGTTTAGTGTTACCAAACCGACCCGCGTATCGCATGAATCTTAAGGAGGCTAAGGAATTGAAATGTCAGGTAGATGAATTGGTGGAACGAGGGTTTGTTAGAGAGAGTCTCAGCCCATGCACTGTTCCCGCCCTTCTTGTTCCCAAGAAGGATGGAACTTGGAAAATGTGCATTGATAGCAGAGCCATCAACAAAATCACCATTAAATACAGGTATCCTATTCCTAGACTTGATGATATGTTGGATGAGCTGTATGGTTCACAGATTTTCTCCAAAGTTGATCTTAAAAGCGGATATCACCAGATTCGGATGAGGGAAGGGGATGAATGGAAGACCGCTTTTAAAACACGTCATGGACTGTATGAATGGTTGTTTATGCCCTTTGGTTTGAGTAATGCTCCTAGTACTTTTATGAGATTGATGAACCATGTATTGAAGGAGTTCTTAGGAAAATTTGTTGTGGTTTATTTTGATGATATTCTGATCTACAGCAAAGACCTAGAACAACATGTGGAGCATCTTCGGGCAGTATTCTCAGTATTGAAGGCACAACAGTTATTTGGGTATTTTCAAAAGTGTTCCTTTTGTCAAACTGAGGTAACATTTTTGGGTTTTGTTGTGTCAGGTGCAGGAGTTAAGATGGATGAGGAGAAAGTGAGGGCAGTTAAGGAATAGCTAACACCAACTTCAATTACTGAGGTAAAAAGTTTTCATGGGCTTGCATCTTTTTATAGACGCTTTGTCCAAAATTTCAGTAGCATTGTCAGCCCTCTCACAGAACTGACTAAGAAGAGTGTTCCTTTCATCTGGAGTGAAAAGGCCCAGAGGAGTTTCGAAGAGATTAAAGAAAAACTCACTTGTGCCCCATTACTGATCTTACCTGATTTTGACAAAATTTTTGAATTGGAATGTGATGCTTCATGGATTGGAATTGGTGCTGTATTAATGCAGGAGAAGAGGCCTATAGCATATTTTAGTGAAAAGTTGAGTGGAGCAACTTTGAACTATTCTATATATGATAAGGAATTTTATTCCTTAGTTAGGGCTCTCATGACGTGGCAGCATTATCTCCTCCTAAAGGAGTTTATTATTTATACAGATCATGAATCTTTGAAACATTTCAAGGGTTAACATAATTTGTCTAAGCACCAGGCTAAGTGGGTAGAATTTCTGGAGGGCTTTGCTTATGTGATTAAGTACAAAAAGGGCAATCAGAATATTGTTGCTGACGCTTTATCACGACGGTATATACTAATCACTTCTCTTCAATCAAAATTACTGGGTTTCGAGCTGTTGAAGGAACAATATGTATGTGATGAGGAATTCAAAATTGTCATGGAGAGGTGTCTTGGAGGCAGGATGTATGATGGTTATTATGTGATAGATGGTTTTCTTTATAAATCACGAAAACTTTGTATTCCATCTGGATCTGTAAGGGAATTATTGGTGAGGGAAGCACATGCAGGTGGTTTGTCAGGTCATTTTGGTGAGAAGAGAACTCTAGCCATATTAAGGGAGAATTTCTACTGGAAAGGCATGATAAGGGATGTCCATAGGGTACTAGAAAGGTGTGGTGTTTGCAAGAGAGCCAAGGGGAGGAAAGGCGCGTAGGGTGAATATATGCCTTTACCTATACCATCTAAACCTTGGACTGATATCAGCATGGATTTTGTGTTGGGATTACCTAGAACACAAAGAGGGAAAGACTCTATTATGGTGGTTGTTGATCGATTCAGCAAAATGTCACGTTTTGTACCATGCCACAAAACAGACGATGCTCTTTTTATTGCTAACCTTTTTATGCAGGAAATTGTCAAATTACATGGAGTTCCACACATCATAGTGTCAGACAAAGATACTAAGTTCCTTAGTTTCTTTTGGAAAACACTATGGAGAAGACTGGGTACTAAACTGATGTACAGTACCTCTTGCCATCCCCAGACTGACGGACAAAGAGAGGTTGTCAACCGCACGCTTGGGAATCTTCTCAGAGCAACAGTTGGCAAAAACCTTACTGATTGGGACTTGTGTCATCCTATTGTTGAGTTCGCTTACAATAGGTCTACTCATAGTTCAACCAGTAAGTCTCCCTTTGAAGTTGTTTATGGCTATAACCCTTCTATTCCATTGGATTTTATAACTGGACCAGCGACAAAGGAAGAAAGTCTTAGTGGAGTTAACCGAGCACAACAGATTCAACACATACATGATCGGACCACTGAACACCTTCAGAAGACCCAGGAACAACAGAGGATCCAGGGAAACAGGCACAGGAAAATTCAACTCTATAATCCAGGTGATTTAGTCTGGATTAATCTTAGCAGGGACAGGTTTCCACACAAAAAATCACAGAAGCTATCTCCTAGATCAGACGGACCATTCAGGGTCTTAAAGCGCATCAACAACAATGCTTATCGCATCAAGTTGCCAGGAGATTATGGAGTATCAGCCACTTTTAATGTTTCAGATCTTTCACCTTATTTAGCAGATGACTTGCATGAAGATCCATCAGATTTGAGGGCAAATCTTCTAGAAGCCCGAGGAGATGATAGGAATCAGACTTTTCCAGGACCTATCACCAGGGCCAGAGCTAAGGGTCTCCAGAATCTAGTTATGAGGGTTTTGCTAGAGAAACCTAACCTTGAGAAGTCTAACTCACTTTCTACATCTTTGCACTATAATTTTGATGCATTTCAGCAGGTTCATTTATCAGTCTTACAGGATGCAAAAACACCCTTAGTACTAAGTGAATCAGGGTTGTCAACGGAACCTGATTCAAAAGCTTCTTGAAGACCGGGATCATGAAGGACCATTTTTTTTATATATTTCTTCTTTTATGAACTATTTTGGTTGTATTTTGGTTTTAGGACACTTTTATTTCCTTGTAATTTTCATTTAGGGCTAGCCACCTTAAAAGTGGCAAACTTGTAATTTTGAGCACTTTTTAACCCTAGAAGTAGCAAGTATAAATACTTGCTTAAGAGAGGGTTTGAGGAGGCTTATCATTTTGCAGATTATACACTTCCTTTCACGTGAGAATTAGGGTTCATACCTTAGTTCCAAACTCTTATCAATTTCAATCCCAAAAGTTGAAATTGTGGTGAGTGCAACATCTTGAAATTGTGAGTTATATCAATTTCATTTTGTTGTGATTTCTTTTCTTCTCTAGTGTGTCATATCTAGGGTTGAATTGAGATATTTCTTGGTCAGAAATACTTCTTATTGTTCATGAATTCTTGTGCTTATTTGAAGTATTTATCAATTATATTTGGTTCATCATTGAAAATTTCCCTAGGAAACGTGTTCTTCACTATTTGAGAGGGATTATTTTTGTTACGGTTTTTCTTTTGTAATTTGAGGTTTATTTGCGTGGATTATATGAAATTAAGAGGTTTTTAGAAGGTATTATCAGTGTGGTATTCTAATTATATCATTGGACATTTGGAATTCATCATATCTTCACTTGGTTCACGTCATTTTGCCCTTATTTTTGGATCCGATTTTGCCTTGACTTGAGATAGTTTTTCTTAAGTCTTTTGAATGTTCTTTCAAGTGTGTTTAGGCACATCATCATGGCTCTCATCATTCCCTTCCTCTTGAAAAGGATTTGTCCTCAAATCATCGCCTGCATCAAAAAGACTCAAATCAGTAACATTAAATGTAGCACTTACTTGATACTCACCTGGTAAATCTATCTTGTATGCATTATCATTGATGCGCTCAAGAATTTGAAATGGTCCATCACCTCTAGGAAGTAGTGATGAGATCCATGATGAGAGCCAAGCCAGAAGAAGAAATGTGGATCCTCTTGAAGTGTCACCTGGACCGATCACAAGAAATCGAGTGAAACGATTCAAGGAAGCACTTAACGGGTTGATAAAGGTTATCCATGAAGCCGGAAAGGATTGGAGCAATCATGAAGTTGGAACAGATTGGAACAACCATGGGAAGACCCTTGATTTTGTACAAGTCACACCGGACACGGGATGAAGAGGGCGTGTATTTTCAAGGCACGGCCGTGTAGGAATCTCAAGATTGCACAGAATCATACACGACCAGACACACGGCTAAAAGGCACGTCCGTGTATGGAGTCAAGCAAATCCACAGAAAGATACGCGTCTAGAAGTACACGGCCGTGTATCTCTTCAAGGCCGGCTCAAGGCCGTCGGTCTTCATTCCAACGCCGCCGGCCTTCATGTTTACACCGTCAGCTTTCTTGTTCTGTTTTTTTGTTTTTACGCAACTTATCTAAGTTATGTCGTTTTGGGCTTTAATGTTACGCATTGTAAACCCTAATATAAGCTCCTAGGGTTGGAATACAGAGATAGAACATACATCTTAGAACATTAAACATCTTTGAGAGGCTCCTCTCTTAGTTCTTCAAGAACTAATTCGAACTTATCGAATTGATTTTTGTGGCGTTCATCCCGACTTATCAATCGGTCTTTCATCCCGATTGTGGTGTCTTCACATTATACCAAGGTTCTTGTCTCGCTTATAGATAACGGGTCGCGGTTTCCACTTTAGGTGTTTGGGTGTCTTAGGTAATGAATTTCCGAACGTATTGGTATTGGGTTTCGTCACGGGTTGGCGTAGTTCGTATCAAGTAGTTTAGATCGACGTTGCACAAGAAACCGCTCTTTACGCATGTGAACCCAAACCCAGTCTCCAAGTTCAAAGACAGGTTGTCGACGACCCTTGTTGGCTTGTTTCACATACTACTCTGTTCTTCACTCAATGTTTAGCCTTGCCTTCTCATGGATCTATTTAACAAATTCTGCTTTCTTCTTGCCATCTAGATTAACATACTCAGAAATAGGCAGAAGTGATAAATCCAAAGGAGTTAGTGGATTAAAACCATACACAATTTCAAAAGGAGTAAACTTAGTAGCAGAATGCATTGTGCGATTATAGGAAAATTCAACATGCGGCAAACAATCCTCCCAACTTTTAATGTTCTTTTTAATAACAGCCCTCAACAAAGTAGATAAAGTTCGATTTACTACCTCAGTTTGACCATCAGTCTGTGGATGACAAGTAGTAGAAAACAATAACTTAGTTCCTAACTTAGCCCACAAGGTCTTCCAGAAGTAGCTCAAGAACTTAGCATCTCTATCCGATACGATTATTCTAGGCATACCATGTAATCTCACAACTTCCCTAAAGAACAAATTAGTAATATTGCAAGCATCATCTGTTTTGTGACAAGGAATGAAATGTGTCATTTTAGAGAATCTATCCACGACTACAAAAATAGAATCTCGACCATGTCTAGACCCATGTAACTCATCTAACATGTCATCTAAGCGAGGAATGGGATGACGATACTTTACCGTGATGTTGTTGATAGTGCGGCAGTCAACACACATTCTCCATGACCCATCCTTCTTAGGCACCAAAATCACAAGCACTGCACATGGACTCATGCTTTCTCTCACGTACCCCTTTTCCATTAATTCATTTACCTGCCTTTAGAGTTCCTTTGTCTCCTTTGAATTGCTCCTATAAGCCGGTTTGTTTGGAATCGATGCTCCAGGTACTAGGTCAATCCGGTGCTCAATACCACGAATAGGTGGTAATCCCTTTGGAATCTCCTCAGGGAAGATATCTTCAAAGTCCTGCACAATAGACACAACCACACTAGGCAAAGAGTTAAATAGTTCGTTTGTATTCAAACAAGTTTCCTTAAAAACCAGCAACAACATAGGTTGCTTCATCATTAACGCTCTCCTCACTATACTCACTCTTGCCACACAACTCTCCTTTTGCAAGGCTGCACTCTCCTTTTCACTCACCACCAAAGTTGATCCCCCTTCAACTTGGTCTCTCACACTCTTTCCAACATTCCTCTCTTTTTCCTTTTGATATCGACTTTTGTGTTCCTTTTCTTTCTCGCTGTCTTTTGCTCTCTCACTCTCCTTCTGTTTTTCACTCACCTTATATTTTGCAAAAGACTGTTGTAGCTACAACTGATCCTCATACACCTGTTTAGGTATTAAAGGTTTAAGATTAAAGCTTTTCCCTTAGTGAACAAGCGTATACTTGTTAGAAAAGCCATCATGAACAACCTTCCTATCAAATTGCCATGGACTCCCCAACAACACATGACACGCTTACATCGGCACTACATCGCATAACACCTCATCCTCATACCTACCGATGTGAAAAGCAATCAAGGCTTGCTTACTCACCTTAGTCTCGCCACTATCATTCAGCCACTGCAATTTATATGAACTAGGGTGTTTAGTAGTCTTGAGTCCCAACCTCTCGACAATAAAATTACTCACCACATTAGTGCAACTTCCTCCATCAATGATCAAACTGCAAATATGATCACCTAGATAACATATAGTATGAAAAATATTCTCTCGTTGCACCTCCTCTTCTTCCTTCACTTGCACATTCAAAGCTCTCTTCACTATTGCCACTAACTTCCCTACTGCAGGCTCCTCGTCATCACTAGCGTCATCTAATGGAGGCATATCATCCTCTTCACTATCCCCCTCAGTCTCATACTCACCATCATCACACAGAATCATAACACGCCTATTCAGACATTGACTAGTAATATGGCCTCTACCTTGGCATTTAAAACATCTAATGTCACGATTTCTAGGAGTAAAAGAATCAGGTTTACCTTGGTTACCAAGAGTAGAACCCGCTTGCCTCTGCTCTCCTTTTGGTTTGGTAGGTAAAGGCTTTTCTTCCTTCTTCCATTGGTTAGTCTTCCAGGTGGATGAACCAGTACCCTGTTGAAACCGTGTAGTACTACTACCTTTCCTCCTGTGTTGGTTCTCAACCTTTATAGCCATATGAACCATATCTTCCAATTCTACATAATGTTGCAATTCCACGACATTTTGAATTTCTCTATTCAATCCAGCAAGAAACCTAGCCATGGTAGCCTCTCTATCCTCCTCTACATTCGCCCTAATCATAGTAACTTCCATCTCCTTGAAATACTCATCCACACTGCGGCTTCCCTGCCTAAGAGTTTGCAATTTGTTATGTAATTCACGATAGTAATATGCAGGCACAAACCGCTTCTTCATCACCCTCTTCATCTCTTCCTACGACTCAATAGGTGGTTCGCCATTCCTTCTTTGATTTAACATTAGTTAATCCCACCACACTATGGCATAATCCGAAAATTCAATGGCAGCAAGTTTCACTTTCTTTCTCCCACTATAGTTGTGACAATCAAACACCATCTCTACCTTCTCCTCCCACTCTAAGTACGCCTCGGGATCATTCTTCCCTTGGAAAGGAGGAATCTTCATCTTTATACTACTCAGTTGATTATCCTCGCTATTCCTATCTCCTCTATCTTCCCAATCCCTAGTTCCTCTATTCCTACCACTATAACTTCTATAACTCCCGACAGAAGGTTCATCAAATTCATCATCAGACATTTCATCTCCACCCCTTTGTACTCTCCTAGAACAACTCCCCCTCTTACGCCCTTCGAAGACGTTTTTAGATTGCTCTAGTTTTTGTTCCACCGTCTCATGAATTTGTTCCATGCCCTCCTGAAACATCCTCTTCATCTCACCCCTCAACGCCTCAATCACTAACCTAGCATCAAACCTTCCCCTCTCTCTTTCAGGAGAATGTTGCCTCGACATAGTTCCTATAGAAAAAAGGTTAGCACGAATACAAATATATATATATGATTAAGCCTCACGATACACTCCCTTATGTGTTTCGCTCAAATGATGATATCACACAGTCACTCGTGTATTCTCACAAGCAATAATGATATCAATTCGCCAATTCCTCTTCTCAATTCTCTTGGAACTAACCCAAACTATACCAATTCCCTTCCATAGAATTCAACTAGAGAATACAACTCTAGGGCTCGAAATTTTCCTCTTTTTCTTTTAGATTTTTTTTTTTTTTTTTTGTCGTGATTCTCCTTTTTTTTTGTAACAAAATTGAATAGTAGGTACTACACTTTCAATAGACAATTAACACTATGAAATTGAATATGAACAATTGATATGAACGATTGAAGTTAGGGTTTTGATGTTACCTTCCTCAAACCGAACTGATGTTTTAACAAACCTAGGCTCTGATACCAAAATGATACGAACCACGCCAACGTGTGACGAAACCCAATACCAATACGTTCAGAATTGCTACCCAAGATGCCAAACAATTGAGTGGAAACCGCGACCCGTTGCCTATAAGTGAGACAAGAACCTTGGTATATTATGTAGACGCCACAATCGGGATGAAAGACCGATTAATAAGTCGGGATGAACGCCACGGAAGAAAATCCGATAAGTTCTAGAGTAGTTCTTTAAAGAACCAAGAGAGGAATTCTCTCAAAAGTGTTTTCAAACTTATATGTTGTATATTCTATCTTCTAAACCTTAGGAACTTTATATTAGGGTTTACAATTCGTAACAATGATGTCCCAAAACGACATAACTTCAATAAGTTGCGTAAAATAACAAAACAAGCACTTGAAGGTCGGCGGAGTTGGAATGAAGGCCGTCGGCCTTGGAGTCGGCGTTGGATATATACACGACCGTGTACTTCTAGTCATGTATCTTTCTATGGAAATTCTTGACACCATACATGGCCGTGCCTTTAAACCGTGTATACGACCGTGTATGATTCTGTGTAACCTCCAGACTCCTACACGGCCGTGCCTTGTAAAGACACGCCCTCTTCAACCCGTATCCGTTATGACTTGTACAAGAGTAAGGGCATTCCCATGGTTGTTCTAATCCTTTCCAACTTCATGATTGCTCCAATCCTTTCCAGCTTTGTGGACATCCTTTATCGACCCGTTAAGTGCTTCCTTGAATCGTTTTGCTCGAGTTTTTGTGATCGGTCTAGGTGGCACTTCAAGAAGATCCACATTCCATCTTCTGGCTTGGCTCCCATCATGGCTCTCATCATCTAGCACCCTCGTCCACGCGATATGGTTACCTCTATTGGAGCATTTTGACATTGCTAGGATATGTAGCTAGGGGTCTATATGTCTAGCTTGATTATATCTCTAACTTTATATTGCACCATCGTTGTTAGCACACAAAATTGGAAAGGCTGCCATTCTCCTATAACTATAGACTTGAAATAGATTTCCCCACATAGCACCCCTTAGCTAACACGGACTATATATAAAATCTGGATTTCCATTGGTGACATGTTGAAACATGAGGAAGGACACTTAGTATCACCCCATTTATGTTGTCCATGCATATTGAGATGTGTTGGACAAACATAACAAGTCACAGGTATTTTAGTAACTTATTTTTTTTTTCTTACAATTCATTATATTGATCATTTACTATGAATATAATTTCCTATCTTTCAAGTGGAATGGGAGCCATATGATAAGAATGTAATTAATCTCCTACTTGATTTCTGTAAAGGTGGGATGCACATTTAGACAATTTGAGTGCCAGTAATTCG
The DNA here is from genome assembly GCA_037954665.1 of Laguncularia racemosa. Taxonomy (NCBI): domain Eukaryota; kingdom Viridiplantae; phylum Streptophyta; class Magnoliopsida; order Myrtales; family Combretaceae; genus Laguncularia; species Laguncularia racemosa. The sequence continues at coordinate 506,699 of JBBMOL010000316.1, read as the reverse complement.
TTTCTACATTATTAAGTGGCATGTAATATGAGCAAAGTCCATAGCGTGCGTTTAACCCTCTCCCCTTAACCCGCTCACGATGCAATGACTACTAATGAGGACATTGAAAAGTCTATCCTGCTTGCTATAGTCGATGACCCTATGGTTGCTAACTCATGAACTCTATTTGTTGATTTTTTAGGTTGCATATTTCGTAAAAATTCTATCCTTCACCATATTCTTCAATGCCTTTGTATGCTTTAGGACAAAGTACCCCATGCAGTTATAAAATGTCTTCTTTACTAAAGTAGTCACAGGTAACCCCCGAGCCCCCTTCAACATGGAATTGTAGCTTTCAACAATGTTGGAGGTCATATACCCAAACCGATAGCAACTGTCATGAGCTAGCGTCTACATATCCAACGACGCGTCATCAAACCAATCCAATGCATTGGGCTTAGTTATCCTCACTTAGTCCATCACATAGTTCAACTTATGAGATTGTGCTTGCAACCCCGGCATATGTAACCAACCTCTTGCATTGCATGTTTTTATGTGTCGAGTTGAAGTTGCTTGCAAGGTGTCGTAGAAAAAACTGCCACGGCACAAATGGAGGTGCCATCCATTCCCTTCTTCGTCAACTGCTAACTTGATGCCTACATGTCTATCCTATATGAGGCAAATGGTTTCATAACCTACACAGTTGTTGACAAAATATTCCTTCAATTTCCTAAAAAACTAGCCCAAAGTCTCAACTGTTTCCTGATCAACTAGAGTGAATGCCAATGAAAGTATATAGTTGTTGCCATCAATGCCGCAAGAAACTAGCAACTTGTGCTTGTACTTCTCATATAGAAAAGTGGTATTAATGGTAACAACTGGTCTAAGGAATCTCCACGCTGCAATGTACAACACAAATACCCAGAATACCTACTTCAAAGTAGACACACCGGGGGTAGTTGATTTGCTCCACCCCCAATCAATTCATGTTTCGGGATTTGTATTTTCTATTGCATTAAGAAGTTTAGGTAGTTCATTATAAGACTTCTCCCAATTCCCATACTCATGCTTAATAGCTCGTTTCATCCCCTCCAAAACCCATCTCCTACTAATCCTATAGCCAAATTCTTACTCAACAACAAAAGCCAACTTGGCTACCTTCATATCAAGACTATCCCTAATAAGATTTACAAATCGGCTAGCAAGGAGATTGTAATTTAACTGTGAGTGATCCTAACTAATCAATGGGTTATTGCGTGTGTGTGGACCCTCGAATCTCATCACTATGAACATACCCTCCAACTTCCTCTTTCGAGCTCAAAGCCTCCATTTACAACCACTATCTCTTCTCAAACAGTAAACAAACCATAGTAATAGACTAAACTCTATAAAAGTGAAGTTATAATGGTTTTTCTCATGGTAAGCCTTCACTGCTTAAATCACATCTGCTTTTGTTCTAAATCTTATGTCCTTGTAGAAACCATCACTGCTGCTTGAACCACTGTAAATATTAGTTTGCTTATGCTTGAAATAAATGTAATCATCATCACCACCAACATTGTAGTACAAAATAGGATCTCTAACTACTATGCTTGGTGGTTCACCCTGCTTTGATTGATATATTGCCTATCATGAGTACGTATGTATGGTTGGAGAGTCTTCTTCAGGTACTTCATCTCTATCGTTTTCACTTTCCCCATTATCCTTATTGGAACTCTCCTCCTCAATACCCATTCCTACATTGGTGTCAATTATAGCTTCCGCTCCCAAACGAACCATGTACGAATTTGGTGTCTCTAGTCATTGTAATACTAAAGTAACTATTTTATCTATTTCATCTTCATCATTGACTTCCATCAAGGCTAGAATTGAGGGTTGAAATGTTGACGGCTTGGGTTCATTTTTGCAGTCAACTACTTGGGTTGCATTTTTGCAATGTCATATGATGAATGTGGCTAATTGCTTGTATCGAATGTCTGCCTTATGGAGGGGCTCCTAAATCGTCAAAAATTCTGATGTACGATTATTGAATACCACGATCTCCATATGATTCAATCGTTTTAATAAAATTTTCAGCGTTTTCATCATCTCTAATTGTCATCAATGCATAACATGTACTACTCCTATGGAACACAGGATGCTTGTGAATTATTTCAATCTTCACTTCGATTGGATCAATTCCGATGCTATGGTATATTCTGTATAAAAATTCGTTATAATTGATATATTTTTTTCATTTTTAACTTTTTCGCCGGATTCATGTCATCAATTTCACGTAGTTAGCCATTATTTTCCCTACGCCTTTAGTACAAATTGATTTGCGCCTTTAGTTTTTATTTTTTTTTAATTTCGAAAGTTGCAAACCACATCTATGCCTTCAAAACCTTTTTGAGGAATAATTATTTTTTGTATAATATTTACATAATTAAAAAAAATACTATATTTAAGAATATTGCTCTTAAATTTTCACTATAGCTTAGTTTTATGTTTTATATATTTTCTGTTTCTTTTCTTAATTTTGTTCGATGATCCATCATGGAACCGAACCGATGGCTTCATAATTTTAGAGTGTTGATCCATTCTTGACCCGTGGAACCGATGGGCCTATGGGTAGTTCACGAACTGCCAATTGGACCAGGTTTGGTTGCTGAACCCGGTGTGGTGGTACAGTCAACCTCAGTTTGGGCATTGATATTTTAGGTAAATAAGTCAGTATTACGGATACCTATTTTTATGAATACTTTTTTTTGGTCTTTTACATTCGCAGGGGCCAGCATTGGACATGTACTGGGAGGTGGGTACTGATGTCATCGTCCGCATCCTACATGACAAGTTGCTCCAACTTCCTAGATTGGCCTTGAAGGGACACTTTACCGAGAGGGTGCAAGAAGCCCTACCTTCGACTTCGACTTTCGAGGGCGTAAATGGTCTTGAAGTGACCCCTATTTACGCCGTGTTTAACAACTTATAAATAAAAAGCGAAAATGTGGGATTAAAAATAGAAAAAAGAAAAACAAAAAGAGGAGAAAAGGAGTATATATACTTTTCAAATATACTACAATCGGAAAGAAAGTAAAAGGTGCATGAAGAAAAATTTTCTTTTTCTTTATTATCATGTGAAGAAAACTAAATAACATTAAGTAAATCTCATCTTATTTTGATTAATGTAGCTATAAAAAGATGTCATCTAATTTGCTTATTTGTTGTATTAGGGGGGAGCCAAAATTGGGAAAATACAAGTTACTCCCTACTATGGACAATCGAAGGGGCTAGACTTTTTTCTTAATTTGATTTGTTTCATCAAATAACAAGAAATCATTCAGCGGTAGAAATACGGTTCCAGGAAAATAATAATAATAATATATAATAGAAACTATAAACCCAATAAAAATGGCCACTTCTCAATTAACATACACAAAATTTCATTACTTGCTGCAGTTATAGAAAAAAAGAAATTAAACAGCACGATTTAAATTAATTATTATATTCATCATTCTTCCATCTCTACCCCCCTTTCCATTCTTTATTTTAAGTTATCAAATTAACATATTTTCTTTTATTTCAACCCTTACAATAATAAAAGAGGTGAAATATAAGGAGGGATACGAAATGGATTAACAAATTTTCACGTGCTAAGTTTGTGTTCCAAAGCGCACGTCGGACTCGGATTTACCTAATCTTTTTACAGATAAATGCATATGATTTTGTCCTCATCCATATTTTATTTTCCTTTAATATAAATATTTAGAATGATTAGGGTGAAGTAATTTACAATTAATTTATCATAAAGTTTTTCCTTATCACTTGATAAGCACCAAAAAAAAAAAAAAAAAAAGAAAAGAAAACGTATTTTTATCCACTTGATTTATCATAAGGTATATAATTAATACTAAAATGTAAAAACTTCTTTCTAATATCACAGATATCCGATAAAAAGATCCATATTATAATTTTGTTACAAACATGGATAATTTGAAGGCCAAATCACATAGCATCTATACATATCCTATCTACAACGATTCATTTACTAAAACACCATTTAGTGATGGGAGCTTGGTCCAAAAATTTGGAGCACATACTATTTTTGAACGCATCCACCGGTGGAAGTTGTGAGTTGTGACATAACCGCAAAAGTTTTTTTAAAAAAAAAAAAAAGAAAAAGAAAAAGGGGAGGGAATGGATGTTTCGAAAACGAAATCCGTCTGAATTAAATTTTGCACTAGACCTAGTGTCCCAATCAATCCAACTGATCCACATAACTTTTTTCCCCATTTCTGATGGGTATTGAAAACTCAGTGGTCCCTAAAATTATTTGCAGTCTAACTCATCAGGAGTAAATGCTTCCCTTCATTGTCATAATAAAAAATACAGTTGCCCATCTTCAATATGACGTTGTAGGGGGGCCCGAATGAACGTGATAATCTACAGACACCTGCGTACCAATACCATCCCAACCAAGAAAAAGGAAAGGAAATGAGTCGCTACTGACATTACTAATAGGATCCAATACCTAGGGTGTTTGATTTTGATTATTCTGCCCCACGTTTTAGATTAGGATTCTTGACAACTACCCCGGGCAGACATGTTCGGGATTTTTTACTTCCCGAGAACCTAAAGTGTGTTGTTCACTTCTTTTAGTCTAGTTCCTACACTCGCACTACCACTACTCATTCAAAGCTAGTCAAGCTAAAAAGAGATTCATCAGCCAGAGGGCATTGAGATTTGAAACTTGATTGCTACTTCACATGTTAAATTGCGGTTCCAAGAAAACATTTTCCCACTTTTCTATTTCTACACGTTCATGCCCAAAATAAGCGCTTTGTTACATCAACCTGGATTTTCAGGTGAAGTAGGAATGGAAACAGTCTTTCTCTAACTCTTTTCTTTTTCTTTTTTTCTTTTTTTTCTGGTGGGGGGTGGAGGAAAAAACGAATTATTAATCGAGAGAACAATTACATAGAAAGCAACGAAGACGTGCTTATGGCCTCTTCGACTTTTTTTTCTTTTCCCGTTATTTTCAGAAAACTAGCTTCCTCCGAGGCAGTTGAACTTTGTTAGAATTGCCGGAAACGGCAGCAAGATCTTGGATAATTTCGCTGATTAAGTCCTTGAATAATAACCTTTCCATGTACAACACGGACTCGGATATCTCAACCGGACAGTCCTTCCATCCATACAGCGCATCCCCGGCAAGATCTTTCCTTAGGACTCCACAAATGACCTCGAACACGTCCTCCGACGTGTTCCTCGCTCGAATTTTTTGGAACTCGGCGCATATTTGCTGTAGGGATGGTCTCTCAAAAACGGCATTTGTCAATGAACCCTTCTTCCACTTGGGTAAACTCTGCTTTCGATCGACAATTTCAGTTACCGTGTCAAATATTAGCCTTCTCTTGAGCCTCGAAACCTTTGATGTGTCTTTCCCCTCAAGATATTCCCGCTTCTCTAGCAATGAGAAAACATCGGAATCTTCAGGAAGGTAGCTCGAAGCTCTGAGGACATGAGAGATGTAGACGAAATCTCCGTCATCGGAATTCTCCCCCAATTTCATTGAAATGGGAGAAACCGCTGAGCTCCACCCATCATCATCCAGTTCAGTCGATTGATCTGAATTTGCATTAAAAATTATGAACAAAGTCAGTACAACAGCACGTGTCTCAGCTAGATCCTACGAAAAAGGACAGAGCATCCACTACAATAAACTCAAACGAAGGAGCTCTCTCCGTTAGCGGTTTCTTGATAGGAAAGCCGAGATGTGTTTATATCAGTACAGGGAGTGTTAATATAATTTTACCGACTCATACCACACCACTTCGTTGAATTTGTGTTTGGGGGTGCGGGGTGGGGGTTGGGGTTTGTGGTCCAAGCACCTAATTACCAACCTCATCTAAAATCTAATAATAACGTGCCTTTTTTAACTTTTTAAAGGCCTACCATACCGTGGCCTCAATAAAGGACACAACTCGCCGCTTTTCACGATCCAAGCGAGCAAGACTGAGAATGCGCTAACAGCACGGCTCTATTATTCCATTTTCTCACCAGATTATTTTTTTCACTAAATAATTCACCTAAAGTTGTTCTTCAACAGAAATTTATTCGACTTATCCGCCGCACTGTTCAGTATTCCGGCTATTAACTGAATAAATGCATGTAGTCGGCCATACAAAGTGTACAAAAACAACTTCCCAGCATAGTAGCTGGTTCCCTTTCCCCACCTTTTTCTATCAGTGAAACTTAATGATTCCTATAAGCTTCTTAAAAAGGTTGGGATGGTTTTATCTCTTCCTATGATACTACGTACTCAGAAACATGCCATGCTTGAAAACGTTAGAACAGGGTGGGAAATCAAATGAGGACACCAACTTTTAACTGCAGGGGACCAATGTCAGACGTACTAAGTCCTGGAAACTAGGTCTACCTCACTAGGTTATCACGTCAGAGAAGTTACTGTATCAAAAAAACTGCAGAGTGCATGCAACAAAATCTATCTGTCAATCTAGTTTTTATTTACCATTGAAAACAATGGTGCGTTTCATGATAGGAGACGGGGACAGCTCCTCCTTGTAAAACGACGGATCTAGCACTGAAACCGGACTCGGCTGCAAGTCTGGCGTCGACGATGTGATCTCCGCTATGCTGTGTAGCAGCTTATCGCACCTTTCTAATAGATTCCTTCCTTCTTTGCACTCCTCTACCTTAGATCTCTGTAATGGACAACTCGTTAAAATCAAAGGCAATGCCTCATAATATAATTAAGTATATCATGGCTACATATTAAAGACACCAGTTGAAGTTTAATAATTGAACTTTAATTTAATCAATGTACCTCCGTATCGGTCAGCGAAACCGAGCTGATACTGCTCTCGGAGACTACAGACCTTTGATCATCTCCAGTTAAGAACACTTTCTCTTCCTCTTCCTCTTCCTCTCGGCGATACTCCATTTTCCGGGTTCTCGGGGACCGGCTCATTACAGGCTCCAATCTCCTGGAACCGAACCTCGGAGATTGAGATGGCGAAACCCGTCTTTCTGACACATCGTTTGCTCTCCTTTGAGCCTCCACATTCACCGTCCTCCTCCTGTTCGGGCTTTTCACGCTGCTATCACTTCGTGTAGGAGAAATCGAGCTCTTTCCTCTGTTCTGGCTCCGCACAGCATTCTCACGCCTTGGAATAGGATCTCCGTTAGCACTAGGAACCCTTCGAGCCGCTGCTAGAGATCTCATCCTACAACTCGAAGGAGGCGAATGGTTCCCGTTTTTGTTCCTCACAGCTGAATTGCTGTTCAGCCGCGCTGGTTTCATTACCACAATGGGAGAATCATCGAATCTATCATGGTCGCGGACGAAGTTTCTCTGGCAGATTTGAGGGCCGTGTTTACTGGCGTGAAGAAGACCCTTAAGCTGAAGAGCTTCAAGGATATGTTTCAAAGTCTCCAAGTCCTTTGACGGCTCATCAATTCCTCTCAATCTGAGCCTCTTCTCGATCTCGTCATATATAGTAAAGCTCTGCTTTGGCTCCGGGAAGAAGTCAGTGGTGTCGTAAAAGCTCTTTCTTTGAACCAACCCCAACGCCGATCCTCCTCTCTGGTTTGCCTTGACAGAAGGAGTCTCTTTCTCTGCTCTAGCGCACCTGATATAAGAATTAACATTGGATTTGACATTAGCGTTGGCATTTTCGTAGACAGGACTATTGCCCTGAGTATTCATATTGAATTGCTTGAGCGATTCGTGCTTTGCAAAGGCGGCTGGTTCAACGAATCGGTAAATGTCCCTATTGACCCTGGACTCCGAAGCGGATCTCCGAAGCTGAGCATTTTGCGATTGAGGAGTATCAGGACTAGAATGCTGGGGCAGCTGGTCAAGGCCCATGAGGCGCGCAACGACGCTCGGAGAGCGCCGCTGCGTATCGGAATCTTCATCGAGTTGTGGGGCCGGATTAGTGCGGATCTCACGGGGATAGAGGCAGCCTTTGGCATCGGTAGTGGCTCGGCTGTCGAGAGAAAGACGGGGTGCTTCTTTGGAGAATTTCCATGGGGAGTGGGAGCGTGGGGTTTCGAATACCGGAAAAGGGAGTGGGGATTTGGAGGGAGTTGATGGTGGCTCGGGGGATGGGGATGGTGGTGGGATAATCTCGGCCGTGGGGTCTGGAGATGCAGGTGCTGTAGTGGTCCTGGCCGATTGGTCCTGGGGTTTGTCTGCTGTGGACTCGAGCAGTCCCTGAGAGCCATAAAACAGAGAAACACACACAAAAACGTAAATAAAATCCTCATGGTTGTACGTGACATGTGAGTTCTATTTTAATTTCAGCATAGAAGTTGAGTGAGAAAGAAAAAGGAAGAGAGAGAGAGAGAAACCGACAATGGGAGGAGGGAGGCGTTTGGCAGTGTAGAGACGCTTGCTCGAGAGGATCTGGATCTGGTGGCGATCGAACATCTGGAAGAAGCCAGCCATGCAGCCCATTTGCTTCTCTGTGCGTCTTTCGTCACCCATGGCCAACTTCTTTCTCTCACACTTACCCTCACTCGCGCACTCTTCTTCTTCCCCTCCTTGCTCACAGAGACCTTGCCAAACAGATCGCTCACTGTAATATCTGGGTGTATGTTTTAGTTTGAGTTTGCTCCCCATTTCTTTCCATCACTTTTACCATGGAACTGAATCACAACCACCATATCTGTCTCTCTTAGCAGGGGTGAGGGGTGGTTTGGGATGGGGAGTGGAAGAGAGGCTTGGGGGTTGGGCACTTTGGCTTTGGTTAACGCTTTTTCAGGAGACTCCCGCTTTGCTAGTCTTTTAAATGGGACGGGGGTAAAGTAAAGTGGACGACTGCTATAGGAGAATCAAAAGACCAAAAGACCCCTTTTTAATATTAAGAAATACCAATCTCCAATGGATATTTACTATAGGTCTCTTCCTTTTGCACTGTGTTTGGGAATGATGAAAACGCTGCAAACCAAAGGAAATTTTATGTTTTGAGTATTTTGATTGGAGGTCGAAAACTATAGAAATAAAAGGGAACCAGTCAGAGTATTTTTACTTTCTAAGGTTATTTTGTTTTTCTTCATCTTTGGAAAGAAATAAGTCAAAATAAGTAAAAAGCACATAAAATTATAAATATGAAGTTAAAAATATAAGGTAAAAGATATTTTAATCTATTTATAATATAAATAAAAAAAATGTTTCATCTAATTTTTTTCTCTTTCAATCTTAATAATTCAAATTTCAAACGAAAACTTTTCTACTTATTTGCCCTCTAGAATTTGCTGATGATCTCTCGTCGATATTCCATTTTATATCATCTGCTTTGTAAGTGTTAGTTTATGAATAACAAAGGTATAATTGAAATAGTAAGATAGGAACATTAAAAAGATTTCTTCAAGCGTTTATCATGATTTAAAATTAATTTTTATTGTATTTTTACGTGTATTTATTATTATTTAATATCTATATTGCAGTTGAAAATTTTAAAAATTTCTTTCGTAAATACTATTATTTAAAAAAAAGATTTTATTTGTATTAATATACCATATATTTGAAATAGTAGTAAATAAATATTAATAATATTTAAATATATGATAATAATAATAATAAAATATATTTTTAAATAATTAAAATGTAAAATTTTTATATATTAAAATTTTATTAATGTTATTTGTTCTATCGTGTTGCTGCTTGTTGAGTTTGTAGTGGCAACCCCCGGGAGTGACGTGGGCAACGTGTCACATGCGTACCTCCTCGATTTCAGTACCTTTGAACATCACTTACATTAACGCTACAGTCTTGACCAGTCGTCTCGTTAAAAGACTAAAGACAGACTCATTTTTTATATATTTTAAGTGTTATTTACTTTTTCGGATATTAAGAATTAAAATCTACCGTTCCTCGTATATCCGTTAAAATTGTACGGATTTTTCCTACCCAAAAAAAAAAATGAAGAGCAATTTTGCTTAGTTAAATAATTTTTGTAAATATCCTTATAAAAAAATGAGAAAAAAATTTAAAAAACTTCATAAAAATTAAAAATATATATATATTATTATCCAAATAGTGTAAAGATAAACAATTTAATCCTTATTAAACACATAATTATTAATAGAATTTTTCAACTTCTTTTTTTATTGTTTTTTTTTTATAAAAGAAGTTGCATCTAATGAACCCTTGTCCTCTCAATGTAATCAAAAAAAGAAAAAAGAAAAAGAATTTGCTAAATATATAAGTTTTTGTCTATAACATGGTTACTAAGAATAATGCATATCTATCTCTATATGACCACCTAAAGTAATTTCCGTTACAAAGGGAAACATTTTGGTTAGCTTACATAAAAAAAAAATGGAAGAAAATGAAATATTGTCATCACTAACCCGGTTTATGAGATTCTTTGATTGCTATTTGGTAAGAAAGGAGGTAAGACCCATTAGTCATTACGAACATTAGTCAGTTGTGCTTCCATTTAAACATGATGACCAAGAATCCAAGGATCAAATGTTTGGATACATCAAATTCACCCACATCTACCCTTACTTCTCTAACAAACATTTATAATGCATTTTAAGAATGGATCTAATCTAACCACATGTTCATCACATCACCTAAAGACTTACGTTCACACCTTATTAAAGGGATAAAAGCATATGCTCACTAGCACATGTATGTTTTTATGGAAATGTTAAATTATCATAGTATGGATATATTAAGATTTATAACTTATCTTACATCTCAAAAATATAAATAACAATTGCTAAATCAAACATTAAAGATTCATCAAGTCTTATTACACTCAATCCACAAATACATATTATTCAACCCAACCTTCTCACCACCTTTTACATAAAGTGGTATATGTAAGATAAATCTATATAAACTTCTATAAGCTTAGGAGTACACGATGCAAATGCACTAAATAACCAATCTTTTACATAATCTTCTACATGATCCAAATTCAACATACATAGATAAAAATAAACACACCTTAGTCATCATAATACACAAATCCACCAACATCTTCCTTACTTCCAAAATACATGTCGTAACCCAAGTCATCATATATATACAATTCCTCAACCTTACTTGTTCCTATCAAAAAAAAAAAAAAAGTTCCCACAAGTATGAGCCTCAATCCACCACATAAATTATCACAAGTACATACAAATGCTATGCCATACAATTACACACGCTCACACATAACTCTAATCCATAACATGATCGATTATTATCTTTAATTAAGTGAGTCATCAGTCTTAGCATCCAAAGACTTAATGTAACTTATAACTCGCATCACTAGTATACAATATAATTACATATATGACTTGACTGTAATTTTTTCTCAACTACTATTTTGTTTCATAGTATTTCCATTGATAAAAAAACTACTATAATATGGCACCTAAAATTGACTAGATCATTTCGAATTGTAATTTTACTCAAGACATTGTCACATACCAATCAATGGTGTTGCACTACACACATGTCACTCCCTAATCTTCCACCATATTCAAGTATAATCAACATTCATATTTAATGTCACATATTTATAAGTTAATTTATTTCTTTAACCTAGCACATACAAACAATAAAAGGTAATTATCTACTTGAGTCATACTTTTCTATAGTCAAATGATGAAAATTACTTGAAAAACCCAATACTAGTCATATTACAACATCAAAACCTTAACTAACTTTTAGATCAACTTATGACTAAAAGTTTATTTCCCCCTTAAGAGTGAAGGATGCATTAGTAAGAATCCATTCTTCTCTTCTTTAATTTTCTCATAATCTAATTTGTTGCCACTACTTAATAAAACCATCCCTTTAAACACTATTTAAATTGTTATAGATTATATCCATTACTTCATCACTTTTATCGATCTACTGTATTTGTAGGTGAGTCACTAAAACTATTCACCAATATAGGCTACTTTGCCAAGTCTCTTACATCAATTTTAGTAACTTTGAATGTGGACATAAGCATAATATTTAGAGAGGAACCATTATTGATAAATGTCCTCTTGACCAAATAGCCATTAACTACACCCTCCGCATATATAAGGCGATTATGGTTTGAACTCTTTTTACACATATTTGTGTTAGTGAGCAAGATTGTGTTCTCATGTGTGCATGCCATTCTCTTTATAGATTGTGCTGCACTACACTCAACAAAATGATCTTTAGAGATCTACATGATTGCAATTGCTGCAAGTTGTACCTTTTCATCAATCCCTAAAAGGTTGAAGAAACTCCTAAAATTGGAAGTCTTTAAAAGTATCGCAACGATAGGAAAGCATTTATCTTCTTTAGCCTTAGTTAACTTTCCTTTATCTTGTTATGCTTTAGTAGGTGATACATCAATTGCTTTTATAGCTATAAGATTGTAAGTAATAGCGTTTGTAGTACAACATTAGTTACTATGAGCCATAATAGATTGTTTATAACATTGTTTTCGATAATGAGCTCTCTATTCTTGACCTTCTCATTAAATATCTTTTTTAGGGTCTAAGATTCCTTTGTACAATGACCTGCAACTCTATGGAACCTACAAAATTTAGGGTTACCTTTCTCTTGTGTGATGGGTAGATAGTTAACCTTTAGGAGCTTTATATTCTCGTCTCATAACTATTGGTTCTGCATCACATGTACTTTGCCCATTAGGCATGGGAATGATAATGATGCTTTAAAACCTCTAGGCTTATTGCTTTGTGGTTTCTTTCCTTTATTAGAACTTTCACCATAGGCTAAGCTCACAAACAATGTCCTCTTGTTGAACTTCCCATTCTCTCATCTCTATTGAGTGATACAGTTATTGGTCCTCTATGCCTTTTCAACTAAAGTAGTAAAAGAGTCTAATGAGAGATTCTCTAAGTGTACAAACTTAGTGAACATCCTCTAAATGTAGATTTTCACTAACTTCTCATCACAAACATTTTGGATATCCAAAGAGCACTCTTTAAAGCATATAATGTAATCCATCAAGTCTTATTTAGGTTTCTATCAAATCCTTCCCATATCAATTAAAGTGACCCTTTCTTTAGTAGAGAAGAATTTCTCTAGGAACATCTTACATAAGCTCCCCCATGAGTCAACTAACTTAGGGACAAGGTTGATATACCATGTGTATGCTTTCTTAGTAAGAGACTTTAAGAATTTCTTCAACTTCAAATCATCATCTAACTTATAAATAGTTAAAGTCTCAAGAAACTTCATTAAGTGTTCCTTGGCATTGAATTCTTGCCATTGAATAACATAAATATATGATTTACATGGTCCTTGGGATGAGGGTTAGCAACGATATGTTGATTGTATGGGCGTTTGAGATTAGCACTCCAGTTATAGACTTCGTTGGTATCTTTCTCAAGTACAAATCTAGGTCTTCCATAGTAACCAATGAGACCTTTAGAGTTAATGTACCAGGTTCCACCCGTGTAGTGGGGGTGGAATTAAGGTGGTATAGTTTGTTTGGTAACCTCATTATTCACTTCATGATACACTTCCCGATCTTAGATAATGTCGTCAATAGGGTTATTTGCTCTCTTCCTAATAAGCTCCATCACTAAGTTATCAGCTTGCTTTGTCCCAGTGGAGTCACTAAAATGTAGTGAAGGGGATTTGGTTGCAATGGTCACTTGCATGCTACATGCGTCTTGTGTTACACATGACTTCAAGGAGTGACATAGGACAATAATTGGAGGATGATTAAGAGTAAGAGGTAGAGAGAAGGAGCAAGCAATCTCAGGGAGCTTGAATGCACTAATGATAGGTGGAGAAGCTATATAGCATCAACCCTATAATTTTTGGAGAAAGGCGGTGTGTTCTTTGTTCTAAGCTCCGTTTAATCTTTATTAAAGTAATTTGACAGCACCATGGCATTTGTCTCAATTTTCGAATTTTTCAAATGAAGAAGAACTCTAAGTATTTATAAAGTTTAGCCACTGACATCGTCCATTGGATTGCACTAATGATTGACATCATCTATTGGATTGCACTTGTGGAAAGCCTCTTCAAATGCATGAGTTTTCTTAGATAAGGTTGAGAGCGAATGGGATGGTACAACGGTCCTTACTCTAAGTTCACCATGATAAATCTCTTTTAATCATTTCAAGTTCATGGATTTGACTCTCAAAACTTTGTCACTTAGCCTAAAGAGTCAAGTCTAAGGTTGTAATCAAGCTTGAAATTGAAAAACTATTTTAGCCCTCTGTAATATGGAAGCTACTTTTTCAATTCACAATCTTATAAACATCATTTTTATAACAATCGGAGGAAAATGTTATAGTTAGATATAAAAGAGAGTGGAAAATGCCTAAGCAACACCAATATATGAAATGCAAGGTTTGAACATGGTATAATAATAGGTACAATAATCAATTATGTCAGAAGTAACGTTAGAGGTGTGTGTAATCCATGTTCTTAGACCTTATCATGTAATGAATCTTAAGAGATTAAATGAAAATATACATGTATAATTACAAAGATCTACAAGTAAATGAATGGCATTGAAAAAAATTACCTAAAATATTTTCTCTTATTTCTCCTTTTTTGGAGTTCTAGCTTGCTTGGAAAGTCCACTTCTACTCTTGCACCATTATTAACCTCATTAATCAAACACAAACTATGAACAATCAAACACAAACTAAGAATTAGTGATTAATTTGGTAAAATTCAACAATGTAATTAGGGGTGAGCTGGTATAGGGTGAATAAGATATGAGGCTTTACCCATACCTTATCATATAAGATACATATTCTTAAATTTTGGAACCAAAACCTACCATATAGTCTCTTGGAACCACCTTGTATCTTATACCTTATAAAACCTATATGATAAATTTTATATTTCTTCCTATATATTTCAAGTTATGTGATATTAAAAAAGTAATTTATATATGATATTATAAGTTCTTCATATGCAAAATTTATGAAATTTGTAATAAAATATGTAAAAGTAAAAAAATAAAATTTTCTACTTTAGTAATTTTAAGTTTTGCAATTTTACCACTTAGTAAATAAGGCAAAATAAGAAAAAAGAATAGATAACTTAAAGTTAGAGAAAAAAAAGGAAGAATAAGGAAAAGAAAGATGGTCATATCAAGTTTAATCGTTGAGAGTTATTAACTTATGGATGTGGACTCTTTTTTATTTTTTTCTTTTTATTTTACCAAAACATTTACTGCTAAAAAATTATAATATTTTCATTTATTATTCATTTATTAATATTATTTAATAATATTTTATAGGTTTAGTACAGGATATCCTAGAACTTATACTCTATATACTTTAAATTACAGATTTCAAGGTAAGTGTAGGATAGGAAGATCTCGCACTAGTACCTTACCTTATAGAAATAGGTTTCACAAATCTATACTTGTAACTTACCTTGTGACCTATAATACTCATCAAAAACCTATCTGTTTGAGTAAGATATGGATAGATACCTTATATAATAAGGCTATTCGCTCACCCTGAAATACAATAATAAAGTAAAGAGAACTTAAGGTTTGGAAGTATCATTGATTGTGCAGGCGTATGAAGATTAATATGTGTTATTGCATGTTCTTAGATTTAGTTGTAATTCCTAGTGCTTTTGGAAGTGTGAATTGTCTATTGGATTCCATTATCTGAGTTAAGTCTTAGTCGTGGGCATGGGTTAACAACTTTCGAGTAGGGACAAACAAATAAATACTTTTCCTTTACAAATCATTTTCCACAAAATGCTAGTAGACCTTCTTGGTCTCGAAGAGTTGCCGAAAGGGAGGGAGGGGATAGGGTGGTGTAGGGAGAGGCATGAGGGTAGGGTGAAGGGGAGAATTGGTTAAAAAAAAACTTTCTTGAAAAAAATAGATCAAATCGCCAATTAATTACTTGTAAATTATGGCTTTGAATTTGCTTTACAATCATAATAGATATTTAAGTGCAAAAAAAAAAAAAAAAGATTAGAGTAAGAACAATTTATGCAATGATTTGAAGAGGTCTCTTCTCAAGTGTACATCCTCTCTTCCAGCTCCAAGCCAAGGACCTAATATTTCACATTAGCATGTTCCACTATATCCAATCACAAAGTAAGATTTACAAATAGTGATCACAATTTACTCTATTAGACTTCGAGCTATCACTTAACTATCTTTAAAGTCAAAGCCTATTTATAATCTAGCTCTCACAAAAATTATCAAAATCAATGAAGAATAAAGAAAATGTAATCCTCACTAAGTTCAGTACAAAATAAAAATGAAATGCAATGGAATGTTTTTACAGAGAATGTTGAGTTATTTTTTTTCATGTTCTATCCTATTCTTCTTGGACACTGAAGAAATATTTCTTCTAATCACACAATGTCTACAAAGGATAAGTTGGGCATTGAAGATAGGATCTATTCTGGATATTTTGTTGAAGATCATAACTCATCTTCAAATTCAAAAAGTAGTTTTATGTTGTTAGCGGAGTGCGTAGATAATTTCTTCAAAACAATAGTTGACTTCATATCCCTTAAAAATAGAGAAGTATCTTGGTTGTTATCTTTTTTGAGTATTTTCTACTCAAGTGCGGTTTTGAATTTTGAAAAATATAAATCTTCATCAAACATACTTTGCTTTGTTAGGTCAGGACTAACTTTAATTTTAATCTTTAAACTTAATATAATTTCAAATCCCCTAGATATATTAACCAACTATGTGGAACATTTTGAATGTATTACCAAAATACATTTAACTTTGGAGCTAAGCTTTAAGTTGATTAAATCTTCAAATATAAACTCATCCTATAACATCCTCTCCTAGGGTTTTCTTGCCCTAAGGTTTTCTCGCCCTCCGTTCAAATCGCCGCCGCCGTCGCCAATGGTAGGCGGCAACCCACCTCCGCAGATGGCTCCACCTACTGTGGCTCCGTCATATGCTACAGCCCTCCTTGGACAAGCCTCCGCTCCTGCTACCTTTGCAACACTACCTACAGAATTCAACATGATATCCATGCCCACCGTCTACAAAGGAGAACCTACCTTCATCATCAGCAAGGCTAAAAGTGAATAACTTGCACAACCTTTCCGACTTGCCTTAATTGGAAAATTCTCAAAGGGAAGACCGAAGATGGACTATCTGAAAAAAGAATTTGACAGAATTGGTTTCAAAGGGGTTTTCCATTGGAGCTATTGATTTTCGACACATCCTCATCAACTTCGATTTAGACGAAGACTACCAGCGTTTTGGATTCGAGCAGTATGGACCATGGATTCATATGTGATGAGAGTCCTCAAATGGACACCTTCTTTTCGTCCAGATAAAGAATCATCACTAGTTCCAGTTTGGGTTTCTTTAGAGAAACTTCCGATTCATCTTTTTGAAGAACGATACTTGCGTCGGTTGGCCCTGATGATAGGTACACCTCTCAAACTGGATGAAGCTACAAAAAAGAAAACTAGGCCCTCTGTAGCCCGAATTTGTGTCGAAGTTGATCTCCTAAAGGATCTACCAATGCGGCTTAGATTAGGGGAAGGAGATGAGATATACTTTCAGAAGGTGCTGTATGAAGACCTCCCCTCCTATTGTCGTCTCTGCAACACTGTTGGCCATGCAGCAGAGAATTGTTGCAATCGTGGATAGAAAGCAGCAATTAATGTACCAAAGAGTGCAAGGGTAGCCGAGGTTAAAACAAGCCATCCACCTAACTCCTGGAAAACATCCCAGATATCGGAAAAACCCTCTTCCTCAATCGGATTTCAAACTTCAGACAAAGTCAGCACACCCATGATTGCCCTTGATAAACAAGTTAATAAATTGCCAGCGTCTGATGATAACACCCCTGATGGAATGATAGCATCTGCAAATTTGTTTACAGACTGGTCCAAGGAGAAAGAATCGGAACGAGCTGAGAAAGTGGATAAGCAAGTTACAGAGGACTCTGCCAAAGGAAGAACAAATGATGTTGGAGCTGTATATTCTATTTTGGATAAGTCCTCGGAGGGAATGCTAAAATCAGCAAATCAGTACACGGAGGAATCTAATGACAAAGTGTTGGAACCAGATGTGAATGAGGATGCACAAAATTTAGACCGCCCAGTTCAAAAGAACAATACTATAAAGTCCTCTGTTGCAATGGATGCTACCAAAGGAAGTCCAGATGAAGGTACAGTCGTACACTCTAAGAAAGGAATTCAGCATAATAGCCCTAGCAAAGTGAATATGACACTAGCTGTCCCAACATCATCTAAGGTGACAACACCCTTGCAAACTAATCCTAATTCTTCATTGGAAAATATCAATACTACTATTACATCTCTGTATGTGGAATTACCAAATATACCTGCTGTTCCACTGGTGACAACATCATCTCGTTTCAATGTACTTGCTGATAATAATGAACAAATGAATGAGGAAACAGACTATGATCAGTATTTAGGGGAACCTATGGATATATCTGAAGATACATTGTCGCCTCGAAAGCCCCCTCGCTTGACACAATCAGATGATGAAGCCACCACAAGCAAAAAACACAGACGACACTTTAGCCCAACAAAGAAGATCACTTTTTGTCAAACAAATCCTCGACGCTCTGCGAGGATATCTGGTAACCCAACACACCCCTCTATTTAAATGATAAGTATGCTCTTTTGGAATGTGCGTGGGATAGCTAACAAAGCATCTCAGCGTTGTCTTAAATTTCTAATACAAGCTCATAAAATATCACTAGTTGCCATCCTAGAGCCGATGGCAAACATTGCTGTTCTCCAGGTGTTGAAGAATAAATTTAATCTTGTTACAACCTTCTCTTCTGCTAATAACAAAATGTGGATTTTTGTCTCCACTGAATTTTCTGTGTTAACTGCAACCGATCATAAGCAGGTATTATCCTTGGAGGTAACCCATCACCATTTTCCCACCACAATTTTGATTTCTGTAGTTTATGCTTCCTCCACTACACAGGGCCGTCTGGGTTTATGGTCGACAATGAAGAATCTTTCCCGTTCTTCTTATGGCAAGCCATGGCTAATAGGTGGAGACTTCAATGTCATCCGTTCGGTGGAGGAATATAAAGGTAACTCCACTCCTAATCAAGGGGCGATATCTGATTTCAATAATTGCATAACTGAGTGCAATCTCATTGAGCTTCCAACTGTAGGGAATGAGTTCACTTGGCAGGGAGTTAGATCCAATGGTACAGTTCTCAAGAAACTTGATCGCTTGTTGTTCTCAACGGATTGGATCTCCACGTTTCAGGTTAACTCTATTCAGCATTTGAATAGATCTTCTTTAGATCACTGCCCTATACTATTTCAATATCAGAAAGAGGCATCATCCAAGCCAAGTTTGTTTCGGTTCCAGAAGATGTGGCTGTGAAGACAAGAACTATTCGATATCATAAAAGAAAATTGGTCTTAACCTACAAATTCATATGGCATGCTAGCTTTCTCACTTAAACTAAGGTGACTTAAGTTTAGGCTCAAGGATTGGAATAAACAACATTTTGGGGATGTCTTCTGCAATCTGAAGGATGCTGAAGCTCAAGTCTCCAATCTAGAACAGTTGTATGAAGAGATTGGAACAATAGAAGACAGACTTAATTTGGAGAAGTTGAAAGCACATCTGTTCTCAAAACTCAGGGAACACACAAACTATATGCAATAGAAGTCCAAAATAAAATGGTTCAGGGATTGAGATGAAAATTCCACTCTATTTCACGCCTTTATCATAGATCGTTGTTCCAAAATGATGATCCATAAAATCAGAAATGGAAGTGGTGATTGGATCTCATCTCCTATTGAACTAGAAGCAGAAGCTATTCAACTTTTTACCAACCTGTTGTGGCAACAACCAGTTGATGACGATGCTGGAGCCGAGAATAGGTTGCTTGCTAACATCCCAAACTTAATTACCATTGAAGACAATAGATCACTATTATGTCCTATTGAGGGCCTGGAGCTAAAACAAGCTGTTTTTGGATTAGATGCGGATAGCTCACTTGGAGTTGATGGATACGGGGGCCTTTTCTATCAATCTTGTTGGGACATAATAGAACAAGATCTCTTAGCTGCTACTCGAGATTTTATGGCTGGTACTCCGATTCCTCAGGCGGTTGCAAGCACCCTGATTGTTCTTTTACCTAAAAAGCATTATACAACATCATTTGCGGATTATAGACCGATAAGCCTCTGCAACTTCTTGAACAAAATCTTCACAAAGGTGCTAACAGAAAGGTTGAAGTTAGTTCTGCCATCGATAATCTCACCGGAGTAGTCGGCCTTTCTGAGCGGTCGCGATATCACAGAGAACATACTCCTTGCTAAAGATCTCGCCCAATTCTTGGAACATCCCTCAAGAGGCGGAAATCTAATAATCAAGATGGATATGATGAAAGCCTTTGATCGGGTATCATGGACCTTCCTCCAGAATTTGATGCTTAAATTTGGATTTGCACATCGTTTTGTATCACTCATCCTTGGTAATCTAAGAGCAGCCTGGTTTTCGATTATATTGAACGGAGGTCCAGTTGGTTTCTTCCAAGCATCTAGGGGTATCAAACAAGGGGATCCACTATCTCCATATCTCTTCTTGTTAGCTTCGGAAGCTTTGTCTCGTGGACTTCAAAATCTTGAAGAAACTGGACAAATACTCCCATTTCATACTCCCTCATCAAATTTAGTCAAAGTAACACACCTAAGCTTTGCAGATGATATCTTGGTTTTCTCTCGTGGAGATAAAAAGTCCTTGCAGCATCTCAATAGATTCCTTTCTGATTATGAACTAGGCTCTGGACAAAAAATCAACAAAGAAAAAAGCTTCTTCATTCCCCCCAACAATTGTCCCCCAATATATATCCGACAAGTCTCGACTTCTCTTAGTATCCCTGGAAGTTCATTTCCATTCCAATATTTAGGATGCCAACTCTACAGGGGTAGAACACGAGAAGGTTACTTCTCACACCTGATTGATAGCTACGAATGGAAACTTAGCCATTGGTCCACCAAGATCTTATCGCCTGGAGGCAGAATAATCCTCATTCGTCATGTGTTGCAAGCAATTCTAATTCACACGCTCACAGCTATCCAGCCTCCCAAATTGGTGATAAAGAAATTGGAACAGAAATGCCAAGAATTTTTATGGGGATCTTCAGACTATGGAAAAAACAAACATTGGAGAGCGTGGAAAAAAATCACTTTTCCATCGAATGAAAATGGACTTGGAATCTGTGACTTTTCCTCACTGATTACAGTTGCATCATTGAAACTATGGTGGAAATTTAAACAAGGCAAGAGTCTTTGGACAAAGTTCATTCGTTCCTTGTCTGAAACATCAAGAAAACGTACTTCTTGGCGACGTATCCAGGCTATACAAGATGTTGCAGAACAGAATACATGTTTACAAGGTAACCAACGTATATGGATGCCATCTGTTACCGGTGCTTTCAGCTATAAAACTGCATATGAATTGGTTAGGCCAAAGCAACAATCCATTTAATTCTTTGATAAGATAAAACACCGTTTTTTGCCTCTTCAAATTCGCATATTCATGTGGCGTTTATTTAATAAGCTATATGCATTTCCAGAGGTTCTTTACAGCTTTGGTTTCTTCCAAAACCCCTCTCGGTGCCCATTGTGTTTGAGTGAAATGGAATCCATACAACACCTGTTTCTCAAATGCAAAGTAGCTACTGATCTATGGCTTCTTATGGCTAGCTGGTTGGATATCCATATTTCTCCGGTTGCGGGTTTGTGGAATATGATACAAAATTCGTTTCAAAGGCATCCAAAGGGCACAATTTATAGCTTAATCTGCCAGCTGACACTGGCCTTTACCTGCTGGGAACTATGGAAGGCTAGAAACATAATGGTTTTTGAAGGGCGCACAACATCAGTTGGAGCCCTTTTCCACCGGGTTAAGGATCAGATAATCCTAACTTTTAGATCCTACTCTCCTAAAGCAAATACCATACAAGAAGTAGATGCTATTAAACAACAGTTTGCAACCACTTTAGAAGTGAAAGTGAAAAAACAGATAATTATCAAATGGTTGAAGCCTTCATCAGGTTATGTCATCAATGCCGCTGGTTCATCTACTTTAGATAGAGCGGCTTGGGCTTACACTTTGCGACGGAATAATGGCTCGTTTATACATTCAGAAATGAAATGTATAATGGATGCATCAAAGGCATTATCTACGGAATTGGAAGGTATTCTTGTTGGCCTACGCTCATGTTTTACCAACAATATATCCTCAATACAGATTCAAATCAGTAATATGTCACTAGTGTCTTACCTTCAAGACAGAGTAGAGTGTCCGTGGCAACTATCCATCAAAATAACGGAGGCAAAGAACCTGATGCAATTACTATCAGCGTCCATTGTTTATGTGTATCGTGAAGCAAATGCTTTAGCGGTAGGACTTTCTCATTATGCAACTCAATTTGATAATACCAATATCGTGCGTTGGCAAGATCTCCCCGGAAGACTAAGAGGTATCTACCTCCTAGATCTTTCTGGGTGTCCATACATTAGAAGTCGATAGCTTCCATTGTTACCTTACTTGCTTTTTTTGTATACATCCTCCATCTAGGAGAATGCTTTTTGTATAGTATTTTCAAATACTGTTCTCTGTATGGACTTTTGATGCTATTAATAAATACAAATAGCCATATTGGCTTTTTCTAAAAAAAAAAAAAAAATCATCCTATAACATGTTATTTGTTTCTACAGTTGTGCTAGTATAGCAGGTCTACTTTTTGAGTTAGTCTTTAAGTTAACTTTTGACTAAAAGCTTGAGTCTCATACAATAAGTCTACTTTCTAAGTCAATATTTATATTACTTTATGAGTAAAAGCTTGAGAGAAAAAACTTTTCTTTTGAAAGATTAAACCGAATTACGTGTGTATTATTTATCTGCACATTTAATAACTTAGTTAGTAAACTCTTAGCTTTTTGTTATCATCAAAACTAATATCAAGAGAACTTAACATTTTCCCCCTTTTTGATGATAAGAAAACCCTTTATAAACAAAAATATATAAAACTTTTTAGATTCCTTTTTCACACATATTTCTCCCCCTTTTTGTTATCAGTAGAAAAATAAGAAAATTAATATAACAAACATTAACATCCAAGAATGTAGTAACAACATAAAGTAGATTTTTCATTAAAACCAAATGTAGCTATAAAAACAGATAACAGATAGTCTGAATAGTATAAATATCAACTAATTTTTCTTTATAGTAGTTTTCTTAATAGATTTTTTAGCACTCATTTTAAATCTTCCAAACTTTATTGAAGTTGGAGTATCTTCAGGTTGTTGAGAATGGAGTTTGTTGAAATCTAGAGGTTGATAAAGAATAATCTGCATATTTGTTGCTGATTCATCTAGATTCCTTAGAGAAACGATTTAAACTTGAGGTAATGATGGTTTGATATTTGAGGTAGTAGGAGAAGTTGGTGCAGAGTTTTGATTTTGTTCCACGTTAGCTTGTGAAGTAGCAAGACTCTATCTAAGAGATGATAATCTAACTAATTCAAAGGATGATCTAACTAATGAAGGATTAGTCTTAGAATGTTTTGAATTAGGTTTTTCAAAACCTTTCAGTGCATCCAGTACTAATTTTTGAAGGTCCTTCCTCATTTCAGCAAACCTTTTCTCCGTCAAATCAATAAGGTCAACATTGAGGTTAGGTCTTGAAGATTCTTTAAATGGTAAACTAAGAACACCTTCTGAGTTACTTTCTAATTCATTGTCTTTAGGAACCTCCTTTCCTTCATTGATTTCAAATTTCCCCCCAGTTATAATATTATATTTTTCTTCTTCTTCTTATCCTTCATAACTTTCTTTCTTGCTCTCTTATGAGGTATGTTTGCCTCCCTTTTAGATTGTTCAAAAGTCTCTGAACCACTTTTTGAGTTCAACGAAAACTTCCCCTAAGAAATTGCTTTTACCTTCTTCCAATCAAACTTAACCTTACTAATCCTTGGATGTCTATACCATGTTCCAACTTTTGAAAGCCAAAACTTTTCTCTCACCAAAATATTCATATGTTTCAAATTTATTTCAGCAATCCTTTTCAGTTTGATTAGTGACTTATTTTTCTTAGGTATGTCAAGTCTAATTTTAAAATTTTATATTATCATCCTAATCCAATTCATATTAGATCCTATGCTCATCTAATATAAATCCTTAACTTGAATTAGGAATTTTATTATTTGTTTAAAGTCGCCACTCAACTAGAGTTGGAAAAAATTATTGAATTAGAACTAAGCGGATTAATTCTAATTTAAACAACTAATCGACGAAATCTCCTTTTTTATTTTTAGAAAAGAAAAAGAAGAAAAAAGAAAAACCAAAGATTCTCGACTCGGGAGCTATCCTATTAAAACCTTAAAGTTACTACCTTACCTTTTTGAAATTTGAGTTATGTTATGATACCTTTTTTGTTTTTTCATAAAAAAGAAGATATTAAAAAATGATATAATAATTACCTAATAATGATTTGGAAAATAATTTTTTATTCTTTTTAGAGTTGCCCCATAAAGGTGCTTATATACTTGCTATTCGGTATCAAACAAGCTATAGTTCGCTTTTTATAAAAAAAACTTTAGTGGATTGTTTTGATTTTAATTATGAAAACATGTCGAGTTTACATTTGTTATCATTTTAAAGATTTTTTTTTTTAAATTCTAAGTCTAAACCTTTTTTTAATATTTTATTTTCTAAAAACTAAAACTTCTAATTTTTAAAGAAAAAAGATCAATTAGATATATTTTTTATCTTGAAAAGAAATTTTCTAAGTAATAAAAAATATTCATTATTATTTTTTATTAATTTCTAATTATTTATTTATATATATTTTTATTATAATAGACATATTCATTTATTTATTAAAACTCTAACCCTAATTCTAACTAACATATTCTAAAAAATAATTCCCCCTTTTTTTATTTTCATATATATATATATATATTTCATATTTTAATAATAAAATAAATAAACAAATAAATAAAATTTGGCTAACCTGGATACGGGTCGTGGTTTGCGGGTCAGGTCGGTTCGAATCGGGTCGGATTGTGGCAGTCGGAGCTCCTTTGATGGCGGCTTTTCGGTAGCTGTTGAATGCGATTAAGGGTTGCTTTTGGGCTTTCCAAAGGTAGGCAATCCAAAGGTGGTGGTGGTTTTCTTTAAGAACCTCTCTTAGTGGTGGTTCAGAGGGCAGTCGTCGGTCGCGATTTGGGGAACTCCAGTGAAGGCTTCGAACTCTCATGTTTTCTCTCTCTTTCTCTCTTCTGATTCGTGCCTTTACTTCCTCTTATCGTGCTCTATTTATAGGCTCTAAAAACCGAGCTTGATAAGCTCAAATTTTACTCTGATAAGCATAGATCAAATTTGCGGTTTTAATCCATTCCGATCTGCTTTTGATTCATGCAAATCTTTGATTTTTGTTAAGATTCGTTCTAATTGGATGATGTTTATCTCATTTTAGTCAAAGATTTGTTAGATTTGTGCAAAAAATCAAATCAAAACAGTCGGATTTCCCCTCTCTATTATTGATGCCAATCTCGAACGGAGGTTAAAATGAGCACGCGCCTAGCGCGTGCGATCCTCCATCCAATTGTATCCTGCCACGTGTCCTCTAGAAAGAGAAAAAAAAAAACAAAATGCGCAAAGTGCCTCCCCCGCGTTTTGAACTTGCGACTTGATCCCTTCCCCGCACGCATAAGGCCAGCGGCTGGACCAACTGGGCTAGCCTACTTTCTCATTTTTTTTATTAAATGAATTTGTATATATACGTTGCAATTTTTATTATTTTGAAATTCTAAAAATTTATAAAAATTATTTAACCTATTTTATTATTGTTTTTGCCATCATTTTCCAAAATTGATATATTGTTACTATTTATTTTATTTTTCATTATTTTTCCTTTATTTTTGCAAAATAGAAGAAAATTTGAAAAAATGAAAAAAATGACAAATGAAACATTATTTGTGATTAAGGGGCAAAAATGGGGTGTTCACAACTGCCCCTCTTTGTAGTAAGGTTTGAAAAAACTTAACTACAAAGACAACAAAGATGCCATTTTTGGTTGATAGACAATTGGTTGGCTATCTAAACCTGGTTCTACTAGGGAGTTGTTTGATTACCTATTTGAGTAGGGAAGATGCTCAATGAGCTAACGATCCTATGTTGTAAAAAATGATCACTTTGTGATGATTAATACTACTTAGGGAGGGGTCTTAGCCAAAGAGACATCTCACTAGACTAGTAACCTAGAGGGAGAGATCATTTAGAAAAGTGTTCTTATGAGCCGACTAATCGATGATAGGAAGCCTCTTAACCTTAAACGGAGATTGTTTAGGAATGTGTTGTTATGAGCGAACTAATTGATAATAGGAAGCATCTCACAGGACTAGCAACTTTAAAGAAGAGATTATTTAGGAAAGCGCTCTTATGAGCTAGCTAATTGATGATAGGAAGCGTCTTGCTAAACTAGCAAACTTTTTTTTTTAAAAAAAAAAAAAAAATGATCATCTAGAAAAGTGCTTTTATGAGCTGACTAATTGATAATAGGAAGTGTCTCATAGGACTAACAACCTTAAAGAAGAGACTTTCTAGAAAAGTACTCTTATGAGCTGACTAATCGATGATAAGAAGCGTCTCTCTTAGACAAGCAATTGTAATAGGAGGATATTTAGGAAAGTGCCCCAATGTGGGCTGACTTTAAGAGATTGTATCCAGGAAAGTGCTCCACTGTAGGTTGACTAACCGATAATAGGAAGTGTCCTCTTTGGACTTGCAACCCTAAAAGAGGATATTTAAGGAAGTGCCCCCATTGTGGGCTAACTACTTGATAGTGGGAAGTGTCTCTTTGGACTTACAACCCTAAGGAAGAAACTTTAGGACAATGCCCCATTATGGGCTGACTCTAAGAGAGTATATCTAGGAAAGTGCCCCATTGTGGGCTGACTAATCGACAATGATGTCTGGATATATCTTATCAACCTAGCATTTTTAAAAATGCTTATGGTGAACTGGTTAAATGATAAAAGGTGCCTTTTAAACTACCTAACTTATAGAATATGTAATTCATGATTCATGATGATTATTTACCCTAAATGCTTATCGGTTTATCATAGGTAATGGCTAAACAACTGAACCGTCGTGATGGTTTGCTCCTTCTCTACTTACTCTTGTTTCAAACAAGGCTGAGAGCCTTGATGTACTTTCTTTCTTGTGAGCATGGCTCTTATGATTGTGGTGTTATCCTATTAACACACTAGGTCTAATGCTCGGAATAGGTGGAATCATAAAAAAAAAAGTCCATTGAGATTTATCATCATTTCATTGTTCATTATTCATTATGAGGCAATAGGTAGTGTGTGTATGATATGAAAGTTTGTTAAATGATAATTGGTCAAGATAATCGATCATTCAATGACATTAACTTTGCTTGTAGAAGAAATGAAAACCAAACTCACGAAGTTTGTACTAATTATTGGCATTCATGAACCTTAGCAAAATTTCAATTTTCTTGCCTAAGGATAGTACATCTTAATAGCATCCGTATTAATGGGGTCTCTCAATTCTGGGCCATCCATTTGGGCTAATATTAAGGCCTCTCCTAATAACACCCTTTTTATAACATATGGGCCCTCATAATTTAGGATAAACTTTCCCCTTGAATCTTATGCATTCAAGAGAACTTTCCTTAGTACCAAATCTTCTTCTTTAAAACATTGAAGTCTCATTTTCTTGTTGAATGCTCGGGCCATTCTTTGTTAGCAGCATTAGCCGTGACACAAGGTAGTAAGTCTCTTTTCGTTGATCAAGTTCAACTGATCAAGCCTCTTCTTTACCCACTCGGATTCATCTAACTATGCTTCTGATAGAATCCTAAAGGATGATATTTTGACCTCAATTGGCAATATTGCCTCAGTACCATATACCAAAGAATATGGGGTAACTCCAATAGACATTCGAATTGAGGTTCTGTAAGCCATAAGGGTGAATGGTAGCATCTCATGCCAATCTTTGTAAGTGATGGTCATCTTCTCAATAATTCTTTTAATATTCTTGTTGGTTACTTCTACTGCCCCATTCATCTGAGGTCAGTTAGGAGTTGAATTTATGTGGCTTATCTTGAACTGTTGACACAAATCTGTCATCAATTTATTGTTGAGGTTGGTGCCATTATCGGTGATAATTGATTCAGGAACTCCATATCGAGCTATTATGTCTCTCTTTATGAATCGGACTATTACCCCTTTTGTGACACTAACATATGATGAAGCTTCAATCCACTTAGTGAAATAATCAATGGCTACTAGTATGAATCTGTGACTGTTGGACACTTTTGGAGTAATTGGCCCGATAATGTTAATTCCCCACATGGAGAACGACCACAGTGCTTGACATATTTGATGCAGTTTGATTCCATCGTTAATCAATAATAGCCCATCCTCATGATTTTTTAGGCAAGCATGTATCCATTCATGTGAAGTCCACATACTCTTTCATGTACTTCTTTCGTCAGTTCACATGCCTCTCTTTTGTCCATGCACCTTAGCAATATGGTGCCAGGTGATCTTCTATAAAGCATAGGCCC
Source organism: Laguncularia racemosa (assembly GCA_037954665.1). NCBI lineage: Eukaryota > Viridiplantae > Streptophyta > Magnoliopsida > Myrtales > Combretaceae > Laguncularia > Laguncularia racemosa. The sequence goes on along the minus strand of JBBMOL010000316.1, from coordinate 478,173 downwards.
ATTTAATAAGAAATGACTTGCTAACCTTCTAAGTGTTCTTTAGTCATTTTTGCTAGCCACTTTAGGGTATTTGCTTTCTTGGAGGAAAGTTTTGATATCGTAGTACCAGGGCTTGTCATCTTGTGCTTTTTCGATTACTAGACAATAGGCGGGCCTATTTTCAATTTCTATTTTCAATGGTTGGACTTCGACTCCCCTTGTTAGTTGAATCATAGATGCTAGTATTGTGAGGGCATTTACAAACTGATTTTAAGTCCTTGGGATGTATGTGAAGGTGACTACCTCAAATTCATCGATCAGCTCTATCAAATGTTGATGGTATGGCACCAATTTAGGGCCCTTAGTTTTATATTCCCCTCATGTTTGTAGTATGATGAGTGAAGAATCTCTATAAACATCCAATTCACATATTTCCATATGGCAAGCCATTTTGAGGCCAAGGATGCACACCTCATATTCTGCAATGTTATTAGTATACGAAAATGCGAGTTTCGTTGCTGAGGGGAATTGTGTTCTTTTTGGTGTTATTAGCACTGCCTCGATCCCATAACCAAATACGTTAGCAGCTCCGTCAAAGAACATCTTCCATCTAGGGTTTTGCTCTATCTTGTATTCTTCTACCGGTTCGCCTTCAGCCATTAATATGTTTTCATCAAGGAATTGGGCTATGATTCTTAGAGATCTCCCTCAATTGGGTGTTCTGCCAACTGATCTGCTAGCGATTACCTTTTCATCAAATTTTGATTTATGTATGTGATATCAAATTATGATAGGAGCATTTGCCATTTGGAGATTCTTCATAACAAAACGGGCTTCTTTACCAAGTATTTCAAAGGATCATGTCTTGTTAGCAATTCAATAAAATAGTAGAGGGTATACCGCCTCAACCGATGCATGACCCAAACCAAAGCACAACAAGTCCTTTCTATCTCAAAATACCTCTGTTCCTTGTCCATGAACTTTACTTAGGTAGTATACGGATCGTTCCCTCCCCTCTTCATCCTTTTGCCCCAGCATGCACCCTATGGATTTAAGGAGTATCATGAGGTATAAGAATAAAGGGTTTTCCTTGTTTTGGGACTACTAAGACTAAGGGATTCATAAGGTAATCCTTGACCTTTTTGAGCGCTTTCTCACATTCATCATCCCATTCTACCATGGCGTTCTTTTTCAGTAGACAAAATAGTAGACGACACTTATCTATGAGTCGTGAGATGAAACGGGCTATGTAATTCAACCTTCCTAGTAGACCTCTCACCTCCTTGATAGTGCGTAGAGAGAGTAGTTCCAATATGGCCTTTACTTTGTTAGGGTCAATTTTGATACCTTTTTTACTTATGATAAACCCTAACAGCTTGCCCGTTGTGACCCAAAAAGTACATTTTTCGAGATTTAACTTCAGTTGAAACTTTCTCAACCGCTTGAACAACCTCCTTAAGATGATTGCATGGAATTCTTCTCTTTTGGATTTAGCTATCATATCATCGACGTATACTTCGACTTCTCGATGCATCATGTCATGAAGTATCGCGACCATGGCTCTCTGATATGTCGCCCTAGCATTCTTCAAATCGAAGGGCATAACTTTGTAACAGAAAGTTCCTTATGTTGTGATAAAAGTTGTCTTAGTTTTATCTTCTTCCACCATTTTCATTTGATTATATCTTGAGAAACCATCCATAAATGAGAAGAGATGATTCCCTGCGGTATTATCTATTGAGAAGTTTATATGAAGTAGAGGGAAATTGTCTTTAGGCATAGCTTAATTCAAGTCTTGGAAGTCTACGCATACTCGTACTTTCCCATTCTTCTTTAGGATAAGGACTATGTTTGCTACTCATTCTGGGTAGTATGATACCTTGATGAATCCCACTTCTATCTTCTTGACTTCCTCTTTAATTTTTAATAAGATGTCAAGCCTAAATCTTCTTAATTTTTTTTTTTTTTAGGTTTGACATCTTCTCTTGTGGGTAGCTTGTGAACTACTATTGACCGATCGAGTCCTGTACATCAACATATTCAGTCAATAGCTCGGTTATCTCGCGCTTTTTCTCGCTACTCAAGTTAACCTTAATTTTGAGGTTTTTAGGCTCTTCTTTGCTTCCTAGATTAACTGTCTCCATTGGCTCGTCAATTGAGATCTTACTGATAAGTATAAATTAACACTTGTATTTTGCATGAATTTTAGTTGTTTGTGTAATAAGTTGATGTTATCTTGAAGAATTTTGATACTTAAAAGAGAAATATTTCAATTTCAGGGATGGGGACCACTATTTTGAGAGGAGATATTGACTTGGATTGAGATTGGAGAGGAATACACGAAGAAAAATGCTTTTTGGAAGGAATAGCGGAAATACACGGGCATGTATTTCAAAGGCACGGCTGTGTGTTGAGCTTGGAAAATCTACAAAAACATACACGGTCCGAGGCACAACCGTGTGTTGAGCCTGAAAAATCCACAGAAACATATACGGTTGCATACATGGCCTGAGGCATGGCTGTATATAAGCCATGTGTTCAGAACGTAAGCTTGAAAAAAAAAAAAAGAGTCGGCCGTTTCAGAAGATTTTAGGGTTTCCATGCATATATATACTCTCATTTTTCTAGAAACAAGGGAGTGCGAAGGGGGAATGCAAAAGAAGAGGCCGAGGAGGTTGAAGGGCCAAAGAGGTCGAGGAGGCCGAAGGGACGAAAAAGAAGAAGACGACACCGGAGGGCTCATGCATAAGGGTTTTCTCTTTCTTTTTCATTTTGTTTCATTGAATTGTAAATTGAAAATCATGAGTGGCTAGTTTATTTCATACCCGAACCTTACGAATTCTAATTGTCATGTAACATGGGATTGATTACATAGTTAATGAATAGTGGAATTCTTTGAATTTATTCATGTTGTTCATGTAGTGTTGCTAATTTGATGTATGGCCAACATTGAATTCGCACTGATTTCTTAGAAGATGATTGGAAAATCTCTAGTTTGAATAGATCTTGCATGAATAAAGGAATCCATATGTAATCTAGGGATAGAGAACGTGAATTTTCTGTATTAGATTAAATTAGATAATTCGATCTAATTGAGGGTTCAAGAGTGTTAATGCAATTCTAATCAACTTTTGATAGAAGAGGGATCTTTATCAAAGTGATTAGGGTTAGGAGCTAATGAATCTAGGAAGAACATTGGCTTAGTGTTAGATACTCCGCGGTTCAGAGATAACCATTGCTCATTAACTGATTTATAAAAGGGGTAAAGTTACATGATAATTAGAGGAGTAGTAAGGGTAGGGTATGTTCTTAATTATCGGATTTAGTAATCAAGTTATTGTGTTATTTTTAATTGCTATAGGTTTTGTTGAGTGTTTTTAATTTAAACTGAACCTCTCAAATTTATGCGATTAGATAGTCAGTTTAGAGTTATTATTGGTACTTGCTGATCCTTGAGGATACGATACTCGAACACAATTTTATACTATTACAATCGATAGGTGCACTTACCTATTTGATCGTAATAGAGAGTCATAGCAAAGAGAATGTCAAGCTTAAATCTTCTTAATTTTTGTTTTTTAGGTTTGACATCTTCTCTTGTGGGTAGCTTGTGAACTACTATTGACTGATCGAGTCCTGTACATTAGCATATTCAGTCAATAGCTCGGTTATCTCGCGCTTTTTCTCGCTACTCAAGTTAACCTTAATTTTGAGGTTTTTAGGCTCTTCTTTGCTTCCTAGATTAACTGTCTCCATTGGCTCATCAATTGAGATCTTACCTTGTTCATGTTTTTGCCAACTTTCTTGTATTGCTTTGTGGTTAAGGATATCGCTTCTAATGGCTGACCCAGTAGTGTCGGAAACGATATCAATGTTTTCATTACTTGTGCGAAATGTCCCTAACATTCAACAGTAGGGAATCTGTGGGGAAAGTGAGGCGAGAGTATATATGAGTAAAAGAAATAAATTGCAATTTAGGTATTTTATTTGAAGAATTTAAACATCATTGGAATGGTAACCACAACAGAAATTTGTTTAACAATTGTCTCCTATTCTTGAGCTGATCTAGTACTATTAAGAGAATAACAAAACTAGTTGTTAAGAGCTGGATGTTGATTGGACGTGTGAGAGGTTAAGCCCTCATTATTGACATTGGCTTGGATCATCCTTGGCTCTTGAGTGATAGCCAGCCGTGAGAAAGTTTGTTGAAGGGGTGGAAAATTCATCTAGGTATCATTCAACTTCCTTTTCCTTCTGCTTTTGATACCTCTTGCTTAAGCTTCTTCTTGGGAGGTAGGAATGTATCCTAGTCCAAATGTCCCTTGCTGCCCCTCGTTAAACTAATGCCCCTCCTTGCTCATGACCATGCTTACTTCGTTGAACATTTGGAGCCCTAAGTCTTCAGGACCATCCTCTCCGATGTAGGGTATAGTTGTTTCTTTGTAGATGGCATAGTCATATTCACCCAATATGGTGGTTATCTGACTATTTGCTATGAACTTGACCTTCTAATAGAGACTCGAGGGTATGGCTCCTGTAGTGTGTATCCATGGCCTTCCTAGTATTAGATTGAAAGACCTTGGTATGTTGATGACTTAAAATGAGATGCTGAATATCTATGGACCAATCTCTATCGGTAAGTTGATTTCCCCCACTATCTCCCTTTTGGAACAGTCAAAAGCCCTAACCACTGTTGAACTCGGCTTGATATTGCTTATATCAATTCCCAGTAGATTGAGGTGGCCAAAGGGCACACGTTGAGGGAAGATCCATTGTCTATGAGGACTCGGGAGGCTATGGTGTCGTTACATTTTACCATTATGAAAAGTGGTTTTGTGTATTAGTCTCCATCTTCTCCTAGTTCTTCAAGGGAGAAAGATATTTGGTCCATAGTGAAGATTGAATCCACAACATAGCTTAACCTTTCTGTTGCAATGCCTTCTAATACCCTAACTTGTTTAAGCACTCTGAAGAGTGCTTCTCAGTGAGGCTCGAATGTCATGAGAAGGCCCTGATGTGCCTAATTCCACTTAGAAGCACAATTAAAAGACTCAAGAAAAGCAATCTCAAGTCAAAGTGAAAATCGGATCCACAAGGGCTAATTCACGTGAACCCTAATGAAGATATGATGAAATCCAAATGTTCAAAGATATAATTGTAATACCACAATGATATTATCTTCTAACAACACTCTAATCTCATATAATCCACGAAAATAATCCACAAATGACAAAGAAAACCTCAATTCCAAGAACTCCTTTCCAATAGTGAAGTACACGTTTTCAAGGGAATTCTTCAATAAAGATTCAAATTCAATTGCAAAGTACCTCAAATAAACACAATAATTCATCAACAATAAGATGCATTTCTGACCAAGAACTATCTCAATTCAACCCTAGATATGACACACTAGAGAAGAAAAGAAATCATAACAAAATGAAATTGATACAACTCACAATTTCAAGGTGTTGCACTCGCCACAATTTCAACTCTTGGGATTGAAATTGATAAGAGTTTAGATGACAATTAGGAACCCTAATTCTCACATGAAAAGAAGTGTTTGTTTTGCAAAAATAAGCCTCCTCAAACCCTCTCTTAAGCAAGTATTTATACTTGCTTCTCCTAGGGTTAAAAAGTGCTCAAAATTACAAGTTTGTCACTTTTAAGGTGGCTAACCCTAAATGAAAATTACAAAGAAATAAAAGTGTCCCAAACCAAAATAGTTCAATAAACAATTACAAGATACAAAATAACATAAGTCTTCATGATCCAATGCCTCGGAATAGAGAACAATCGCAACGGGTCTTTGATTGTTATCCTGAAAAATGTTCTGTGTCCAACTGAAGTTGTAGGACATTTTGGCATCCCATGGAGAATTATAATTGTACCTGTAAGATTATTCTCAAATTTTATTAGAAATAAAGACATAAGGTAAAATATGAGCAATTTGGATCATCATCCAAATTGGGTTCTGAAAAGGTTGAAGGTGCCAAAAATTTCCCATCATCTCCTCGGGCTTCTGAAAGATTTGCCCTCAAATCTAGAGGGTCTTTTCCTAGACTGAAACCCGATGTTTGGAATAGCTTGTTGGCTGAAAATCTAGAAGAACTATATATGCTTCTAATTAATTTCTGGAAAGAACGAACCTTGGATGGAGATAAAGGAGTAAATAAAATCTGAATACCATCCTTCTAAAACATGTAAGTGTTTCTGAACCCATCATGTAACACCTTTTTATCAAATAACCATGGTCGACCTAGTAGTAAATGAAAGGCATACATAGGAAGCACATCACAAATAATCTCATCACTATACTGATCTCCTATACTGATTCATACCATTGCTCGCTGTGTAACATGCAAACTACATCGGTTGTCCAACCAATGCACTTTATACAGGTTAGGATGAGAGCTAGTGGTTAATTGTAAGTTCTTTACCAATGCAGTAGATATGACATTAGTACAACTACCACTATCAATGAAAAGCATACAAAGGTTACCTCGAATCTGACAAGGTGTGTGGAATAGATTCTCCTTCTGTATGTCCCTGGTATGTGGAGAAATAGTTATATCCCGGTGTAACACATTAATGGGTGAGTATTTTCCTCCCTTTTTATCCCTATGTGTTTCAGCATGTTCATCATCATAATACTCCTATAAGGCTAAGGATAAATCTGTAGGCTCGACAGTCTCTTCCTCATTACCCTCCATGACGGTCATCACCCTTTTATTGGGACACTGCGTAGCTATATGTCCAAATCTCATGCATTTGAAACATTTAATCTGGCGCATCTTCCCACTGGTTGACCCTTGTACCAACTGCCCCAAATCAAATCCAACTACCTCTTTGCCTTTCCCAGAAACATTTTTCTCCTTTTCTGTAGTAGGGATAATTTTGTCTACAACCCTAAAATGTTCACCTGCTCCCTTTGACCCATCTAACTGACCAACAACCCCCATGGGCTTTGAATTAGTGCTGGACTTGCTCCTAGTAACCTGGAATGAATAGGATTGCCTCTGTCTTTCCACTTTCAAGGCTAACTGTATAGCCTCATCAAGTGTACTATATCTTTGAAGCTCAACTACACAAGCTATTTCATACTTCAATCTAGATACAAAACGTACTAGGGTTTGTTCAAGAGATTCAACTGATCCACATCTGATCATTAGTGTCTCAAACTCCTGTACATAGTCATCCACTATTTTACCCCCCTATCTTAGTGCCTGGAGACGCATAAATAACTCATGCCTATAGTATTTCGGTACAAACCTATTCCTCAAAACTTGTTTCATGTCTCTCCAAGTGTATATTTCGGTCTCTCCATCCCTTCGCCTACTGATCACCATATTTCTCCACCATAAAGCGGCATACCCTGTGAACTCTACAGCTGCAAGGCGTACCCTAGAGTCTTCATCAATCTCATAACACTTGAAAAGACCCTCAACTTGGTCTTCCCAGTCTAGGTAATCATCAGCGGAACCCCTACCATCAAATGAAGGCATCTGTAGCTTCGCACACTCTAGTCCTCGAGGTAGTCTAAATTCCCTGTCCGGGTATGGATTAACCCCAAAATTATCATCTTTGTCTTCCCTAAGAGCATGATAATCTCCTTCTATTCTAGGTGGTGCCTGAAGGTTTACCACAAGTGGTGGTGGTAATGTCATCCTATCAATTCTTGTTGCCAATGTAGCAACAATTGTGGTAAGGTCCTGAAGTTGCTCATCTAGAGTTCTTCCGCTTGTATTTCGACGACCTAGTCTACCACCTACTTGGCTATTGGCCTCATTGCCAATGTCCCCATTCACACTATCATATGACATGTTTGTGGATGCGATTTATCTGAAGTACAAATGTAATCTCAAATAATTTGTAGCACACTCCCTTCACTTCACCACGTCACAATAACACCATACACACACTATTTACTTAGCACACAAATGCAATGCCACACATACACACCTTTTCTATACACGGTGCATAATAAATTCAACCACCTCAACAATAATATTTCCTATTCTTTTCAATCACGGTGCAACAACTTTTCCCAAATTCCACAAAACATTCACTTCACCAATAACTCCCATGGCAACAACAACAAAATGCAATATCAACAAGTATGCTTCCACTTTCCATGGCAAGGATGACAACAAAAACAAATATGCCACTTTCCACAAATGTAATATGAAAATCCACAATAGGCAGCAACTCCAATTTGAATTTCAAACCACTTCACTAATTGCAAGCCTTCCACAATTGGTAAGAAATGATTTTCAAATTCAAATAGCAATCATTAACTCCCATAACTTAATTGCATATGTTTGAATTCAAATAATTCCTTACTAATCAAAACTCAATGCAATCTGCAAATTGTACTCCACCAATTCAGAATTACACAATGGAAATAAAAAACAACAAACTACATTTCCTCCTCCACGCCACAACAAGCCATGGCAAGGATTTTGGTAAGTTTTGCAAGTTCTAAAAATTGTTGAATTAAACAACACTTTGTACTTCTGCCCTTCCACGTAAATTAGTGATCACAAAATGATGCAACAACCTTCCCAAACTAATGAGATCCATGATGAGAGTCAAGCTGGAAGAAGGAATATGGATCCTCTTGAAGTGCCACTTGGACCGATCACAAGAACTCGAGCGAAACGACTCAAGGAAGCACTTAACGGGTTGATAAAGGATGTCCATGAAGCCGGGAAGGATTGGGGCAATCATGAAGTTGGAACGGATTGGAACAACTACGGGAAGACCCTTGCTCTTATACAAGTCACATCGGACACGGGTTGAAGAGGGCGTGTACTTTCAAGGCACAGCCGTGTATGGAGTCAAGCAAATCCACAGAAAGATACATGGCCAAAGTACATGGGCGTGTATGTTGCCAAAAGTTGCACAGAAAGGTACACGGCCAAAGTACACGGGCATGTACACGGCCGTGTATTCCCTGCCGGCCAGCTTGTTCTGTTTTCGCGTTTTTACGCCACTTATCTAAACTACGTCGTTTTGGACTTGTTTTACACGAATTGTAACCCTAGTATAAAAGCTCCTAGGGTTTAGAACAATGAAGAATATACATCTTTGAACATTAAACACTTTTGAGAGGCACCTCTCTTGGATCTTTAAGAACTAAATCGAACTTATCGGATTGAATTATGTGGCGTTCATCCCGACTTATCAATCGGTCTTTCATCCTGATTGTGGCGTCTTCATTTTATACCAAGGTTCTTGTCTCACTTATAAACAACGGGTCGCGGTTTCCACTTTAGGTGTTTGGGCGTCTTAGGCAATGAATTCCGAACGTATTGGTATTGGGTTTCGTCACGGGTTGGCGTGGTTCGTATCAGTTTGGTATCAGAGCTTATGTTTGTCAAAACATCAAGTTCGGTTGAGGAAGGTAATATCAAAAACCCTAACTCCAATCGTTCATATCAATTATCATATTCAATTTCGTAGTATTGATTGTCTTTTGATAGTGTAATATCGCCTAGGAGATTGTTAAAAAAAAAAAAGAGTAAAAATCACGACAAAAAAAAAAGAAGAGAAAAGAAAAGAAAAGAAAAACGTGATCAAAAGCAAAACCAGAGACAAAAAAAAATCGGGTAAAAAAAAATAGAGGAAAATTTATGAACCCTAGAGTTGTTTTGAATTCTACGGAAGGAAATTGGTGTAGTTCGGGTTAGTTCCAAGAGAATTGAGAAGAGGAAATTGGCGAGTTGATATCATCATTATTTGTGAGAATACACGAGTGACTGTGTGATATCATCATTTGAGTGAAACACGTAAGGGAGTGTATCGTGAGGTTTAATTATATATATATTTGTGTTAGTACTAATCTTTTCTGCAGGGACTATGTCGAGACAACATTCTCCGGAAGGTGAGAGGGGAAGGTTTGATGCTAGGTTAGTAATTGAGGCGTTGAGGGGAGAAATGAAGAGGATGTTCCAAGAAGGAATGGAACAAATTCATGAGACGGTGGAGCAAAGACTAGAGCAATCCACAAACGTATTCCAAGGGCGTAAGCGGGAGAGTCGTTCTAGGAGAGTACCGAGGGGTGGAGATGAAATGTTGGATGATGATTTTGATGAGCCTTCTGTTAGGAGTTATAGAGGATATAGTGGTCGGAATAGAGGAACTAGAGATTGGGAAGATAGAGGAGATAGGAATAGAGAGGATGATCAATTGAGTAGCATAAAGATGAAGATTCCTCCTTTCCAAGGGAAGAATGATCCCGAGGCATACTTAGAGTGGGAGAAGAAGGTAGAGATGGTGTTTGATTGTCACAACTATAGTGGGAGAAAGAAAGTAAAACTTGCTGCCATTGAGTTTTCGGATTATGCTATAGTGTGGTGGGATTAACTAATGTTGAATAGAAGAAGGAGTGGTGAGCCACCTATTGAGTCTTGGGAAGAGATGAAAAGAGTGATGAGGAAGCGGTTTGTGCCTACGTATTACTATCGCGAATTGCACAACAAGTTGCAAACTCTGAGGTAGGGAAGCCGAAGTGTAGATGAGTATTTCAAGGAGATGGAAGTCACTATGATTAGGGCGAATGTAGAGGAGGATAGAGAGGCTACAATGGCTAGATTTCCTGCGGGGTTGAATAGAGAAATCCAAAATGTTGTTGAATTGCAGCATTATGTAGAATTGGAGGATATGGTCCACATGGCTATAAAAGTTGAGAACCAGCATAAGAGGAGAGGTAGTAGTAATGCACAGTTGCAACAGGGTAATGGTTCATCCACTTGGAAGAATAATCAATGGAAGAAGGAAGAAAAGCCTTTACCCACCAAACTAAATGGGGAGCTAAGACAAGCAGGTTCTACTCTTGGTAATCAAGGTAACCCTGAATCTTCTACTTCTAGAAATCGTGACATTAGATGTTTTAAATGTCAAGGTAGAGGCCATATTGCTAGTCAATGTCCAAATAGGCGTGTGATGATTTTGCGTGATGATGGAGAGTATGAGACTGAGGGGGATAGTGAAGAAGAGGATATGCCTCCATTAGAGGATGCTAGTGATGATGAGGAGCCTGCAATGGGAAGGCTAGTGGCAGTAGTGAAGAGAGCTTTGAATGTGCAGGTGAAGGAAGAAGAGGAGGTGCAAAGGGAGAATATATTTCATACTAGATGTTATCTAGGAGATCACATTTGTAGTTTGATTATTGATGGGGAAAGTTGCACCGATGTAGTGAGTAATTTTATTGTTGAGAGGCTGGGGCTCAAAACTGTTAGACACCCTAGTCCATATAAATTGCAGTGGTTGAATGATAGTGGTGAGACTAAGGTGAGTAAGCAAGCCTTGATTGGTTTTCGCATGGGTAGATATGAGGATGAGGTGTTATGCGATGTAGTGCCAATGCAAGCATATCATGTGTTGTTGGGGAGGCCATGGCAATTTGATAGGAAGGTTGTTCATGATGGCTTTTCTAACAAGTATATGCTTGTTCACCAAGGGAAGAGCTTTAATCTTAAACCGTTAACACCTAAACAGGTGTATGAGGACCAGTTGCAGCTACAACAGTCGTTTGCAAAACACAAGGTGAGTGAAAAGCAGAGTGAGAGTGAGAGAGCAAAAGACAATGAGAAGAAAAAGGAATATAAAAGTCAGGATCAAAAGGAAAAGGAGAGGAAGGCTGGAAAGAGTGTAAGAGGCCAGGTTGAAGGGGGATCAACTTTGGTGGTGAGTGAAAAGGAGAGGGCAGCCTTGCAAAAGGAGAGTTGTGTGGCAAGAGCGAGTGTAGTAAGGAGAGCGTTAGTGATGAGGCAACCTATGTTGTTGCTGGTTTTTAAAGAAACATGCTTGACTACTAACGAATTATCTAACTCTTTGCCTAGTGTGGTTGTGTCTCTTGTGCAAGACTTTGAAGATGTCTTTCCTGAGGAGATTCCAAAGGGATTACCACCTGTTCGTGGTATTGAGCACCAGATTGACCTTGTACCCGGAGCATCAATTCCAAACAAGCCAGCTTATAGGAGCAATCCGGAGGAGACAAAGGAACTCCAAAGGCAGGTCGATGAACTAATGGAGAAGGGGTACGTGAGAGAAAGCATGAGTCCATGTGCAGTGCCTGTGATCTTGGTGCCTAAGAAGGATGGGACATGGAGAATGTGTGTTGACTGCCGCGCCATCAACAACATCACGGTAAAGTATCGTCATCCCATTCCTCGCTTAGATGACATGTTAGATGAGTTGCATGGGTCTAGTGTCTTTTCTAAAATTGATCTGAAAAGTGGATATCACCAAATTAGAATGAAAGAAGGTGATGAATGGAAAACTGCATTTAAGACAAAATATGGATTGTATGAGTGGTTAGTAATGCCTTTCGGTTTAACTAATGCACCTAGTACTTTTATGAGACTTATAAACCATGTTTTGAGGACTTTTATTGGAAAATTTGTGGTTGTCTATTTTGATGATATTCTTATTTACAGCAAAAGTTTGGAAGATCATATGTCACACTTGAGGGATGTTTTAGAAGTGCTTCGAAAGGAACAACTATATGCTAACCTCAAGAAGTGCACTTTTTGCACAGACAAACTTGTGTTTCTTGGTTTTGTTGTTAGTGCGTAGGGAATACAGGTTGATGAAGAAAAGGTTCGTGCGATCCAAGAATGGCCTAGTCCAACCGATGTAAGTAATGTGCGGAGTTTCCATGGACTAGCGAGCTTTTACAAGAGATTTGTGAAGGATTTCAGCACCACTTACTGAGGTAATTAAGAAGAACGTGGGGTTCAGCTGGGGAGAGCAACAAGAGAAGGCCTTTCAGACGCTTAAAAATAAGTTGACTCAAGCGCCGTTACTTGCTTTACCTAACTTTGCTAAAACGTTTGAAATTGAGTGTGATGCTTCAGGATTAGGTATTGGAGTAGTGCTTATGCAGGAGAGAAGACTGATTGCATTCTTTAGCGAGAAGCTAAGTGGGGCAACCTTGAATTACCCTACTTACGACAAGGAGCTATATGCATTGGTTCGAGCCCTGGAGACGTGGCAACACTACCTTTGGCCAAAAGAGTTCGTGATCCACACTGATCATGAATCTTTGAAGTATTTGAAGGGGCAACACAAGCTGAACAAAAGGCATGCTCATTGGGTGGAGTTCATCGAAACATTTCCATATGTCATCCACTACAAGCAACGTAAAGAGAATGTAGTTGCTGATGCACTTTCTAGAAGGTATACTCTTATCTCTACTCTTAGTTCTAGACTTCTTGGTTTTGAGCACATTAAGGAGTTATATGCTGCTGATCGAGATTTTTGTGAGGAGTATGTGCAATGTGAGAAGAGTGGGCATGGAAAAGTTTATAAACATGACGGATTCTTGTTTAGAGAGAGTAAACTGTGCATTCCAATTTGTTCTCTAAGAGAATTACTTGTGAGGGAGTCTCATGGAGGAGGTTTAATGGGACACTTTGGAGTAGCTAAAACATTAAGGGTATTGCAGGAACACTTCTATTGGCCTCACATGAAACGAGATGTTGAGAGGATTTGTGAGCGATGTGTCACATGTAAGCAAGCGAAATCTAGAGTCCAACCTCAAGGGCTTTACACCCCACTTCCCATTCCTCATGAGCCTTGGGTAGATATTTCTATAGATTTTGTGTTAGGATTACCCAGGTCTAGACATAGTCGGGATTCTGTTTTTGTAGTTGTTGATAGGTTTTCTAAAATGGCACATTTCATTCCTTGTCACAAAACAGATGATGCTTGTAATATTGCTAAGTGATTCTTTAGGGAAGTTGTGCGATTGCATGGTATGCCTAGAACAATTGTATCAGATAGGGATGCTAAGTTCTTAAGCTACTTTTGGAAGACTTTGTGGGCTAAGTTAGGAACTAAGTTATTGTTTTCTACTACTTGTCATCTACAAACTGACGGTCAAACTGAGGTAGTGAATCAAACTTTATCTACTTTGTTGAGGGCTGTAATTAAAAAGAATATTAAGAGTTGGGAGGATTGTTTGCTGCATGTTGAATTTGCTTATAACCGTACAGTGCATTCTGCTACTAAATTTTCTCCTTTTGAAATCGTGTATGGTTTTAATCTACTAACTCCTTTGGATTTATCACCTTTGCCTATTTTTGAGTATGTTAATTTAGATGGCACGAAGAAGGCCGAATTTGTTAAACAGATCCACAAGAAGGCAAGGCTGAACATTGAGCGACGGACAGAGCAGTATGTGAAACAAGCCAACAAGGGTCATCGACAAGCTGTTTTTGAACCTGGAGATTGGGTTTGGGTTCACATGCGCAAAGAGCGGTTTCCCGTGCAGCGTCGATCTAAACTACTTCCTAGAGGCGATGGACCATTTCAAGTTCTTGAGCGCATCAACGACAATGCATACAAGATAGATTTTCCTGGTGAGTATCAAGTATGTGCCACATTTAATGTTACTGATCTGAGTCCTTTTGATGTAGGTGACGATTTGAGGACAAATCCTTTTCAAGAGGAGGGGAATGATGAGATCGATGATGAGAGTCAAGCTGGAAGAAGGAATGTGGATCCTCTTGAAGTGCCGCCTGGACCGATCACAAGAAGTCGAGTGAAACGACTCAAGGAAGCACTTAACGGGTTGATAAAGGATGTCCATGAAGCCGGGAAGGATTGGGGCAATCATGAAGTTGGAATGGATTGGAACGACTACGGGAAGACCCTTGCTCTTATACAAGTCACACCAGACACGGGTTGAAGAGGACGTGTACTTTCAAGGCACGGCCGTGTATGTAGTCAAGCAAATCCACAGAAAGATACACGGCCAAAGTATACGGGCGTGTATGTGCCAGAAGTTGCACAGAAAGATACACGGGCGTGTATGTTGCCAGAAGTTGCAGAAAAAGGTACACGGCCAAAGTACACGGGCGTGTACATGGCCGTGTATCCCCTGCCGGCCAGCTTATTCTGTTTTCGCGTTTTTACGCCACTTATCTAAACTACGTCGTTTTGGACTTGTTTTACACGAATTGTAACCCTAGTATAAAAGCTCATAGGGTTTAGAACAATGAAGAATATACATCTTTGAACATTAAACACTTTTGAGAGGCACCTCTCTTGGATCTTCAAGAACTAAATTGAACTTATCGGATTGATTTCCGTGGCGTTCATCCCGACTTATCAATCAGTCTTCATCCCGATTGTGGCGTCTTCATTTTATACCAAGGTTCTTGTCTCGCTTATAGACAACGGGTCGCAGTTTCCACTTTAGGTGTTTGGGCGTCTTAGGCAACAAATTCCGAACGTATTGGTATTGGGTTTCGTCACGGGTTGGCGTGATTTGTATCACAAACCAACTCCAACAAACAGCAAAATAAACTCCAAGATAAGGTAATTTCACAAACTCAAAACCACAACAATCAATACAATTGTGGTTTCCACTAAATCAATCCTAATGGTTGATTAACTCCACGAAATCAAATGAAACCAATTCCCTTCTCTCAACAAGAGCTCTGATACCAAAAAAGATGATATGCCTAATTCCACTTAGAAGCACAATTAAAAGACTCAAGAAAAGCAATCTCAAGTCAAAGTGAAAACCGGATCCACAAGGGCTAATTTACGTGAAACCTAATGAAGATATGATGAAATCCAAATGTTTAAAGATATAATTGTAATACCACAATGATATTATCTTCTAACAACACTCTAATCTCATATAATCCACGAAAATAATCCACAAATGACAAAGAAAACCTCAATTTCAAGAACTCCTTTCCAATAGTGAAGTACACGTTTTCAAGGGAATTCTTCAATAAAGATTCAAATTCAATTGCAAAGTACCTCAAATAAACACAATAATTCATCAACAATAAGATGTATTTCTGACCAAGAACTATCTCAATTCAACCCTATATATGACACACTAGAGAAGAAAAGAAATCACAACAAAATGAAATTGATACAACTCACAATTTCAAGGTGTTGCACTCGCCACAATTTCAACTCTTGGGATTGAAATTGATAAGAGTTTAGATGACAATTAGGAACCCTAATTCTCACTTGAAAAGAAGTGTTTGTTCTGCAAAAATAAGCCTCCTCAAACCCTCTCTTAAGCAAGTATTTATACTTGCTTCTCTTAGGTTCAAAAGTGCTCAAAATTACAAGTTTGCCACTTTTAAGGTGGCTAACCCTAAATGAAAATTACAAAGAAATAAAAGTGTCCCAAAACCAAAATACAACCAAAATAGTTCAATAAACAATTACAAGATACAAAATAACATAAGTCTTCATGATCTAATGCCTCGGAATAGAGAACAATCGCAGCGGGTCTTTGATTGTTATCCTGAAAAATGTTCTATGTCCAACTGAAGTTGTAGGACATTTTGGCATCCCATGGAGAATTATAATTGTACCTATAAGATTATTATCAAATTTTATTAGAAATAAAGACATAAAGTAAAATATGAGCAATTTGGATCATCATCCAAATTGGGTTCTAAAAAGGTTGAAGGTGCCGAAAATTTTCCCACATGGCTTAACCTTTCTATTGCGATGCCTTCCAGTACCCTAACTTGTTTAAGAACTCTGAAGAGTGCTTCTCAGTGAGGCTCGAATGTCATGAGAAGGCCCATAAGTGATATTTAGGCTGAAACTTTATTGAGCTGTTCCATGATCTTATATTTACTTGATTTGATCATCTTCGTGAACGCAGGGAGCCCTTCTTCTTTTTCTTTCTCCAATTCGGTGGTAGGCTCTTCGGTGGAGGTCTTGTTTTTGGGATCATAAACCCTTCCCGAATGGGTGATTCCTCCTATAATAGAAGACTTTTCCTAATTAAGGGCTTGATAGTCAAACAGTGTTGCTTTATACTTTTATTAGGGTATTGGGACATTAAACACATATTTTTTCTTTGGAATTTTCACCTTAGTCACTTACCCCTCATAACATCTTATAACTATCGGCTTCAGGTCTGATCTGATCATGTTCACAGACTCATTTTTCTCCCTTGGTGGGTTATCCTCCTTTTCAAATTCAAGTCCCTACCCACTAAGCAGTCCATAAGCTGTTGGGGTAAATGAATAATTTACTAGGTATTTAAACCTCCCATGTGATTCACCTAGGGTGTCGATCGTCGAATCTCCAGCTAGCCACCTCTTCTTCATCTATAACCTAGGTGCTTTATTTGATACTTTGCGTAGGAAATTTGTTCACTGTGCTATTGTCTTTACCTATTTTAGGGGCTCCTTTGATTTCGAGTCTGGCTCTTCAGATGCGATCATGTTAACTGTAGGTTTGTGGTTGGGTAAGTGATGTGCCTAATCACACTTTAAAGCACATTCAAAAGACTTAAGAAAAGATATCTCAAGTCTAGGCAAAATCGGATCCCAAAAATGGCACTTTTCTAGTGAACCCTAATGTTGAAATGATGAAATTCAACCTACTAATGACATAATCTGAATACCACAATGGAAATGGCTTCTAATAACACTTCTAATATCATATAATCCACGAAAATCAAGCCTCAATTTGACAAAGAAAATCGTGAAGGAAGATCCCTTTTCTAAATGGTGAAATTCACGCTAGCAAAGAAATCCTTAATGATGAATTGAATCAACTTGATAATTCTTTCAAATAATCAAATGAATTCGTGTACAATAAGATGTAAATCTGACCAAGAACTATCTCTAATCAACCCTAGATACAACACACTAGAGAGGAAAAGAAATCACAACAAGTAGGAATTGATATGACTCACAAATTCCAATTGTTGCACTCGCCACAATTTCAAGTCTTGGAATTGAAATTGATAAGAGTTGGAACCAAGGTATGAACCCTAATTCACACGTGAAAAGAGAGTGTATGTTCTGCAAAAATAAGCTCCCTAAACCCTCTCTTAAGCAAGTATTTATACTTGCTACTTCTAGGGTTAAAAAGTGCTCAAAATTACAAGTTTGCCACTTTTAAGGTGGCTAGCCCTAAATGAAAATTACATGGAAATAAAAGTGTCCCAAAACCAAAATACAACCAAAAATAGTTCATAAAAGAGTAAATATATAAAGAAATGGTCCTTCAAGATGCCGGTCTTCAAGAAGCTTTTGAATCAGTTTCAGTTGACAACCCTGATTCACTCAGTAATAAAGGTGTTTTTGTATCCTGTAAGACTGACAAATGAACCTGCTGAAATGCATCAAAATTATAGTGCAAAGATGTAGAAAGTGAGTTAGACTTCTCAAGGTTAGGTTTCTCTAGCAAAACCCTCATAACTAAATTCTGGAGACCCTTAGCTCGGGCCCTGGTGATAGGTCCTGGAAAAGTCTGATTCCTATCATCTCCTCGGGCTTCTGGAAGATTTGCCCTCAAATCTGATGGATCTTCGTGCAAGTCATCTGCTAAATAAGGTGAAAGATCTGAAACATTAAAAGTGGCTGATACTCCATAATCTCCAGGCAACTCGATGCGATAAGCATTGTTGTTGATACGCTTTAAGACCCTGAATGGTCCGTCTGATCTAGGAGATAGCTTCTGTGACTTTTTGTGTGGAAACCTATCCCTGCTAAGATTAATCCAGACTAAATCACCTGGATTATAGAGATGGTTTTTCTTGTGCCTGTTTCCCTGGATCCTCTGTTGTTCCTGGGTCTTCTGAAGGTGTTCAGTGGTCCGATCATGTATGTGTTGAATCTGTTGTGCTCGGTCAACTCCACTAAGACTTTCTTCCTTTGTCGCTGGTCCAGCTATAAAATCCAATGGAATAGAAGGGTTATAGCCATAAACAACTTCAAAGGGAGACTTACTGGTTGAACTATGAGTAGACCTATTGTAAGCGAACTCAACAATAGGAAGACACAAGTCCCAATCAGTAAGGTTCTTGCCAACTGTTGCTCTGAGAAGATTCCCAAGCGTGCGGTTGACAACCTCTGTTTGTCCGTCAGTCTGGGGATGGCAAGAGGTACTGTACATCAGTTTAGTACCCAGTCTTTTCCATAGTGTTTTCCAGAAGAAACTAAGGAACTTAGTATCTCTGTCTGACACTATGCTGTGTGGAACTCCATGTAACTTGACAATTTCCTGCACAAAAAGGTTAGCAATAAAAAGAGCATCGTCTGTTTTGTGGCATGGCACAAAACGTGACATTTTGCTGAATCGATCAACAACCACCATAATAGAGTCTTTCCCTCTTTGTGTTCTGGGTAATCCCAACACAAAATCCATACTGATATCAGTCTAAGGCCTAGATGGTATAGGTAAAGGCATGTATTCACCCTGTGCGCCTTTCCTCCCCTTTGCTCTCTTACAAACACCACACCTTTCTAATAACCTATGGACATCCCTTATCATGCATTTCTAGTAGAAATTCTCCCTCAATATGGCTAGAGTTCTCTTCTCACCAAAATGCCCTGACAAACCACCTGCATGTGCTTCCCTCACTAACAATTCCCTCACAGATCCAGATGGAATACAAAGTTTTCCTGATTTATAAAGAAAGCCATCTATCACACAATAACCATCATACATCCCGCCTCCAAGACACCTCTCCATGACAATTTTGAATTCCTCATCACATACATATTGTTCTTTCAACAGTTCGAAACCCAATAATTTTGACTAAAGAGAAGTGATTAGTACATATGGTCGTGATAAAGCGTCAGCAACAATATTCTGATTGCCCTTTTTGTACTTAATCACATAAGCAAAACCCTCCAGAAATTCCACCCACTTAGCCTGTCGCATAGACAAATTATGTTGACCCCTAAAATGTTTCAAAGATTCATGATCTGTATAAATAATAAACTCCTTTGGGAGGAGATAATGCTGCCACGTCATGAGAGCCCTAACTAAGGAATAAAATTCCTTATCATAAATAGAATAGTTTAAAGTTGCTCCACTCAACTTTTCACTAAAATATGCAATAGGCCTCTTCTCCTGCATTAATACAGCACCAATTCCAATCCCTGAAGCATCACATTCCAATTCAAATATTTTATCAAAATCAGGTAAGATCAGTAATGGGGCACAAGTGAGTTTTTCCTTAATCTCTTCAAAACTCCTCTGGGCCTTTTCACTCCAGATGAAAGGAACACTCTTCTTAGTCAGTTCTGTGAGAGGGTTGACAATGCTACTGAAATTCTGGACAAAGTGTCTATAAAAAGATGCAAGCCCATGAAAACTTTTTACCTCAGTAACTGAAGTGGGTGTTGGCCATTCCTTAACTGCCCTCACTTTCTCCTCATCCATCTTAACTCCTGCACCTAACACAACAAAACCCAAAAATGTTACCTCAGTTTGACAAAAGGAACACTTCTGAAAATTCGCAAATAACTGTTGTGCCCTCAGTACTAAGAATACTGCCCGAAGATGTTCCACATGTTGTTTTAGGTCTTTGCTGTAAATCAGAATATCATCAAAATAAACCACAACAAATTTTCCTAAGAACTCCTTCAATACATGGTTCATCAACCTCATAAAAGTGCTAGGAGCATTACTCAAACCAAAGGGCATAACCAACCATTCGTAAAGTCCATGGCGTGTTTTAAAAGCGGTCTTCCATTCATCCCCTTCCCTCATCCGAATCTGGTGATATCCGCTTTTAAGATCAACTTTGGAGAAAATCTGTGAACCATACAACTCATCCAACATATCATCAAGTATAGGAATAGGATACCTGTATTTAATGGTGATTTTGTTGATGGCTCTACTATCAATGCACATTCTCCAAGTTCCATCCTTCTTGGGAACAAGAAGGGCGGGAACAGCGCATGGGCTGAGGCTCTCTCTAACAAACCCTCGTTCCACCAACTCATCTACCTGACGTTTCAATTCCTTAGCCTCCTCAGGATTCATGCGATATGCGGGTCGGTTTGGTAACACTGAACCGGGCATAAGATCAATGGCATGCTCTATCCCTCTCAAGGGTGGTAATCCTGCTGGCAAATCATCAGGAAAAATGTCAGTATACTCATTTAATACCTAAGAAACTGCTAAAGGTAGAGGCTGTGATTCCCGTAGCCCTAAGACAAATCTCAACTGAAGTAAGTATGTTGGAGCCTCCTTTGTGATTAATCTCTCCATCTCACCCTGTCCCATCAACAATACCTTTCTCCCCTCATATACGTTATTTTGAAGTAAAACCTTCTTAACCTCTGATGGTCGATTAATCTGTTGCTGGAAATTATGGACCTCTGAAGGTGGCATAGGATTCAGAATAATTCGCTTGCCCTCCTTTTGAAACATATATGTATTTCTGAAGCCATCATGTAAGACCCTCCTGTCATATAACCAAGGTCTGCCAAGCAAAATATGAGATGCACACATGGGTAAGATATCACACTCAATTTCATCACAATACTTGTCCCCTACACTGAAGGGTACCCTAGCTCTTTCGGTAACATACAAACTCCCTTGTTCATTAAGCCAATGTAGTTTGTAAGGTTTAGGATGTGGAATAGTTGAAAGCTTTAGCTTCGATACCAACGATGCAGCTACTACATTAGTACAACTACCGCCATCTATTATTAGGACACACAAATTTCCTTGTATCCTACAAGAAGTGTGGAACAAATTTTCCCTTTGTTCTTCTTCCTTACTAGCAAGTGTACTTAATGAACGTCGTAATACATTAGCATATTGAAGCATTTCACTAGACATTGTGAAATTCAACTCAATCAACACTTGTACAATATTCCCCACTCCTTTTAAGATTACGGTGCAACAATTTTCAATTTCCACAAGTTCACTTCACGGCAACACACAAGTAACAACTACAATTAATATGTAATACTTCCACGGCAACAACCAAGTGAACAATGAATACAAGTAATCTTCAACTCCCACGGCAAATAATGAAGACAAGAGATTAATAAGTAGCTTTCCAAAATGACTTCCGAATCCCACTATAGGCAGCAACTTACAATTTGAATTTCAAATAACTTCACTTATTGCAAGCCTTCCTCAATTGGTAACAATGAATTCAAATTCAAATAGCAATCATTAACTCCCACAACTTAATTGCATATGATTTGAATTCAAATAATTCCTTACTAACCACACTTAATGTAATCTGCAAATTTAACTTCACAAATTCAGAATTACACAAGGGAATTCAAATAACAATCTTCACAACTCCACACGCCACAAGCTATACGGCAACAATTGGTAAGTTTCACAATTCAAACAATTTGCTAAGGTAATTCCACTTTGTATTTCGGCTCTTCCACGTGAATTAGTATCCACAAAGTGATCTAATAACCTTCCCAAATCAACTCCAATAATCAGCAAATTAAATCCCAATCCAAAACAATTTCACAATCTCAAACTACAACAACAACAACAACTACACAATTGCGTTTTTTCCACTTGATCAACCCTAATTGTTGATCACTTCCACGAAATTAATACAACCAATTCCCTTCTCTCAACAAGAGCTCTGATACCAAAAAGATGATGTGCCTAATCACACTTTAAAGCACATTCAAAAGACTTAAGAAAAGATATCTCAAGTCTAGGCAAAATCGGATCCCAAAAATGGCACTTTTCTAGTGAACCCTAATGTTGAAATGATGAAATTCAACCTACTAATGATATAATCTGAATACCACAATGGAAATGGCTTCTAATAACACTTCTAATATCATATAATCCACGAAAATCAAGCCTCAATTTGACAAAGAAAACCGTAAAGGAAGATCCCTTTTCTAAATGGTGAAATTCACGCTAGCAAAGAAATCCTTAATGATGAATTGAATCAACTTGATAATTCTTTCAAATAATCAAATGAATTCGTGTACAATAAGATGTAAATCTGACCAAGAACTATCTCTAATCAACCCTAGATACAACACACTAGAGAGGAAAAGAAATCACAACAAGTAGGAATTGATATGACTCACAAATTCCAATTGTTGCACTCGCCACAATTTCAAGTCTTGGAATTGAAATTGATAAGAGTTGGAACCAAGGTATGAACCCTAATTCACACGTGAAAAGAGAGTGTATGTTCTGCAAAAATAAGCTCCCTAAACCCTCTCTTAAGCAAGTATTTATACTTGCTACTTCTAGGGTTAAAAAGTGCTCAAAATTACAAGTTTGCCACTTTTAAGGTGGCTAGTCCTAAATGAAAATTACATGGAAATAAAAGTGTCCCAAAACCAAAATACAACCAAAAATAGTTCATAAAAGAGTAAATATATAAAGAAAGGTCCTTCAAGATGCCGGTCTTCAATAAGCTTTTGAATCAGTTTCAGTTGACAACCCTTATTCACTCAGTAATAAAGGTGTTTTTGTATCCTATAAGACTGACAAATGAACCTGCTGAAATGCATCAAAATTATAGTGCAAAGATGTAGAAAGTGAGTTAGACTTCTCAAGGTTAGGTTTCTCTAGCAAAACCCTCATAACTAAATTCTGGAGACCCTTAGCTCGGGCCCTGGTGATAGGTCCTAGAAAAGTCTGATTCCTATCAGTAAGGGATTAATGCAGACATTGGGTGTTGGTGCATTAACAAAATCCAACTGCACTATCCTTACATTGATTAGGTCTTGGATTTTGTTTTGGAGCCTCCAACATCTGTCTGTGGAATGTCCCTTTTGCCCCATGTGATACTCACATTTGAGGTTTGGATCGAAATTCCTTGGCCTATACCGATCATTGGGGATCTCGAAGCTGATCAGATTATCTGCTCGTAATTGAGCAAAAACCTGGCTGAGTGGGATAGGTATTGGAGTAAATTGTCTTGTGGCTCTCATCGCTTGGGTTTGATTCACCAGTGATTACTAGATTAGGGTGTTTGTTGCTTGGAACGTTACACGAGACCTAACTCTATCAACCCTATTGGAATTAATCGTGCTGATGGTAGATTCCTTAGCTTTGTTACCTCCCATAGGTCTTGGAGATGATGTAACTTTGGGAGGGTCAACAATCTGGAGTTTCCCAGATGTAATGACATTCTCTATCTGGCATTCTGCTGCTACTACCTCCGCGAAGCTGGATGATGTCTGTCCTACTAGATGTGTAAAATAAGTCTTTTCCAAGGTGTTAACAAATATGAATGTCAACTCCTTCTCTAAAATTGGGGTTGTTACCTTGGCAGCTTGAGCCCTCCAACGTTGGGTGTATTCTTTAGAGGATTTGTTATGTCTTTTTCGAAGGCTTCCTAGGTCTATTATCGAAGGGGCAACCTCGATGTTGAACTTATATTGCTCGTAAAATGCACGAGCGAGTTTTTCCCAAGTGTTGACTTGGTTAAGATCTAAGTGTGCATACCAGTTAAGAGTAGGACCCGTGAGGTTGTCTTGGAAGGTTTAGACCATAAGTTGGTCATATTGTGCATATTTGCTCATTTTCCGCACATATAGCCTTATATGCATCTTAAGACAACCAATGCCATCATATTTTTCAAATTCCGGGACCCTAAACTTTTCTGGATAGGCTTCTTCCCCACAGACTAGTAGACTAGTGATGCCGGTCTACTCAAAACTGTCAGGTCCTTCCAAGGTCTTCATTTTGTCAACCAATTGTTATAAGAGCTTCTTTTCTATCTCATTTTGTCTATCTTCCATTTCACTTTTTATATCATTCGAGGTTAGACCAAGATTGACTTTCAGCTCATATTCGAATGCAGGGTTGAGGTAGGAGTTGATTTCCTCATATTTTGGCGATTGATTCTCCACTGCCTTTCCCTTTCGAGCTCTTGAATGTTCCTCATGAGTAGGTTGGGTGGTGCGAAGGAGGCTAATGCTTTCAGTCAAGAGGTAGATTTGCTTAACTAGTTGTTGGACCATTTGTTCTAGGGATACGATCTTTAGATATGAGGTGGCATTTGCACTGGTGTTGTTGTGATGGTCATTGTTGCCACTATTAGCCATCTTAGTTTTGGAGCAAGTATGGATTGGAATCCTTAGAGGGTTTGGTTGTTTGGGAGCTATCTTTGATACCTGGTAAGCATTTACTTAGTTGATGTATGCATGTAAAGATGATGCATGTATCATGCAAATGATCAAGAGAAAAAGGGGGCAGCATTTGATTAATGATATAATATTGAAATTTTATTAATATTGCAAACTTGGAGTTCGATACTCTGAAAACATGAAAAGGAATGATACAATCTTGGTCTATTTTCTAATTCCTAGACTTCTTCTTCTTTAGGTGCGTAGGCGCTGGTTCTCCATTAATGATGACCTCTAATTCTTTAATTCTTGCTTGAGTCTTCCCCAGTTGAGCTTCTATAGCTTTGTTTCTTTAGTTAGACTCCTTGAATCTACTTTTCTAGAAGTCCTTTTTGTAGTATGCAGCCTCAAAGTGGACTTCCATCCGAGCTCTGACCTATTCCATATAGATTTTCATTTCTGGAGCCATGTTGTTCGACGTAGGTTAAGTGACATCCAAGACTCGATACACGCTTTCTCCTATCTGGTATAATTGGTTGATCACGAAATTTCTTGTGGCTCGGTGCTTGCCTACTTCATCATCCAGGTCTTTAAGGTCTATGTTAGGGCTCTCAATCTGAGCTTCCTATAAAGCTTTGACCTTTACCAGCTTAGCGACCTTCTCAGCCACTAATAGACTCAGATCTTAGTATTTGAATGTGATTCCTTCCAATGATGGCTTGTAAACTATGTCTTGGATAGTACCTATAAACACCCCATTTTTGCCCTAATGATCAATAATAATCAATTTTCAATTTTTTACATTTTTTTCTAATTTAGCAAAAATAGGAAAAATATTCAAAAAATAAAATAAATAGGAAAAATACATCAATTTTGGAAAATAATCATAGAAATAGTAATAAAAGTGACTAAATAATTTTTTTACAAATTTTTGAAATTTCAAAAAATACAAAAATAAAAAAAAAATCTCTTTACATATATGCAAATTACGAAAAAAAAAATGAGTAAATGGGTTAGCCCAGCTGGTCCGGACCATGGCCTCATGCGTGCAGGGGGAGGGCTCGGTCACAGGTTCGAAATGTGGAGGAGGCAGATTCCGTGTTTTGCAATTTTTTTCCTCACCTGGGACACATGTTAGCAGCTGATTGGCTGGCACGAACGCATGCGCCAGACGCGTGACCTTCTTCTTCCTTCGTCCGAGATCATCACCGGCGGGGAAAAAATCACATTTTAGCCGTTTTGATTCGATTTTTTGCATAAATCCAACAGATATTTAACTAAAATAGAATAAACATCATCCAATTGGAATCAAATTGCAATAAATTGGAGGATTTGCACAAATCGGAGGAGGGTTTTAACCGCAAATCCGATTCATCTCAATCGGAGGAAATCCAAGCTTATCCAGCTCAATTCCTTGCGGCTATAAATAGAGGAGGAAGGGAGGAAGTAGAAGCACAGATCAAAAGTGAGAAAAAGAGAGAAATCGAAGCTTCATCAGATTTTTCCAAGCCATAACCGCCAATCAAGCCTTGAACCGCCACCAGGAGGCATTTTTGGAACAATCCACCACCACGATTGAGTTCCCCACCCCCGAAAACCTAGGAAACAACACCTCAACCTCCTCGAAAGGTCGCTGGAACGCCGTCAACGAACACCCCCAACCGCCGTGACCGATTGACCCGACCTAATCCGCTTTGACCCAATCCGACCTGACTTGCGCACCAACTCGGATTCAGGTAAGTCGGATTTTCTGATTTTTTGTTGTATTATTTATTTATTTAGTTATTTTATTTTTTCGAATTTATTTATTTATCTATTTGTTATTTATAATTCAAAAAAAAAGAAAAATATTAGAATTTAGATTAGTTTTTAGGATTTAATTTAGGGTGAATAATAAAAATAATAAAATAATAAAATAATTATAAAATATAAAATAATAAAAAATGATAAAGATATATTAGAAAAAATGATAAATTTTAGATTTTTAGTTTAGGGTAGATAAATAATATAAGAGAAATTGTTTTAGTAGAAATTAGTAAAAGTTAATAAAAAATTAAAAATAATTAATTAATTAATTAAAATTTATAATAATAGAGGTAAGTTAAAAAATAGGGAAATAAATTCTCATCACTTAGAAAATTGTTTTTATAATAATAAATCCAAAATTGATTTTTTTCTTAAAATTATTATTTTTCAAAAAATCAAATGATCAAGCTTAGGCTTAGATTTTTCTAGAAAAATACTAAAATGATAAGAACGTAAACCAAAAGTAATTTCATAATTAAAATTCACAAATACATTAAAGTTTTTCAGGAAAAGCGAACTACGGCTCGTTTGATCCTAAGTAGCAGGTATGTAGGCACCCATTCGGGGCAACTCTAAAAAGAATAAAAAATCATTTTCTGTAGTTAGAATAAGTTGCTTTTAAACAACATTCAAAAACACAATAAAAAGATAACAAAAATAAAAAATAAATAAATACATTAGGATAAAGGTTAAATTTTAGGAGAGTAAGGTGGTAACTTTAAGGTTTTAATAGGTTAGCCTCCGAGTCTAGCAACTCTAATTTTCCCTTTTCCTCTTTCACAAAAATGAAAAGAGGATCTTGTTGACTAATTGTCCAAATTAGGATTAATTTGCTCAATTAGTCTTAATTCAATCTTTCCCAACCACAGTTGAGTGGCGACTCCAAAATAAGACGAAATTCCTAGTTCAAGTCAAGGATCTATATTAGATGAGCATAGGGTCTAGTATAAATCGAATTAGGAATGAAAAATAAAAAATTAGACTCGATAGGATGGCGACTCCACTGGGGAACTAAACTCTTTAGTAGGCTAGCCACCTGAATCTCCTCAAAACGTTTTTTCAATAAATGTCTTTTTTGGCTTGTTACACTGTTGCTAACCTTTCAGGGATTTGCTTAGGTTTAGGGTTCGATCATTTACTTTTAAGTCTACATGCATATTGTGTGAGTAGATACGGTCAAACCCAGACCGTTTTAGGACCCTAAGATGGGAGGCCATTGTGTAGGTTTCGGGCAAAGTGATGTGATCACCGTTTAGGATTGATTAGGCTACCCTACCCAATGCTTTGATATGGCCTGAGAACCATTTCTTCGAGAATGAGGGAGGCCATAGAGCTTAGGGACCTGTTAGAACCCACCTATCTACATACACAAAGTCATGGGCTGACAATCGATTAATGATGTAATACTTTTATTCTGTTCATGGAGTTCAGATACATTTCCTTGTAATACTATCATTGTAATATAGTTTTTTGTAATTAGAAATTTCTGTTGTAATAGATGGCTAGTTCCACAGTCGACCGCCTCCTCCACAAAGAGATCCGAGTTTGCAAACCTCTAGACCCAAAGTTGGTGCTGGACCACTGGTTTACTCTGTACAACCCGGAAGAGTAGGCCTTTATTCAGCAAAAGATAGGGCCCATCCTCTTACTGATGAAGATGGAAATGAACTTACCCTTGATCCAGGCCATCCTCCACCTATGGGAAGTAGAGCCCACAGCTTTCTTCATTGGGCCACACGAGATCACTCCCACTCTGGAAGAGTACACCCAACTTCTACAGGCTCCAGCACTAACCAGCGAAGTGTATGTGCCAGATCTTGAGGCCGGGCCAGCCGATATCTTCAGCAGACTTCTGGTTATCCGCAAGACAATAATCAATAAAGCCTTAACGAACTGTAATGGATATTGCATACGAATGGATGAGTTAGAAGCCTGGTTCATAGCTCGGGAAGATAATGGGGATAAGAAAGACATATTGTGCGGGGACCTCAAGAGCTATAAACAGAGGAGGGTGAGTTCTTTCATCCTGATAGCCTTCGCCACCATACTCTTCCCCATCGGGACTTTTTATGTCCATTACAGAGTTGTAGAACTGGTGGCCCAATTCCTAGAAGGAAAATCTTATATCCCGGCTTTATTGGCTGAGCAAATCCGGAATTTAAACTTTGTCAAGAAAAAGGGCCACGAGATCCTCCGCTTAAACATCAACCTCATCCCGATCTGGTTTATGAGCCACCTCAAATGTTTTGGGCTGAACCTAGTCCGGAAAACTTTGGCCCAACAGGTGACCTCGTAGACTCATGCATAGAGAAGATAAAGCTGCCCGACGACCTTACTAGCCACAGTTGGGTAGAAGTGCTTAAGGCTTTCAATGCCGACGACATCCTGTGGACGATTAGATGGAGTTGCTGCGACAAGGGCATCCTAACCTGTAGAAACCTTCAGGCTGTACCTTTAATCGATATTAGCGGATGTATAGGTTATCATCCCAACTCGGTGGTTCGCCTGTTCAATATTATTCAAGACAAAGTTTATCGGCCTTTGCTAGAAGCAATTACATTTGAGTATTAAGACCCGAATTTACTAATAGCTGAGAAGTTTGCCAAGTTGGCAGAGGTCAAAGTACTATAGGAAGCCCGAATCGAGAGTCCTAATGTAGACCTCAAAGAGATGGATGGCGAAGTAGGCAAGCACCGAGCCGCCAAGGATTTTGTGATCCACCAGCTATATCAAATAGGGGAAAGGGCATATTGGGTCCTAGATATCACCCAACTTAAGCTAGACAAGGTAGACCTAGAGTTGAAAACCTATCTGGAGCAAGTCAAGGCTCGGATGGAAGTATATTTCGAAGCTGCAGACTACAAGAAGGATATTTGGAAGGGCCGATTTAAAGAGTTTGATCAAATGAACAAGGCCTTGGAAGCTGAACTAGAGAAGACCCAAGCTAGAGTTAAAGAGTTGGAAGCTATCATTAGCGAAAAATCGACGCCTACGCAGTAAAAGAAGAAGAGAACTAGGAAAACATTGTACTTTTACTTTTTAAGTATCAAACTCCAAGTTTCCAATATTAAGAAAAATAAAGTTTTAGTATTATATTATTAATCAATTGTTAGCCCCTTTATTCTAGCATCTGTGTGATACATGCATCATATTTACATACCTGCATCATACTAAGAAAAATGCGCGCCAAGTATCAAAGATAGCTCACAAACAACCGAACCTTCCAAGAAGCCCAATCCGTACCCGCTCAAAGACCAAAATGGCAAACAATGGCAACAACAGCGACAACCGCAACAACACGAGTGCTGACAAATCCCAAGATCGTATCCCTGGAACAAACAGTCCAACAATTGGCTGCACAAGTCCACCTCTTAACTGAGAGTATTGGCCTCTTTTGCACCACCCAACTAACTTAGGAAGAACATTCAGGGGCAGAAGGAAAGAGAAGCTAAGCGATACTCAAAGGCGTTTTCCACCCCTCCAACAATTATTCAAGCAAGCAACTACCATTCAAGAGCTAAGGATAAGCAAAGCTGACATCAGCGACAAGAGCTCGACCCCTTGTACGTCCAAACAACATCCAGCTCTTAACAATTGGTTCTGTTATCCTATTGATAGCGCTAGGTCAGCTCAAGGATAGGGAACAATTATTAAACAAATTTTATTGTGGTTTCTTTTCAGATTCAATAAATTGCAATTCATTCATTTGTTTTTTGCTTATATACGTACTCTTGTTTCACTTTACCCAGATTCCTTACCATCGAATGTCAGGGACATTTCACGTAGGTAAGAAATGAAAATACTGATACTGATATTGTTTCCAACACTGCTGGGTCAACCGTTGGAGGCGATGTCCTTGACCACGAAATAATACAAGAAAATTGGCAAAAACATGAACAAAATGGAATTTCAATTGACGAGCTGGTGGGGATAGTAAATCTAGGAAGCACTGAACAACTTAAAAGCCTCAAGATCGAGACTAGTTTAAGTGTCGAGCGAAAATGCGAGATAACCAAGCTATTAACTGAGTATGCAGATGTGTTCACCTGGTCATATGGCGACATGCCAGGATTAGACCAATCAATAGTAGTTCATAGGCTTCCCACAAAAGAAGATGTCAAACCTAAAAAACAGAAATTGAGAAGATTTAGGCCTGTCATCTTACTAAAAATTAAAGAGGAAGTCAAGAAACTACTAGAAGTGGAGTTCATTGAAGTATCTGACTATCCAGAATGGGTAGCGAATATAGTCGCCGTTCTAAAAAATGGAAAAGTACATGTATGCGTAGACTTCCGGGACTTAAACCAAGCCACACCAAAAGATAACTTCCCCCTACCTCACATCGATGTTCTGGTAGACAACACTGCAGGAAACCATCTTTTCTTATTTATGGATGGTTTCTCAAGATATAATCAAATAAAAATGGCTGAAGAAGATAAAACTAAGACGACTTTCATCACAACATGGGGAACTTTCTGTTACAAAGTTATGCCCTTTAGTTTGAAAAACGTTGGGGCAACGTATCAGAGAGCCATGGTCGCAATACTTCATGACATGATGCATCGAGAAGTCGAAGTATATGTTGACGATGTGATAGCCAAGTCTAAAGAAGAAGAAAGACATACAGTTATTCTGAGAAAGTTGTTCAAGTGATTGAGAAAGTTCCAGCTCAAGTTAAATCCAGAGAAGTGCACCTTCGGGGTCGCAACAGGCAAGTTGTTAGGGTTTGTCATAAGCCGAGAAGGCATTAAAATCGACCTTCACAAAGTAAAGTCCATACTGGAGCTACCTTCTCCACGTACTGTCAAAGAGGTAAGAGGTTTACTGGGAAGATTGAATTACATAGCTCATTTCATCTCGCAACTCACAGACAAATGCCATCCACTATTTCGTCCACTAAAAAAGAATGTTGCAGTGGAATGGGATGATGAATGTGAAGAAGCATTTAGGACAATCAAAGACTATCTCATAAATCCTCCAGTCTTGATAGTTCCAAAGCAAGGGAAACCCCTATTCTTATACCTCACGATACTCTCTGAATCTATGGGGTGCGTGTTAGGGCAGAAAGATGAAGAAGGAAGAGAGTGTTCCATATATTATCTAAGCAAGAAATTCACAGATAGGGAGCAAAGGTATTTAGAAGTAGAGAGGACTTGTTGTGCTCTGATTTAGTTCATGCACCGATTGAGGCAATACACCCTTTACTATCACGTGGAATTGCTAACAAGACACGATCCTCTAAAGTACTTGGCAAGGAAACCCGTTTTGCTAAGGAGAATCTCCAAATGGCAAATACTCTTATCAGAGTTTGATATCACATACATAAATCAAAATTCGATGAAAGGGCAATCTTTAGTCGACCAATTGGTAGAACACCCAGTTGAGGGAGATTCCCAAGAATCACAAGCCCAATTCCCTAATGAAAATATATTAACAGTGGGAAATGCACTGGTAGAAGATTGTAGGATAGACCAGAACCCTAAGTAGAAGATTTTTTTGACGGAGCTGCCAATGTATTCAGTTGTGGGATCGAGGCAGTGTTGATATCCCCAGATAGAACACAATTCCCTTCAGTAACAAGGCTCACATTTCCATATACTAATAATATCACGGAATATGAGGTGTACATCCTCGACCTCAAAATGGCTTGCTATATGGAAATCCGTGAATTAGAAGTGTACGGAGATTCTTCACTCATCATATTACAGACAAGAGGGGAATACAAAACTAAAGACCCCAAATTAGTTCCATACCATCAGCATTTAATAGAGCTAATCGATGAATTTGAGGTAATCACCTTCACATACATCCTGAGAACTCAGAATCAGTTTGCAAATGCACTCGCCACACTAGCATCTATAATTCAAATAACAGGGGGAGTTGAAGTCCAACCATTAAAAATAGAAATTGAAAGTCGGCCCGCCTACTGTTTAGTAATTGAAAAAGCACAAGATGATAAACCTTGGTATCACGACATCAAAACTTTTCTCCAAGAAAGCAAATACCCTGAAATGGCTAGCAAAAATGACCAAAGAACACTCATAAGGTTAGCAAGTCATTTCTTATTAAATGGGCCCGTGCTTTACAAAAGATCGCCTGATACTACCTTGCTAAGATGTGTGGATAGAAATGAGGCATGTGAACTTATGAGAGAAGTGCATGAAGGAGTATGTGGACCTCACATGAACGGCTACATGTTGGCCCAAAAAATTATGAGATTGGGCTACTATTGGCTAACTATGGAATCAGATTGCATCAAATATGTCAAGCACTGTCACTTGTGTCAAGTGTACGCGAACCGGATAAATGCCCCGCCCAACGAGTTGCATTCGTTGTCCGCACCATGGCCTTTCTCCATGTGGGGGATTGACATAATCAGCCCAATCACTCCAACAGCATCCAATGGCTACAAGTTTATATTGGTAGCCATTGATTACTTCACCAAGTGGGTGGAAGCTTCACCATATGCTAATGTCACAAAAGGGGCAATAGTTCGATTCCTGAAGAGGGACATAATAGCTCGATATAGAGTTCCTGAGTCAATCATCACCGACAACGGTACCAATCTCAACAACAAGTTGATGATAGATTTATGTCAACAATTCCATATAAACCATAGAAATTCAACTCCTTACCGACCTTAGATGAATGGGGCAGTGGAAGCAGCCAATAAGAATATCAAAAGAATCATCGAAAAGATGACAATCACTTACAAAGATTGGCACGAGATGCTGCCATTCGCCCTCATGGATTACAGAACCTCAATTAGAACATCTACTGGAGTTACCCCATATTCACTAGTATATGGCACTGAGGCAGTTTTACCAGTCGAGGTTGAAATACCATCCTTCAGAATTCTATCAGAAGCGTAGTTAGATGAATTAGACTAGGTAAAGAAGAGGCTTGATCAGTTGAATTTGATTGACGAAAAAAGACTCACTACACTATGTCATGGCTAGTGTTACCAACAAAGGATGGGCTAAGCATTTAACAAGAAAATGAGGCCTCGATGCTTCAAAGAAGGGGATCTGGTGCTAATGAAAGTTCTCCCAAATGCTCAAGATTCTAAAGGGAAGTTTACCCTAAACTATGAGGGTCCATATGTTGTAAAGAAGGTATTATCAGGAGGTGCTTTGATATTAGCTCAATGGATGGTCTAGAATTGAGAGATCTCATTATTGCAAAAGCTGTTAAGATGTACTATCTTTAGGCAAGGAAATTGAAGTTTTGCCGATGTTTATGAATGCCAATATTCAATACAAGTTTCGTTGAGTCTAGTTTTTATTTTTTACAAGCAAAGTTAATGTCTTTAAATGATCGATAATTCCAACCAATTCTCATTAAAACAAACATTCCTAAGCACATTACCCATCATTTCACCAATGAAGGATGAACATTGAAATGATAATGAATCTTAATAAATTTTGAGATATAATTCTACCTATTTTTGAGCATTGAACCTAGTACATTAGTAGGATAATACTACAATCACAAGAGCCATGCGCATAAGAAAGGAAGCACATCAAGACCCTCAACCCTATTTTAAAGCAAGAGCAAGCAAAGGAGAAGCAAACTAGCACAAAGGTTCGGTTGTTTGGTTGCTATCTGTGATAAATTGGTAAGCATCTTAGAATAAATAACTATCATCCACATATCATAAAACATCTCTTAACTCATTTTTTAGAAGCATTTTCAAAAGTATAGGTTAGTCAGCCAACAATGGGGCACTTTCCTAAATATCCTCTCTTAGGGTCAGCTCGTAAGGGCACCTTTTTGAGATGTTTCTTCCTGCCATAGGTTGGTCAGCCTACAATGGGGCACTTTCCTAAATATCTCTTTTCAGGGTCAGCCTGTTTGGGGGGGGGGGGTACCTTTAGAGACATTTATTCCCCAGGATCGCGAGTCTAAGGAGATACTTCCCACCATAGGTTAGTCAGCCCACGATGGGGCACTTTCTTAAACATCCTTTCTCAAGGTCAGCCCATAGGGGCACCTTTTGAGGCATGTCTTCTCACTGTAGGTTAGTTAGCCCATAAAGGGGCACTTTCCTAAACACTCTTTCTCGAAGTTAGCTCAGATGAGCACTTTTTGAATCTATCGATTAGTTAGCTTATAGGAGCACTTTTCGAATATATCAATTTGTTAGCTTAGAGAAGCACTTTTTGAATATATTGATTAGTCAGCTCATAGGAGCACTTTTTGAATCTGTTGATTAGCCAGCTCATAAGAGCACTTTTCAAATTTGTTGACAACCGATTAGTCAGCTCATAAGAGCACTCTTCGGAAGTATTTCTCCCTAAACAGTCGCTAGTCTAGCCAGACACTTCTGTTAATAGGTTGTTAGCTCATAAGAGTGCTTCCTGAGACAATCTTCACTTTAAGGTTGCTAGTCCGATAAGACGCTTCCTATCATTAGCTATTCCACTCACAATAACACATTCCTATACAATCCTTGAGATGTTTCTCATCGACGATTAGTCAGCCCATAGAGCATTTTTCGGGAGGATACATTACTTCAAATTGTTAGGATTGTTTAAGACCATTTCCTAAACGGTACCATTCATCACAAAATACTCATGGGATTATTAGCTCATGGAACATTTTCCTACTAGAGACCAAATTTCAGGTAACTGGCCAAACCATGGCGTTATCCATTCAGTCAATAGGCCAAAAATGGCGTCTTTCTTGTCTTTGTAGTTAAGTTTTTTAAACTTTACTACAAAGAGGGGCAGCTGTAAACACCCCATTTTTTTCCTAATGATCAATAATAATCAATTTTCAATTTTTTCCATTTTTACATTTTTTTTTCTAATTTAGCAAAAATAGGAAAAATATTCAAAAAATAAAATAAATAGGAAAAATACATCAATTTTGGAAAATAATTGTAGAAATAGTTATAAAAGTGATTAAATAATTTTTTACAAATTTTTGGAATTTCAAAAAATACAAAAATAATAAAAAATCGCATTGCATATATGCAAATTGCGAAAAAAAAAAAAAAAAAAACGAGTAAGTGGGCTAGCCTAGCTGGTTTGGACCATGGCCTCATGCACGTAGGGGGAGGGCTCGGTCATAGGTTCGAAATGCGGGGGAGGTAGATTTCGCATTTTGCAATTTTTTTCCTCGTTTGGGACACATGTCAGCAGCTGATTGGCTGGCATGAACGCACGTGCCGGACGCGTGACCTTCTTCTTCCTTTGTCCGAAATCGTCGCCGGCGGGGAGAAAATCGCATTTTGGCCATTTTGATTCGATTTTTTACACAAATCCAACAGATATTTAACTAAAATAGGATAAACATCATCCAATTGGAATCAAATCACAACAAATTAGAGGATTTGCACAAATCAGAAGAGGGTTTTAACTGCAAATCCGATTCGTCTCAATCGACGGAAATCCGAGCTTATCCAGCTTGATTCCTTGCGACTATAAATAGAGGAGGAAGGGAGGAAGCAGAAGCACGGATCAGAAGTGAGAAAAAGAGAGAAATGGAGAGAAATCGAAGCTTCGCTAGATTTTTCCAAGTTGCGACCGCCGATCAAGCCTCAAACCATCACCAAGAGGCGTTTTTGGAATAATCCACTGCCATGGTTGTGTTCCCTACCCCTGAAAACCTAGGAAATGACATCTCAACCTCCTTGAAAGGTCGCTAGAACACCGTCACAAACACCCCCAATCGCCGTGACCGATTAACCTGACCCGACCCGCTTTGACCCGATCCGACCCAACCTGCACATCAACCAGGATCCAAGTAAATCGGATTTTTTTTATTTTTTTGTATTTTTTATTTATTTAATTATTTTATTTATTTTTTCGAATTTATTTATTTATCTATTTGTTATTTATAATTTAAAAAAAGAAAAATATTAGAATTTAGATTAGTTTTTAGGATTTAATTTAGGGGGAATAATAAAAAATAAAAAAATAAAAAATAAAAAATAATAAAAAAGATAAAGATATATTAGAAAAAATGATAAAATTTAGATTTTTAGTTTAGGGTAGATAAATAATATAAGAGAAAATGTTTTAATAGAAATTAGTAAAAGTTAATAAAAAATTAATAAAAATTAGAAAAAATTAATAAAAAATTAATTAATTAATAAAAATTTATAATAATAGAGGTAAGTTGAAAAATAGGGAAATAAATTCTCATCACTTAGAAAATTGTTTTTATAATAATAAATCCAAAATTGATTTTTTTCCTTAAAATTATTATTTTTCAAAAAATCAAATGATCAAGCTTAGGCTTAGATTTTTCCAGAAAAATACTAAAATGATAAGAACGTAAACCAAAAGTAATTTCATAATTAAAATGCACAAACACATTAAATTTTTTCAGGAAAAACGAACTACAGCCCGTTTGATCCTGAATAGCAGTTACGTAGGCACCCATTCAGGGCAACTCTAAAAAGAATAAAAAATCATTTTCTGTAGTTAGAATAAGTTGCTTTAAAACAACATTCAAAAACACAATAAAAAGATAACAAAAATAAAAACAAAATAAAAGACATTAGGATAAAGGTTAGATTTCAGGAGAGTAAAGTGGTAACTCTAAGGTTTTAATAAGTTAGCCTCTGAGTCCAGCAACTCTAGTTTTCCCTTTTCCTCTTTCACAAAAATGAAAAGAGGATCCCGTTGACTAGTTGTCCAAATTTGGATTAATCTACTCAATTAGTCTTAATTCAATCTTTCCCAACCACAGTTGGGTGGCGACTCCAAAATAAGACGAAATTCCTAGTTCAAGTTGATGATCTATATTAGATGAGCATAGGGTCTAGTTTAAATTGGATTAGGAATGAAAAATAAAAAATTAGACTCGATAGTACCAAATTGATAGGCCACCGAGTTCGGATGATAACCTGTACACCCACTGATTCCAATCAATGGAACAGCCTGAAGGTTCTTGCATGTTAAGATGACCTTATTGCAGTAGCTCCACCTAGTAATCCAAAGGATGTCATTGGCACTAAACCTTTGAGTACTTCCACCTAACTATGGCTGGAAAGATCATCAGGCAACTTCATCCTTTCTATGCAGGAATCCACAAGGTCTACTTGCTGGACTAGTGATTTCCTGACCATATTCAACCCGAAGCATTTGAGATGGCTCACAAACTAGATTAAGATGAGGTTAATGTTTGAGCGGAGGACTCTATGGCCCTTCTTCTTTACAAAATTCAGATTCTAAATCTATTCAGCTAGTAGAGTCGGGATATAAGACTTCCTTCTAAGAATTGGAACACTAACTTTACAACCCTATAGTGGATGTGAAAGATCCCAGTAGGAAAAAATGATAGTTGCAAATGCCGTCAGGAAGAAAGCATAAACCCATCTTTGCTTGTAACTCTTGGGATCTCCACATAAGATGTCCTTCCTACTCCCATCATCACACCAAGCTATGAACCAAGCCTCCAATTCATCCATTCGGAGGCAATATCTATTGCTATTTCCCAATGCTTGGTTGATCACTGCCTTGCAAATACTCAGGAGTCTATTGAAAATACTGGTTGGCCCAGCCTCTAGATCTGGCATATACACCCCATTAGCAAGTGAGGGGCCCTACAAAAGTTGAGTATATTCCTCTATAGTTGGCGTGATCTCATGCGACCCAATAAAGAAAGCTGCGGGCTCAATTTCCCAAAGGTGTAAAATAACCCGAATCAAATGTAGGTTGATTTCCATCTTCATTAATGAGAGGATGAGCCTTATCTTTCCTTGGTTGAAAGCCAGTTCCTTACGGTTGTACAAGGTAAACCAATGGTCTAATACCAGTTTTGGATCTAAAGGCTTGCAGACCTGGATTTCCTTACCGAGGAGACAGTCGATTACAACACTAGCCATCTATCAAGATTACAATAGGAATTACAAATGAATTCTTTTATAGGTAAATGTATCTAAACTCCAGAAAAAGAAAAAGAACAAAGAAATTACATCATTAATCATTTACCAGCCCATGACTTCATGTATACAAGGTAGGTGGGTTCTAAAAGGCCCCCAAGCTCTATAGCCTCCTACATTCTCAAAGAAATGGATCTCATGCCATATTGAAGCATTGGGTGGGGTAGCCTAATCAGCCCCAAATGGTGATTGTTTCACTTTGCTCGGAACCTACACAATGGTCTCCCATCCTAGGGTCTTAAGACGGCCTGAGTCTGATTGTCTCTAATCACACAATTGCATGCATGGAAACTTAATAAAATAAAATAAAAACTAAACTTTATCAAATCCTTGAATCAAGAATAGATATAGACATTAGTACTAACAATATTTCACAATGTAAGAGTTAAAAGATATTTAGAAATGATGATTTTAGAAGGTTTAGGTGGCTAGCCTACTATGCGTCCCTAGTGGAGTCACTATCCTGTCAAGTCTAATTTAAAAATTTTATATTATCTTCTTAATCCGATTTGTATTAGATCTTATGCTCATTTAATATAAATCCTTGACTTGAATTAGGAATTTTATTATTTGTTTAAAGTCGCCACCCAATTGGAGTTGGGAAAAATTATTGAATTATAACTAATTGAGCGAATTAATTCTAATTTAGACAACTAGTCGATGAAATCTTTTCTTTTTATTTTTAGAAAAGAAAAATAAGAAGAAAAAAAACCCAAAGATTCTCGACTTAGAGGATATCCTATTAAAACCCTAAAGTTATCATCTTACCCTTCTAAAATTTGAGTTATGTTATGATACTTTTTTTTTCATGACAAAGAAGATATTAAAAAATGATATAACAATTACCTAATAATGATTTGGAAAATGATTTTTTATTCTTTTTAGAGTTGCATCATAAGGATGCTTACATACCTGTTATTCGGGATCAAACAAGCCATAGTTCACTTTTTATAAAAAAAGCTTTAGTGGATTGTTTTGATTTTAATTATGAAAACATGTCGAGTTTACATTCGTTATCAGTTTAAATATATATATATATATTTAAAAAAATTCTAAGTCTAAACCTTTTTTTTATTATTTTATTTTCTAAAAACTAAAACTTCTAATTTTTAAAGAGAAAAGATCAATTAGATATATATATATTTTTGTTTTGAAAAGAAATTTTCTAAGTGATAAAAATATTCATTATTATTTTTTATTAATTTTTTTATTAATTCTAATTCTTATTATAAATCTAACTCTTATTAATTTCTAATTATTTTTTTATTTATATATATATATTTTATTATAATAGACATATTTATTTATTTATTTATTAAAACTCTAACCCTAATTATAAT
Source organism: Laguncularia racemosa (assembly GCA_037954665.1). NCBI lineage: Eukaryota > Viridiplantae > Streptophyta > Magnoliopsida > Myrtales > Combretaceae > Laguncularia > Laguncularia racemosa. The sequence goes on along the minus strand of JBBMOL010000316.1, from coordinate 438,331 downwards.
TAACATATTCTAAAAAATAATTCCCCCCTTTTTTATTTTCATATATATATATTCATATTATAAAAATAAATAAATAAATAAACAAATAAATAAAATTCGGCTAACTTGGATACGGGTCGCGGTTCGCAGGTTGGGTCTGTTCGAACCAAGTCTGGTTAAGTCAGATTGCGGCGGTCGGAGCTCCTTTGACAGCGGCTTTCCGGTGGCTATTGAAGGTAGTTGAGGGTTGTTTCTAGGCTTTCTGAAGGTGGGCAATCCAAAGGTGGTGGTGGTTTTCTTCAAGAACCTCTCCTAGTGGTGGTTCAAAGGGCGGTCGTTGGTTGCGATTTGGGGAACTCCAGCGAAGGCTTCAAACTCTCGTGTTTTCTCTCTCTTTCTCTCTTCTGATCCATGCCTTTACTTCCTCTTATCGTGCTCTATTTATAGGCTCTAAAAACCAAGCTTAATAAGCTCAAATTTTACTCCGATAAGCATAGATCAAAATTTGCGATTTAATCCATTCTGATCTGCTTTTGATTCATGTAAATCTTTGATTTTTGTTAAGATTCGTGCTAATTGGATGATTTTTATCTCATTTTAGTTAAAGATTTTTTGGATTTGTGCAAAAAATTGAATCAAAACAGCCGGATTTCCCCTCCCTACTATTGGCGTCGATCTCGGACGGAGGTTGAAGACGAGTACGCGCCTAGCGCATGCAATCCTCCATCTAATCATATGCTACCATGTGTCCTCTGGAAAGAAAAAAAAAAAGAAAAAACAAAATGAGCAAAGTGCCTCCCCTGCGTTTCGAACTTGTGACCTGACCCTTTCCTTGCACGTACGAGGCTGGTGACCGGACCAGCTAGGCTAGCCCACTTTCTTGTTTTTCCTTTAAACGCAATTTGTATATATGCGTTGCAATTTTTATTATTTTTATATTATTTTGAAATTCTAAAAATTTATAAAAATTATTTAACCTCTTTTATTATTGTTTCTTGTATCATTTTTCAAAATTGGTGTATTGTTACTATTTATTTTACTTTTTCATTATTTTTCCTTTATTTTTGCAAAATAGAAGGAAAATTGAAAAAATGAAAAAAATGACAAATGAAACATTATTTGTGATTAAGGGGCAAAAATAGGGTGTTTACAAGGTAGACTAAGTTTCTTGAAACTGAACATTTCCATTAAAAAGTTTCCATACAGTCTATATCCTCTTATCCTTGGTATGTGCTTTAATATCCTACTTGGCATATCAATTTTCAACTTCCTTTTAATTGCTAGGATTACTACTACCTCTTCTTTAAAAATAATTCTTTTACTTCCATTCATCGGCAATATGCAATATGTAACAACTTTATACCAAAGTTTTATCGGTAATTTAAATTCTATAGAAAATATATCTTTTTTCCACAAAATTTCCTACTCTATCATTGATCTCTTTAAAAATTCTCATTTTAAGTAAGATTGATCAGCTTTTCATCATCCTTTTCATCCTTCATATTAAAGCATTCTATTTTCTTTCCAAGAGAGAATAGTTTACTAGTTAAAGCAATAAAATGATTGAAAGTATCTTTAATTTTCTCATCAGATTTAATTTTGAACAATTCATATCTCTACAGTAAAGCATTCATTTTTGTTTCCCTAATTATATTCGATCCTTCATATGTTTCAAATAGTGTATCGCATATTTCTTTAGTTGTATCACATGAAGAAATCAAATAAAATTTAGATGGTGATATAATAGTAAGAAGCATATTCTTAGCTTTATTATTTTGCTCGATGAGCTTCAGTTCGACCTCTATGAACTTAGCATCATTCATTCTTATCACTTGATTGTCTTCAATGTCGATTACCTGCCATGAAGCATAGTCATTAGCCTTATTATAAGTGGACATGCGCATTTTCCGATATAAGTAATTCGTGCCATCAAAGTATAGAGCTTGATTGATTGTAATGTTATTTTTAGCCATGATAAAATGGGTAACTCAATTTAATAATAGAGACCAGCTTTGATACCAATTGTTGGTCTCGAAGAGTTGTTGAGAGAGAGGGGTGGGGGGGGGGGGGGGGTGGGGAGGAATAGATCACATCCCCAATTAGCTACTTGTAAATTATGACTTTGAATTTGCTTTGTAGTAATAATAGATATTAGATGAACAAAAATAAAAGAATGGATTAAGAACAGTTTGCGCAATGATTTATAGAGCTTTTGCCATAACCATATGTCATCTCTTCCATCTCCAAGTTGGGGACTTGGTATTCCACATTAGCATGTTCCGCTATATCCAATCATAAAGTAAGATTTACAAATAGTGATCATAATTCACTCTATTAGACTTCAAGCTATCACTTAGCTATTTCTGAACTTAGAGTCTATTTGTAATTTAACTCTCGTAAAAATTATCAAAATTAATGAGGAATAAAAAAAGTATAATCTTCACTAAGTTCGGTACAAAATAGAAATGAAATGTAATAGAATGTTTTCATAGAGAATGCTAAGTTATTATTATTATTTTTTGTTCTATCCTATTCTTCTTGGACGTTGAAGATATATTTCTTTTTATCACATAATGGCTACAAAGGATAAGTTGGACATTGAAGATAGAATCTATTATGGATATTTTGCTGAAAATCATAACTCATCTTCAAATTCAAAAATTAGTTCCATGTTGTTAGCGAATTGTGTGGATAATTTCTTCAAAACAACAGTTGACTTTATATCCTTTAAAAATAAAAATGTATCTCGATTGTTATCCTTTCTGAATATTTCTGCTACACAAGTGCAATTTTGAATTTTAAAAAATATAAATCTTCATCAAACATATTTTGTTTCATTAGGTCAGGACCAATTTTAATTTTAATTTTTAAACTTATTATAATTTCAAATCCCCTAGATATAGTAACCAACTATGTGGGACATTTTAAATGTATTACCTAAATACATTCAACTTTGGAGTTGAGCCTTCAATTTGATTAAATCTTCAAGTATAAACTCATCCTATAACATGTTGTTCATTTGTATAGTTATGTTAGTGCAGCAAGTCTACTCTCCGAGTTACCTTCTAACTAAAAACTTGAAAGTAATACAGTAAATCTACTTTCTAAGTAAGTTTTTGTGTTACCTTTTGAGTAAAAGCTTGAGAGGAAAACTTTTTTTTTTTTTTCTGAATTACGTATGTATTATTTATCCGCGCACTTAATAACTTAGTTAATAATCTCTTAACTTTTTATTATCATCAAAACTATCATCAAGAGAACTTAATAGACCCAAATATGATTTAAGTTGATTATGTTAAATCTAATTAGCAATAAAATAAGTTGTTTGAGGAATGGGACTCTTATGCTAGAAGTCCTTAATTTATTTTAAAATTCAATTAAATTCTTTGTATTATAAGCAAATAATTTAAGTCCTTTCATCCTTTATGTTAAATCTAATTAAGTTTTACATATTTTAAGTAAATTATTTTAAATCCTATATTTATGTTATCAAACTTGATAAGTCCCTTATGTTTAATATCATATATCATCAGAGATACTAATGGAAGGGGATTGCATTATATAAAAAGACAAATATAAAGTAAATGACTCACTTGAAAAAATAATATTAATTGAATTATAACATAAATATAAAGATTTCATTGTATTTTGATATGAATGTAGACTGAAAAAGAATATGGCTAATGAAGTGGATGATTGTGAGTCTTTTCCTTTAGCCAAAGTTACAAGCATATCCAAGAAAATCCTTTCTAAGAAAAAAAAAAGCACTTGAAAAGATCCATAGATATCTAGAAATTCGGAACAAGCAGATTAATGGATGGTTCAATTATTGTAGAGGGCTCATCATATATATGGTCATGGCTGATCATCCATTATTCCATTTCCAAAACTTCATCCCCCACACGAGAGGCACGACATTGTAACCTAAATAGCTTGATGGAGAACATGTTGTGAGTGGGTCCTAATCATCAAAAACTCAAAGTCAGGCTCTCTCCATGTGGGTTGTCTTCAAAACAAAACACTTTAGCCTTCTTTCTCAAACCCCTAAGGCAACACCACCCACCCCCTATTGCACGAACCTTTTCAAACATCTAGCATGGCTATACATCCTTCTAAAATTCCACCTATACATATTCAAGTTATCCATAATGCCTAATTCAATAAAATAACTTGCCAAAGGTCTATTTTACCTGTCTTGTCTTATGTAGACTAATAATCATTTCATGCAACATGGTCATTGTACTTAGATTGCCTTTTTTTTCTTTTTTTCTTCTTGCCTTTTTGTGCTTCCTTTTGATTTATGTATATGTAATTTCATATTTATCATAACACATCTGATTAAATATGATTAATAAAAATATATGAGCTTCATATAATTAAAAAGATGATTATAAAGATAAAATATAAAATTTTATATAACATATAGTAAAAAATATATAATTAAATATAATCATAATATTTAATTATATATTATTTTTAACGGTATCCTCTATGTGAGATTACAAATTGCTAACACACCGACTAATATATGGAGCTACTTTTTGGTAAAAGAAAAATGGCTAGATAATTGCCCTACATGTGGCTTCTCTCTCTCTTCCTACGGTACTTGAATGTGGCTAGAACACAGTTTCCAAGATGAATAGGTGAAGCTCCCATGTTCTTTCACCGACCCTTATCCTAGGGAGGCACATTTGCTAGTAATATAATTCCTTAAGAATTAAATAAAAAATTGAATGATTACACATTCTTTTTCCTTCCCCTCAGTGAATAAAGTAGTAGGGGTTCAGTAGTGATTTTGGTGCCACACATGATGACATGTTACCTTTATAGGTGCAGGTCTGCAGCAAAAGAGAAATTTAAAATCTTTTCATATTAAATTCCCTGCAACTACATGACAATAGCATGACGTCTAATCTCGCCAAGGATAATTTAGAAAACAAAAAACCCTGTCTCTAATCTCTACATTTGATATACATATGTTTTCAAAAAATATGGTTTTCCTATATTGTAAGAAGAGTGTAGTCAAAATCACCGTGGTACTGCCGTTTTGGATTTATTAGAAAAGTGGGAATAACCGTCATTTATATAAATAAATAAAGAGTTCAAAAAAAGAAAGAAAGAAAAAAAACATTTTTCATCTTTGAATGCAATCGTTTTGTTTATTGTTTCTTTTTTCCCCTTAAATATACATTTAATATTTATAAACCTCCTAAAATGTTTATATCTTTTGAAAAGTAAACTCGGCCGTGTATATTAGTTGATCGGTTGGGTTTAATGGGTGGAAGTGGTTAAGACAAGACAGTAGACGGTGAATGATGATGAACGGACATGGGATTCTGATTCGTCTCTCTCTAGGAGTTAGTGGTTGGACCGCTTCGAGGACTGCTACACCATTTTGTGTCTTCCACATGGAACGCTTTTCTTACAAAAGTTCCATTCCATGGTTTATTTATTTATTTTTTTAAAGTTTATATGCGACTGGGACTGGGGAGCCTCAAGCCAAAAGAAAAACAGTCATCTCAGCAGTCCCGCTTTCGTGTCAACTCTATACACCCCGAAACGCGTAAAGTTACGCTCGATTCCAGATCACGGCACTCGGCTCGGCATTCACTCACTCACTCACGAGAGCCTTCTTCCCAAGAAAATAAGTTTATTTAGTAAAAAGAAATAAAACATTTAGATGTCCTACTAACCAAGTCTAGTGGTGCTAGGAATTGCAAAATTCAGATCCCTACAGGTGATAGCAACATGATCTTATGACGTTGTAGTATCAACTTAGTTGCACCCTTGCCTTTTTCAGATACCTAGCAACATGATTTCGAATGTTATCCTGTTGGAATATGGATGATTTTTATTTACCTTTCTATAATTTTTATAGTTTTCGGATGAATGCATTGTAATTTACCCTTGTAGAAATGTCAGACTGGCCCCAACTATTCATGAAAGAAGTTCTCTATATTAACTCTTTTATTACAACACTAATATGTTAGTTTATTTAAAATGATTTTATGTGTATGGACTTCAAATTAGGAATAGTATCCTATTCATGTTTTAGATAGCAAAAGCTACTACCATGGTTGCTCCACGAAGTTTGTGGAGCTCCAATATAATACCCTTTTAACTAAAAAGTAAAATTTTGATTAGAATAATATTTGAAATAGGAAAATCTCTAGAGAATTACTGTATTTCTACTTCAACCATTATTCCAACTAAAATTTTACTTATAAAATATTAAAAAGGTGGCTAGTTCTGAATATTATCATAATGAGTTCTCCACTCGAGTACTTATGGAATTAAAATGCATAAGGGTATAATTAACTTAAAAATACCCAATTTAAAGGACTCAATAATTGCTCATTGAACAACTAATCGATGGAGTGGGGAAAGGGAAAGTAGCTTCACATATGCATATACACATTTCTTTGGGCTGTTTTCTTTTCATTTACAAAAAGTATTGAATTATTAACGACCCCATCTCAAAATTTTACATGTGTGAAGAAAATCATCCACGAGGCCGGGCGTTTAGTTCAAATACCACTCAATTTATAATCTTTTTCCCATTTATTTTCCACACAAACAGCAAGATTTCTCTTCTTTTTTTGTGAAAATTTTATTTCATGTGTCATTTAACGGACACGGAACCTTGAGTTTTTGAAGCACAAGTTGAAATTTGGTGGATGTACAAACGGAGGCATACGATATGATGGAAGTCATATCCTGTTACTTACAATTTATATGAGCACTCTTTCATTTTCCTGTTTTCAGTCTTTATACAAGTGTGATGAAAGGTATTGAAGAAAGTATAAGCCTGATTAAATTTGAAATGAATAAAAAAAAAAAAAACCCAGTTTTCGGGATTGAGCTATCTTCTCCCCGTGTTTTAGAAAAAAAGTGCACAATTTCTCAATCGCAGCATGTCGTTGTCATTCCTGTCCAGGACTTTGACCGTCGTCCATCCACCAGATACATTTTTCCCTCGAAAATATTTATGTTTGTATGGATCGGATCATTTCATAGGTCTAACGACTAAATCCTACATTACAACTACAGGGTAGTAATTAATATATGATAAAATACTTAACATTTGTGTTGACATATTTTCTATGTCAGTAAGTCTATCAACAGCTCTCTATGTATATGATCCTCAGTAGAATAGTGCCCTCCAAAGCTTTAGAACACACCATGAGGTGGCTAAATAAACAAATTAGAATAAATGGTTTATATAATGTGTAAGGCATATGTGAGAGAATTAAACGCAAAGTGTCATGCTCCAACAACGGTCAAGGAGCTAAGACTGAAATAATGAAAACACGTATTTCTTCGCATGCACATGATGTAAAAATTTTAAATTGAATAAGGAATTAAAAAAAATATATATCGTCCACTTAAAAGAGATGCAACTCTTGCACATGATTAAAGCATCGGTAAAGATTTCTGTTGAGAAATATGGATGTAATATATCAAAATACAAGGATGTATAATAGCGATAAAACAAACTAAAGAAGATGGGACTCAAAATGGATGCATTTCTTATTAAAAAAAAAAAATTGGGTGGAATGAAATTCTTTTTTGGTACAATGTTGTTAGAGTTACTAACATTAACCATAGTCTTTGGAGTTTTGACCTCGTGCAAACTTAAATTACGTAAGTCTCGTTTTAACAAAGTTAAAATCCACACTGGTGAATTAACAAAAATCAAAATTTCCTCAACCTACTGTATGCTACCTGTTAAACTATCTGCAACACCATTCACTTCCCTGGGAATCGCTTTAATCCTCATCTCCAAGAGATGGGTGAGTTTTTTTCCACATGTAATTAATGCATGATAATTAGTTCAAAATTGAGTGGCTTCCTAAAAATATCGGTGACTTGATCATTAGTTTTTACATGCTCCAATTCAATTGCTCTCTTATTAATGCATTCTAATAGAAAGTGATATCTTGTATGAATATGTTTGTTTTTTTATCATAAAGCACTAGATTCTTTATTGGAGCTTGAGCTAACTTATTATCAATGATGACTTTGGTTGCCTCACTTTATTCTACATGGAGTTTTTGCAGCAATCTTCGCAACCATATAGCATGGCATGCACAAGTTGTAGTTACAACATACTCAAATTCACAACTAGAAGGTGTGACAATTGACTCTTTCTTCGAACACCGGGATATTGCATTATTACCTATAAATAATACAAAACTTATGGTGCTTTTTCTATCATTAATATCACCAACAAAGTCACTATTGCAATAACCCATTAGCTTAGTCCTTTGAAGATGAATAAAAGATTCCATAATCAAGTATAGCTTTCAGATAATGCAAAATTCTCTTAGCAACTTTCATATAAGATGTTAAAGGTTTCTCCATGAAGTGACTCACAAGCCTAATAGCAAAGGGGATATCGGATCTTATACAAGTTCAGTATCTTAGACTTCCCACAAGATTTTTGAATAAAGTAGGATTCACGCTTTTTGTATTTTCTTCCAATTTAGATAACTTTGTGCCAATCTCCATAAGAGTGCCCACAGGCTTGCAATTGGACATGTTAAACTTTTTAAGTATCTCTTTTGTATAGCTTTGTTGTGAGATGAAAACGCTATCTTCCATTTGCTTTATTTCCATCCCCAAATAATAAGACATTAGTCCCCTATCACTCATATCAAATTCTTAAGCTATAGTTGCTTTGAAATATTAGAACATTTATGGATTATTACCTATGAAGATAAGATCATCTACATACAAATAGATAAATAAGAAGTCTCCTTTTTCTTCCTTCACATAGAGAGTAGACTCATGCATGCATTTTCAAAAACCATTTCCTTGGAAATACTTGTCAATTCGACCATTCCAAGCTCTTGGTTCTTACTTCAATCTATATAAAGCCTTTTTAAGTTTAAGTACTTTATTTTCATTTCCTTTAACAATATACTTAGGGGATTGTTCAATGTATACTTCCTCCTCAAGATAACTATTTAAAAAGGTTGGTTTCACATTGAGTTGATGGATTTTCCAATGATTTTGGGAAGCAATTGAGATCAATAGTTTGATAGTCTCCATGCAAGCTATTGGAGCAAATAACTCCTCATAATCAATCCCTTATTTCTACGTATATCCTTTAGCAATAGGTTTGGCCTTATATCTTTCTACTTTGCTTTTTGCATTCTTCTTAGCTTTGTATATCCATTTAACTTTGATGGGTTTATGTCCACTTGGAAGAGAAACAAGTTCTGCGGTGTCATTCTTCTTGATTGCATGAATCTCCTCATTCATCAAGCCTTTTAGTTTCATTTTAGATATTAGTAAAACTCTAATATTTTCTTGACTTAGAACTTGATGATTAAACATTTCTTTTTCTTAGTATTTATGGTAGAAAAGGGAAAGGAGAAGAAGAAAGAGGGAATAGGTTTGGTTAAAGAGAAGATGAGGGCATTTTTAGGTTTTTCCTTGCATACTAATGATAGAGTTATGAACTATCTTATCACTAGAAATAAATTCTTACACAATCATGAAATAAATTTTAGGACTTTAACTAAAATAGGGATCATAAATTTTTTTTCTCTTTCTTTTGTACCATGAGTTTATCGTTCCTTTTTGCTCTTTTAATCATAAAGAAGTTACAGTTTATGAATGGATATATTTTGTGTCCATGAATCGGTGATTCTTTGACTATATCATGGATTCATTGCAATGATGTAGTACAACAGGAGTATTTGAAAGTGGAAAAATGATGGAAATTGAGAGAAAGGATACAAAGCAATTTAAATCCAATAATGTAATAATGGCTTAGTTATTGCAATAAATTGCTCATTTGATCAAATTGAAGTACTCTATATTGACTCAGTGTAGCAACCTTGGGAAAATCAAAGGTTGATGTAAAACTATAGAAAATATAAATAAAAATATGTTTTAAAATAATATAAGAAATAGTCTTTCACCATAAATGATATATGGGGCCACTTAATTCTATGTTGTCCATTCTTTTCCTTTGCATAATACATACTCTTATTCTTTCTAAAGTGAACCTTCACATGTAGATTCTTACCATGTAGCCCCACTCTTACAAGACAATTTGTTCGGCTCAATGATTAGATCCATAAGGTAAGCTTTAAATTTGATTAATTCATCATGTAATTTTCTTGTTCTAACTATTAGGGCTGGTGCACACAAAATAATGAAGTAAAGTTAAAAGAGGAAGAAAAATAAAGGTATAAGATTTTATCATGGTTCACCCGTTAACTAAGGCTATGTCCAACAGAGGATTTCGCTATAATTAGTACTTCACTCTCTCGTTACATCACGCAATTACAAGCGAAAAAGAGAATATATAGTAATAGCTATTCATGGGCTTAAGCCTAAACTTGTAATGAACAAATATAGGCTTAAATGCTAAAAGCCCTCTGGTGTCTAAGGGGCGTTGCCCCCTTGAAACCCTCGCTTACTTAGCGTAAAGCAGGACCCATATGTTTTCCTGTTGTAAGAGAGCATGAACCATACTCCAACATTAACAGGTATTAATTATAGTGTGGGGCATTGTTACACAATGGGGGGGGGGTTAGTAACAAAGTACAATTGTGAGTTCAAGTGGAGTTAAGATCATTTAAAGCAAACTAAAACAAGTAAGTCTGTGATATTTTAAGGAATTATGTGTATACTCTAATCACTATAGAATTAGGTGTTGTAATTTAGTTTTGGATTTTAGAAGGGTAGAAGAGTGAAATAGAAAATAGTATAAAGAAAAACTTGTGCACCCTAGCATACATAACTTGGTAATTAGCCATGTACTTATGCATGTTGTTTAGTCTTTCTCTTTATGTCCTTTTATATGACCATGTACACTTCTTTGCTTCCCTAGAACTTTCATATCATGCTTTTCTTTCTTTCTTTCTTTCTTTCTTTTTTTATTGTCTTTTCTTTGATCCTAAACCACTTTATTCTAGAATAATGCAATGTGAGTGGGGAAATAACCAAATCGCCTTTAGTAATGAAACTAAATAATCATGAGCAATATTTTAGCATAGTACTAAGATTAGTCTACCTTGTTATGTAATAGGTTCTTAAATTATTAATAGCTGTGGTCAAATCAAAATGGTTCCTCCACATATGTGATTATCCTATTTAATGTTTGTTCTTGTTAGCATAGCATCTATGTGATCATAAGCATTATTCGGTTAATAAATGTTCATTGTTAGTGTGTGGCTTAACCTATCCTTATGGGGCACCTTAATGTTCTATGTGTTATGTTGTCCCTAATAGAGTTGTACATTAAAATAATTTGAATAGATTTTAGGATGACTCATGAGTGTTGGGAATTGCTACTTCTAGCCCTAAGGGTTAGAAGTAGCAGTTCCTAACACCTTAGTATTAAGGTTGATGGTAGCAATACCTTGAATATAACACATGTTAATAAAATTTCTTAATAGCAAAAGTATGAAGGATCATGAGTACCTTTATGTTAATTATAGGATTTAAATAACAATAATAATTTGGTATTTGTTTTCTTGTCTGCATTTAAATGTGTGTGAATTTTGTATATGTTTTATCACGCGCATGTACTTGTAGGTCTCATGTACTAGGCATTCACTCATCTTGTTTGAGGAATTGCCTTTTTAGGTATATCAGAATTTAGGAGTGGGTTCAATGCTCAAGTATCAAGATAGGTAATAAGTTAGGTTGTTATAGCTTACTTTTGATTAAATTAGATTTGATTTTAGATTATCTAGAAAATTTTAAAGTTATGTGTATTAACAAATAAATAGAAGATATGTACATGTGATATTTGAGAATTTATTTTATATTGTAGAGATATGCATACATTATGGTTTTAGACAGGTTATGAGTCTTAACATGCCATTATTTAGTAATGACATGTAACTGATTGTGACATCCTAAGTTTTAGGGTATTACGATTGAGCTTGAAATTCTCGATGTTTCTTGAATGTATAACTTGCAACATAAATGATTCACAATTAATCAAGGAGCAAGGTCGGTACATACCTATTTAGTGAGATTAATTTTTTATTTGAAGAGTTTAAAAATTTATCTTGCATTGCAATATTGTGGATGTGGAATTTTTCATAGATTACTTGCTAAATGTTTTCTGTGAGGTCTAGTTAATGAACTTGATAAATAGTTGGCTTTTAATTTAATGTTATATGTTATTTATGCTTAGGTTGGAGCATAACCACTTAGATAGGAGATCATAGAATAGATGCTTGTCATATATTGAGGATCAGGCATTTAGAATAAAGTAGGTGGTAGTTTTACATGTAAAACACCATGAGTAAGTAGGTTGGTTGTAAATATGGTTAATTGCTTTGGTATAGGTTCAGTCTTTTAGCAATATTCTATAAATGGGCCATAGTAATAATATGGGATGCTATTGTAGACAATTGTGGTAGATTGGGCTATCTAAGGGTGATATGAGTGATTGTAATTTAAACTAGTATGAAATAGTTCAACTCTTGTACTCTAGGGATCTATAGATCCATAATTTTGACTCTTGAACTCCAAGAATTTAGGATGTATTTTTTTTTAACCAATAAAAAAAGCTTTATAATGTTAAAGAAATGTCAAATTATCATAGGAGTACTTTTTGTTCAAGTAGATCAAACCACAATAAATATTATCTAATGTAGAAAAATTATCACAAAAATTCTATATTAAAGTTTCTAAACAATTTGCTACATGATGTGCAACTTGATTTGTTTCTTTGTAAGTGTCAATAGTTGTCTATTTGAGATTAATTAGTTGTTGGATTTCTTGAACACTTTTGAAAGCAATCTATCTTGGCTTACACTTCTAGAGAATCTAACTCACCACCAAAGAAGAATTTATCTCGATGTCTTTCTCCTTGGAATCTTTTTTATTACACAAGGAAAGAACATGGAACATAGCTTTAAGATCAATCCAGTCTATGTAATTTCCAATTGATGCATTTTCGAAAGCAAAAATGATGTGCCACACTTCATTGCGATCAAGCCTACTTGTATGATAGGAATCAAAATCCTACAAGACCTATGACTAGGGTAAGAGCCAAAGGATTACAAAATTTGGCGATGAGGGTCCTCTTTGAACAAACCGACGTTGGAAATCTTTATATACTAATTTCTTTTTTATTACTTATTTGTTGTACATTCCAATAGGCATACTTGTCAGGTTTTACGGGGCAATGGACAAACTTACTAAAACTTAGCTTGTGGGTTATTCATGGACTGACATAAACCAAAGATGAACTAAACCAAAAAATTACTCACTTAACTTGAAGAACTGGCTCTTTGAAGACCATCTTTGTACTTGTCATTTTATTATTAAACCGGTTACTTTGTAATTTTTTTTTGGACATTTTGATTTGTTGTAATTTGTTGAATTAGGACTGGCCACATTAGTGGCATAGACATAAATTTTTGGACATTTTAACCTGAATTGGAGCAAGTATAAATACTTACTAAAGTAGGGTTTGTGGGAGCTTTTTGAGCCATATTTTTCATATTTGAATTGTGAGGGACACCTCCTTTTCACAAACTTTTATCATTTCTTGAGTGAAGTGTGGCGAGTGGGATTTGATCCTTGTTGTGTGTAATATCAACAACGTTAAATCCATCTTAGTTCCTAACTAACGAGTCATATCTAGTGAGGAATTAGTTTATCCTTTTTGTTTATCATTCATGCAATTTTTAGGGTTTGATTCGATTTGATTTCATATCCTTTAGATTGTGTTTAGTGAAATTGAATTCGGATATTGCAATTGTGAATTGTAATTCTCATTTGTTATTTGTGTGATCATCATTTGACAATTGTTCTTCACTTCCCTTTTGAGAATTTTTAATTAGTTCTCAATTAGTTTTTGCGTGCTTATACATTTGGATTTGGTTTTAAGGCACATCATTATAGCGCTACTACCATTAGCAAAGCTTTCATTATAGCTCATATTAAGTCTATCAACTTGAGGAGGATACCATCTAATGATCATTACTTGTCTTTTTGTCTAGTCACACTTATGTGCAAATATTTAGTAGCTCCTAAACATCCTTGAAGCTATGATATTTGTTTCACATGCATTGCTACAAAAATTTGGAAGGATAGTCTATATTAAATCAACAAAAATTGAACAGCATTATCATGCTTAATCTCTAATATACAATTTCAAAAATTCCATGAAAAAATAGTTAATTTGCTAGAGCATTGATGCTCTCTTAAATGGAAATTGTAAGCTCATAAAAGTAGAAATTGCAAAACACCCCTAAAATTACCAAGATTGCAAATTCTAACCCATCCCAATGCTTCGTCCATAATTCTTTAGGATAAATACATTTTTTGTCTACAACATTTCATTAATTTTCTAAATGAGTCCTCACTTTTTTTACTCTATTGGAGTCTTTAACATTTAATAAAACTTACAAAATTGTATCTTTTTAACGCCATTAGGTTTTTTGTTATTGTATGCCATGTGGTGGCCTATAATTAGCCAAAATAATTGAATTTAATTAAATAATATAATTATATAAATAGTAATTTAGTAAATTAATAAAAAATAAAATAAAAATTAAAAAATAGATAAAAAGAAAAATTACATAAATTAAAAAAAAAAGAGATTTAGGCACCCCACTAACCTTGAGTAGTTGAAACGACCAGATTTCTCCCAGTAGGTTGTAACCCACTATAAATAGTTAATTGTTTAGGTAAGTTAGAGACCACCTCACAGTATACTAATAAAAAATTAATTGAATTAATAAAAATTTTATTTTCCAAGTTTTGTTAAACATTGAAGACTCCAATAAAAAAAAGGTTAAGGACTAAAATAGAAAAATGGTGAAATGTTGATGATTGAAAATGCATTTTTCTCTAATTATTTTATTTTATTTTTTTAATATAGTGGCATCCATTGAGATTGTGATCAAAAGAGTCTAACTGATGAAATAACCAATATCTAAAACATAGTTGAATACCCTTATTCTTAATTATGGAGATTTGATGATGGGAATCAAGAGCTTAGAGGACCTATGATAGGAGCTAAGGTAAGGGGTTTATAGAATTTGATGCAAAGGATTTTGTTGGGAATGCCAAATGAGGATGAGAAGACAATCCTAAAAGCTAATGATGTTCATCTCAAGTCATTTAATGATTATGTCATGTTGGTTGTGGATTTGGAAGAGTCTAGAAGAGTAATATAGCAAGTAACACTTGCTGCAAATAATAGGTCTATGATAGGAATCAAAATCCATCAAGACCTATCATTACGGCAAGAGCAAAAGGATTTCGAATCTTGGCAATAAGGGCCCATTTTGAGCACATCGACCTCGGAATTATTTGTTTACTAAACTCTTTTCTCTTATTCATGTATTGTATATTCCAACGGCACAATTATCATGCTTTATAGGGTGATGGATAAACTCACTAAGACTCAGCTTGTGGGTTATCCATGGATCGACCTAAACCGGTGATGAGTTGGGCCGACGAATCCTATGGAAGAGTTAGCAAGATGAAGACTATTTTTATTTATAATTATTTCTTTGGACTATTTATGTGTAAGCTTTTGGGACTCTTTTTATTTGGTTGTAATTGAGTTTTAGGACCGGCCACCCTAAAAGTGGCATCGTTGTAATTTTGTGAACTTTTAACCCTAAAGGGAGCAAGTATAAATACTTGCTTAAGTAGGGTTTTGAGGAGCTTTTGAAATTTTCAGAATATAAACTTCACGTGTGAGGGTTAGGGTTCATCCTAAATCTAATTGCTCTTATCAATTTCAATCCAAAAATTGAAATAGTGGTGAGTGGCATCAAAGAGAATTGTGAGTAATATCAATTCCCTTTGTTATATTTTTCCTTTTCATCACTAGTGACTCACATCTAGGGTTGATTAGGATTGTTGTTGATCTGAATTTGATTTCATTTGTAACCTCTTTGTAATGATATAAGATTGATTGGTTTTAATACTTGTTATTACCATAATTTTGCTTATATTGTGTGGCGTGGATTGGTCTTGATTTTGAGGAGGATCACGACCTTGCTTTGATTGTTGATGATTGGAAATTCTCTTGGAAATTAAAGTTGATTTAGTGATTCAATTGAGGATTTCATCATTGTGATTTTATTTCCTTGAAGTTTAGCATTTCGAATTAACTTACACAATTAGGGTCACGCAATATTTGTTACCCTTTTGAACCGGATTTGATCTCATCCTTTAAGGATTGTAATTTGGTTAATTTTCATGTGCTTAAACCCCCTTTTAAGCACATCATCTTTTGGTATCAGAACTAATCACATTTGGATATTTAAGATTGAACACGTCAACATTTGAAGAATTGGTTCATAAACATTGAGGATTAGCACAATTGTTGAAATAGTTGATTGACATTATATGATTGTCTTTCAAATTGGTTTTGCATGTGCTTAGTCTTGGTTTTAGTCACATCATCATTTGGTATTAGAGCTTGTGTTTAAGAAAAGGGATTTTGCAATTGAGATTTCAGAATTTTAGGGTTCTTAACTTCTTAATTCGAAATTGTGAAGTGGAGATTGAGTTGTTTAATTGTGTTGTTGAGGAGTTGTAGTTGCTACTTGTTGTTGTAGATGTGGAGCAATTGCGATTCCCTTATCATCTCGTTGTTACCGTGATCTTTGAAGGAAAAATAACAAGTGTATTTCCTAGTGTTTATTGTAGAATTTGAAATACAATATTTTTGGTAAAAAGGGAAGTGTGGTCCTTGTATGATTTTGGAATTGAGCATTACTATGTGTAAATTCTAGATTTGAAATTGTGTGAAGAATTGGAAAATATTTGAAATTCAAGCATCTATTACCTTGAAGTAGTTATTGAGTAGCATTAAGGATTGTTGTTTGAATTGTCTTACCTTTTATGGAAAAGGTTGCATTTAGTGGAGTTATTTGAATTGTTGCTTGCTGCCTTTGTTTGTGAAGTTTCGGTGTGAGGGAGTTCCAATATGAAGTGTTGTGTGTTTTAAGGTAAGGAAGTGATACATTTGAAGTATTATTGTTTTTGTTTGAAGGTGATGTACCTAAAACCAAGATTAAGCACATGCAAAACCAATTTGAAAAACAATTAGACAATGTCAATCAAACTAGCTTCCAATCACATGAACAATGGCGTCAATTCTCAAGATTTATAACCAATTCCACAACACCACGTGATCAATATTGAAATGAACCAAGTATGTGCATCTCTGATACCAAATTATGATGTGCCTAAAAGGGGGGTTAAGCACATGCAAATAAACCAATTGAACAACTCCAAAATGACAAGATCAAAATTGGTTCAAAGGACAACAAAATTGCATGATCCCTTATGATGTAAGATGAGCAGAATGTTATAGTTTTCAAGGGAAGAATATTACAAAGATGAAATCCTCAATTGCAATACTAAACACACTTGAAATCCCACGTGATTAACACACAAAACAATAAGAACCAATTCGAGATCCCCTTTTCCAACAAAGTAAACCACGGTTCAAATGAAGCAAATTTGATGGTTGGAACTAATGTCAAAACCAATCAATTTTATAACATGATAGAATGATTTCAAATGAAATCAAAATTTTACCAAGAACAATCTTAATCAACCCTAGATATAACTCACTAGTAATGAAAAGGAAATACAACAAAAAGTAATTGATATTACTCACAATTTCTCTTTGTTGCAACTTACCACAATTTCAATTCTTGGTATTGAAATTGATAAGACCAATTTGGATTTTAGGAAAAACCCTAACCTCACACGTGAAATGTTTTCTATTTCTGAAAATTTTGGCTTCCCCCTCAAAACCCTAGTTAAGCAAGTATTTATACTTGCTCCATTTAGGGTTAAAAAGTTCACAAAATTACAACTATGCCACTTTTAGGGTGGCCGGTCCTAAAAGACAATTACAAACAAATGGAAGTGTCCTAAAAGAAAGATTACAACATAAGTAGACCAAAGAAATAATTATAAATAAAAATAGTCTTCATCATGCTAGCTCTTCCATAGGATTCATCGGCTCAGCTCATCGCCGGTTTAGGTCGATCCATGGATAACCCACAAGCTAAGTCTTAATGAGTTTGTCCATCGCCCTGTAAAGCATGGTAAGTGTGCTTGTTGGAATATACAATACATGATACGAACCACGCCAACCCGTGACGAAACCCAATACCAATACGTTCGGAAATTCGTTGCCTAAGACGCCCAAACACCTAAAGTGGAAACCGCGACCCGTTGTCTATAAGCGAGACAAGAACCTTGGTATAAAAACGAAGACGCCACAATCGGGATGAAAGACCGATTGATAAGTCGGGATGAACGCCACGGAAATCAATCCGATAAGTTCGATTTAGTTCTTGAAGAACCAAGAGAGGTGCCTCTCAAAAGTGTTTAATGTTCAAAGATGTATATGTCTATTGTTCTAAACCCTAGGAGCTTTTATACTAGGGTTACAATTCGTGTAAAACAAGTCCAAAACGACGTAGTTTAGATAAGTGGCGTAAAAATGCGAAAATAGAACAAGCTGGCCAGCAGGGGATACACGGCCGTGTACACGCCCGTGTACTTTGGCCGTGTACCTTTCTGTGCAACTTCTGGCAACATATACGCCTGTGTACTTTGGCCGTGTATCTTTCTGTGCAACTTCTGGCAACATACATGCCCGTGTACTTTGGCCGTGTATCTTTCTGTGGATTTGCTTGACTCCATACACGGCCGTGCCTTGAAAGTACATGCCCTCTTCAACCCGTGTCCGGTGTGACTTGTATAAGAGCAAGGGTCTTCCCGTGGTTGTTCCAATCCGTTCCAACTTCATGATTGCCCCAATCTTTCCCAGCTTCATAGACATCCTTTATCAACCCGTTAAGTGCTTCCTTGAGTCGTTTCGCTCGACTTCTTGTGATCGGTCCAGGTGGCACTTCAAGAGGATCCACATTCCTTCTTCCAGCTTGACTCTCATCATGGATCTCATCATTCCCCTCCTCTTGAAAAGGATTTGTCCTCAAATCGTCACCTACATCAAAAGGACTCAGATCAGTAACATTAAATGTGGCACTTACTTGATACTCACTAGGCAAATCTATCTTGTATGCATTATCGTTGATGCACTCAAGAACTTGAAATGGTCCATCGCCTCTAGGAAGTAGTTTAGATCGACGCTGCACGGGAAACTGCTCTTTGTGCATGTGAACCTAAACCCAATCTCCAGGTTCAAAAACAGCTTGTCGACGACCCTTGTTGGCTTATTTCACATACTACTCTGTCCGTCGCTCAATGTTCAGCCTTGCCTTCTCGTGGATCTGTTTAACAAATTCGGCCTTCTTTGTGCCATCTAAATTAACATACTCAGAAATAGGCAAAGGTGATAAATCCAAAGGAGTTAGTGGATTAAAACCATACACAATTTCGAAAGGAGAAAATTTAGTAGCAGAATGCACTATACGGTTATAAGCAAATTCAACATGCGGCAAACAATCCTCCCAACTCTTAATATTCTTTTTAATTACAGCCCTCAACAAAGTAGATAAAGTTCGATTCACTACCTCAGTTTGACCGTCAGTCTGTGGATGACAAGTAGTAGAAAACAATAACTTAGTTCCTAACTTAGCCCACAAAGTCTTCCAAAAGTAGCTTAAGAACTTAGCATCCCTATCTGATACAATTGTTCTAGGCATACCATGCAATCGCACAACTTCCCTAAAGAATAACTTAGCAATATTACAAGCATCATCCGTTTTGTGACAAGGAATGAAATGTGCCATTTTAGAAAACCTATCAACAACTACAAAAACAGAATCCTGACCATGTCTAGACCTGGGTAATCCTAACACAAAATCCATAGAAATATCTACCCAAGGCTCATGAGGAATGGGAAGTGGGGTGTAAAGCCCTTAAGGTTGGACTCTAGATTTCGCTTGCTTACATGTGACACATCGCTCACAAATCCTCTCAACATCTCGTTTCATGTGAGGCCAATAGAAGTGTTCCTGCAATACCCCTAATGTTTTAGCTACTCCAAAGTGTCCCATTAAACCTCCTCCATGAGACTCCCTTATAAGTAATTCTCTTAGAGAACAAATTGGAATGCACAGTTTACTCTCTCTAAACAAGAATCCGTCATGTTTATAAAATTTTCCATGCCCACTCTTCTCACATTGCACATACTCCTCACAAAAATCTCGATCAGCAGCATATAACTCCTTAATGTGCTCAAAACCAAGAAGTCTAGAACTAAGAGTAGAGATAAGAGTATACCTTCTAGAAAGTGCATTGGCAACTACATTATCTTTACCTTACTTGTAGTAGATGATATATGGAAATATTTCGATGAATTCTACCCAATGAGCATGCCTTTTGTTCAGCTTGTGTTGCCCCTTCAAATACTTCAAAGATTCATGATCAGTGTGGATCACGAACTCTTTTGGCCAAAGGTAGTGTTGCCACGTCTCCAAGGCTCGAACCAATGCATATAGCTCCTTGTCGTAAGTAGGGTAATTCAAGGTTGCCCCACTTAGCTTCTCACTAAAGAATGCAATCGGTCTTCTCTCCTGCATAAGCACTGCTCCAATACCTAATCCTGAAGCATCACACTCAATTTCAAACGTTTTAGCAAAGCTAGGTAAAGCAAGTAACGGCGCCTGAGTCAACTTATTTTTATGCGTCTGAAAGGCCTTCTCTTGTTGCTCTCCCCAACTGAACCCCACGTTCTTCTTAATTACCTCAGTAAGTGGTGCTGCAATGGTGCTGAAATCCTTCACAAATCTCTTGTAAAAGCTCGCTAGTCCATGGAAACTCCGCACATTACTTACATTGGTTGGACTAGGCCATTCTTGGATCGCACGAACCTTTTCTTCATCAGCTTGTATTCCCTACGCACTAACAACAAAACCAAGAAACACAAGTTTGTCTGTGCAAAAAGTGCACTTCTTGAGGTTAGCATATAATTGTTCCTTTCGAAGCACTTCTAAAACATCCCTCAAGTGTGACATATGATCTTCCAAACTTTTGCTGTAAATAAGAATATCATCAAAATAGACAACCACAAATTTTCCAATGAAAGTCCTCAAAACATGGTTCATAAGTCTCATAAAAGTACTAGGTGCATTAGTTAAACCGAAAGGCATTACTAACCACTCATACAATCCATATTTTGTCTTAAATGCAGTTTTCCATTCATCACCTTCTTTCATTCTAATTTGGTGATATCCACTTTTCAAATCAATTTTAGAAAAGACACTAGACACATGCAACTCATCTAACATGTCATCTAAGCGAGGAATGGGATGACGATACTTTACCGTGATGTTGTTGATGGCGCGGCAGTCAACACACATTTTCCATGTCCCATCCTTCTTAGGCACCAAGATCACAGGCACTGCACATGGACTCATGCTTTCTCTCACGTACCCCTTCTCCATTAGTTCATCGACCTGCCTTTGGAGTTCCTTTGTCTCCTCCGGATTGCTCCTATAAGCTGGCTTGTTTGGAATCGATGCTTTGGGTAAAAGGTCAATCTGGTGCTCAATACCACGAACAGGTGGTAATCCCTTTGGAATCTCCTCAGGAAAGACATCTTCAAAGTCCTTCACAAGAGACACAACCACACTAGGAAAAGAGTTGGACAATTCGTTAGTAGTCAAACATGTTTCTTTAAAAACCAGCAACAACATAGGTTACCTCATCACTAACGCTCTCCTTACTACACTCGCTCTTGCCACACAACTCTCCTTTTGCAAGGCTGCCCTCTCCTTTTCACTCACCACCAAAGTTGATCCCCCTTCAACTTGGCCTCTCACACTCTTTCTAGCCTTCCTCTCCTTTTCCTTTTGATCCTGACTTTTATATTCCTTTTTCTTCTCATTGTCTTTTGCTCTCTCACTCTCACTCTGCTTTTCACTCACCTTGTGTTTTGCAAACGACTGTTATAGCTGCAACTGGTCCTCATACACCTGCTTAGGTGTTAACGGTTTAAGATTAAAGCTCTTCCCTTGGTGAACAAGCGTATACTTGTTAGAAAAGCCATCATGCACAACCTTCCTATCAAATTGCCATGGCCTCCCCAACAACACATGACATGCTTGCATTGGCACTACATCACATAACACCTCATCCTTATACCTACCAATGCGAAACCCAATCAAGGCTTGCTTACTCACCTTAGTCTTACCACTATCATTCAACCACTGCAATTTATATGGACTAGGGTGTCTAACAGTTTTGAGCCTCAGCCTCTCAATAATAAAATTACTCACTACATTGGTGCAACTTCCCCCATCAATAATTAAACTACAAATGTAATCTCCTAGATAACATCTAGTATGAAATATATTATCCCTTTGCACCTCCTCTTCTTCCTTCACCTGCACATTCAAAGCTCTCTTCACTACTGCCACTAGCCTTCCCATTGCAGGCTCCTCATCATCACTAGCATCCTCTAATGGAGGCATATCCTCTTCTTCACTATCCCCCTCAGTCTCATACTCTCCATCATCACATGCCTATTTGGACATTGACTAGCAATATGGCCTCTACCTTGACATTTAAAACATCTAATGTCACGATTTCTAGAAGTAGAAGATTCAGGGTTACCTTGATTACCAGGAGTAGAACCCGCTTGCCTCAGCTCCCCTTTTGGTTTGGTGGGTAAAGGCTTTTCTTCCTTCTTCCATTGATTATTCTTCCAAGTGGATGAACCATTACCCTGTTGCAACCGTGCATTACTACTACCTCCTCTTGTGCTGGTTCTCAACTTTTATAGCCATGTGGACCATATCCTCCAATTCTACATAATGCTGCAATTCAACAACATTTTGGATTTCTCTATTCAACCCCGCAAGAAATCTAGCCATTGTAGCCTCTTTATCCTCCTCTACATTCGCCCTAATCATAGTGACTTCCATCTCCTTGAAATACTCATCTACACTCCGGCTTCCCTGCCTAAGAGTTTGCAACTTGTTGTGCAATTCACGATAGTAATACGCAGGTACAAACCGCTTCTTCATCACTCTTTTCATCTCTTCCCAAGACTCAATAGGTGGCTCGCCACTCCTCTTTCTATTCAACATTAATTGATCCCACCACACTATAGCATAATCCGAAAATTCAATGGTAGCAAGTTTTACTTTCTTTCTCCCACTATAGTTGTGACAATCAAACACCATCTCCACCTTTTTCTCCCACTCTAAGTACGCCTCGAGATCATTCTTCCCTTGGAAAGGAGGAATCTTCATCTTTATGCTACTCAATTGATCATCCTCTCTATTCCTATCTCCTCTATCTTCCCAATCCCTAGTTCCTCTATTCCGACCACTATATTCTTTATAACTCCCAACAGAAGGCTCATCAAAATCATCATCCGACATTTCGTCTCCACCCCTTGGTACTCTCCTAGAACGACTCTCCCGCTTACGCCCTTGGAATACGTTTGTGGATTGCTCTAGTCTTTGCTCCACCGTCTCATGAATTTGTTCCATTCCTTCTTGGAACATCCTCTTCATTTCTCCCCTCAACGCTTCAATTACTAACCTAGCATCAAACCTTCCCCTCTCACCTTCAGGAGAATGTTGTCTCGACATAGTCCCTGCAGAAAAGATTAGTACTAACACAAATATATATATATAATTAAACCTCACGATACACTCCCTTACGTGTTTCGCTCAAATGACAATATCACACAATCACTCGTGTATTCTCACAAATAATGATGATATCAACTCGCCAATTTCTTGTTCTCAATTCTCTTGGAACTAACCCGAACTACACCAATTTCCTTCCGTAGAATTCAAAACAACTCTAGGGTTCGTAAATTTTCCTCTATTTTTTTATCCGATTTTTTTTTTTGTCTCTGTTTTGCTTTTGATCACGTTTTTCTTTTCTTTTCTTTTCTCTTCTTTTTTTTTTTGTCGTGATTTTTACTCTTTTTTTTTTTTAACAATCTCCTAGGCGATATTACACTATCAAAAGACAATCAATACTACGAAATTGAATACGATAATTGATATGAACGATTAGAGTTAGGGTTTTTGATATTACCTTCCTCAACCGAACTTGATGTTTTGACAAACCTAAGCTCTGATACCAAACTGATACAAACCACGCCAACCCGTGACGAAACCTAATGCCAATACGTTTGGAAATTCGTTGCCTAATACGCCCAAACACCTAAAGTGGAAACCGCGACCCGTTGTTTATAAGCGAGACAAGAACCTTGGTATAAAAACGAAGACGCCACAATCGGGATGAAAGACCGATTGATAAGTCGGGATGAACGCCACGAAAATCAATCCGATAAGTTCGATTTAGTTCTTGAAGAACCAAGAGAGGTGCCTCTCAAAAGTGTTTAATGTTCAAAGATGTATATGTCTATTGTTCTAAACCCTAGGAGCTTTTATACTAGGGTTACAATTCATGTAAAACAAGTCCAAAACGACGTAGTTTAGATAAGTGGCGTAAAAATGCGAAAACAGAACAAGCTGGCTAGCAGGGGATACACGACCGTGTACACGCTCGTGTACTTTGGCCGTGTACCTTTCTGTGTAACTTCTGGCAACATACACGCCCGTGTGCTTTGGCCGTGTATCTTTCTGTGCAACTTCTGGCAACATACACGCCCGTGTACTTTGGCCGTGTATCTTTCTGTAGATTTGCTTGACTCTATACACGGCCGTGCCTTGAAAGTACATGCCCTCTTCAACCCGTGTCCGGTGTGACTTGTATTAGGGCAAGGGTCTTCCCGTGGTTGTTCCAATCCGTTCCAACTTCATGATTGCCCCAATCCTTCCCGGCTTCATGGACATCCTTTATTAACCCGTTAAGTGCTTCCTTGAGTCGTTTCGCTCGACTTCTTGTGATCGGTCCAAGCGGCACTTCAAGAGGATCCACATTCCTTCTTCCAACTTGACTCTCATCATGGATCTCATCAGTACATGAATAAGAGAAAAGAGGTTAGTAAACAAATAATTCTGGGGTCGATGTGCTCAAAATGGGTCATCATCACCAAGATTTGAAATCCTTTGGCTTTTGCCCTAATGATAGGTCTTGACTGATTTTGATTCCTATCATCTCCTCAGGCCTAAAAAAGATTTGTCCTCAAATTTGATAGATTAAATGCAGTAGAGACTCTATTTCCTCCTAGCAAGCCACCTAAAGAAGTATCACTATAGAATCCCAATATTTGAAATACCACAGGGGGTGATTGTTTTCTCTCACCCATTTCTAGGATGTATCTCATTTGCAACACAAATAATGACCCATTATCCACTGAGGTCTCCCCTGTCTCAACCCGTTCCACTAAAATTGTTTTCTCTTTCTCTAGCTCATCTGTATGGCGTTGACCCTCATGGCCCTCTAATGGTTGGTCCGACTGCTCATGGCCCTTTGAAACCTCTGAAGGTGAACACAACTGTCTCTAAACAGTTTGGCTTTCTAATGATGAGCTCATTTGACTTTGACCCTCGGAATTCTCTAATGGTTTACTCAACTGCTCATGAGCCTCTAGTACCTCTAAAGGTTAGCATGTTTACTTCTGCACAATGTGGCCCTCTGAAGGTTAGTTCATGTGGTTGTGATTCTTAGGAATCTCTAATTGTCTATAGATCTGTTGCTGAATCTTTTGGATCTCTGAAGGCGACATCGGATTTAGAATAATACGTTTTCCTTCCTTTTGGAATACATAAGTATTCCTAAAGACATCATGTAACACCCTCTTATCATATAACCAAGGCTTGCCAAGCAATTTATGGGATGCACACATAGGTAGAATATCACACTTGATTTCATCATAGTATTTATCCCCTACACTGAAAGGTACCTTAGCTCTTTGGGTCACATGCAAACTCCCCTAATCACTAAGCCAATGTAATTTATATGGTTCGGGATGTGGAGTAGTGGTAAGCTTTAGTTTCGATACTAACGATGCTGCTACCACATTGGTACAACTACCACCATCAACTATAAGGACACATAAATTTTCTTATACCCTACAAGAAGTATAGAACAAATTTTCCCTTTTGTCATCATCCTTAGTAGTAAAAGTAGTCAATGTCCAGCGCAATACATTAGTATAATGAAACATTTCACTAGACATGATTGTGTTCAAACCTAACAACACAATAATTATCCTAACACTTCCACGATTCAAGTACAATACTAAGCCATAAATGAAGTACACTCAACTACTTTCAAGTAGAAAGAATTAAATTTAACTACAAGTGTTTAAGTAATTAGTTCAATTACTTTTACACTTTAATGTTTGTTTTTGAATTCAAATTCTACTACTCAAACTTTCCTTTTCTTGCCACGGTTTCACACTACAAATAACCACAATGTGTAGTACCTTACACTACACATAAATGCACAAATTCACAAGTGGCAATTCCCTCACTTACACATTCATACCACCACATATACACACACAATCAACAATTCATTTATAGTGCACTAACTTCACCACAACTTACTTTACTTGTAGCACCTTCACGTTAACACACCCACACTTCACATTGCAACACTCCTTCACAACACAACTCCAATTGGCCACTCACAACAACTCACTTCACACCTCCACTTACAAACAAGGCAGCAACAAATTCAAATTCCACTTTAAATGTAATCTCTTCTACAAATAGTAAGAAGTAAATTCAAATTCAAATAGTTATTTACTCAACTATCACACAATAACTTCTTTCAACTTAAAAAATGGTGTTTGAAGTTGAAATAATTTCCTTTTCTCCACACTCTTCAAATCTGGAAATGGTAAAAGATAACCACAATTCTGAAATCATCAACACTCCATTCACTCTTCTTTGCTTTCAAAATTCAAACTACAATTCTGAAATCATCAACTCTCCTTTTGCTCTTCTTTGTTTTCAAATTTTCCACTTTTTCCAAGTAATCACAATTGATCACAAAGAAACACTACTCTTCCTCACGACAAACTCAAGGACACCACGTTGCAATTCCTTCAATCAACATACACACAATGCCACACAAACATACCCTTCACTTAACACATAAACACAACGCTACACACACATACCTTTTTACACACGGTGCAGCACACACACACACATTCTTCCACACTTGCACTTCTCCACTTCAAATATACTTTCCAAACCACAAATTACAAACAAGGCAACTCAATTCAAAATTCAAATGAGTTCAATTATTGCAATCTTTCCACAAATGGTAAGGAGCTACTTTCAAATTTAAATGAACACACGATTACTTCTATCACTTAATGTGTGTTTTGAAATTCAAATAGCTTCCTTAAATCCACACTCTCAATTCTGAAAATGCACACTAAGCCCCCTTATGTCCGAAAAACAAAACAAGTAAAATACACCTCCACTTCTTCACAATTGAGACAACTTCAAGTTATGAGTTTTGAATCACAAGATATGCTACTACCCCTTTTCTTTTCATAAAAATTAACAACCAAATGGAGCTTCAACAAGACCTCAAAATTCACTTCAACAAGTAGCAAGTTCAACTCCTCAATCAAGACAATTACGCAACTTCAATCAACAACATCAAATGACTCAATTTCACTTTTCAATATTTCAGATCAAGATGCAAAATCAAGAACCCTAAATTTTCCAAAATCAAAATCAAATAATCCCTTCTCATAACCTCAAGCTTTGTTGCCAAATTATGATGTGCCTAAAACCAAGATTAAGCACATGCAAAACCAATTTGAAAAACAATTAGGCAATGTCAATCAAACTAGCTTCCAATTACATGAACAATGGCATCAATTCTCAAGATCTATAACCAATTCCACAACACTACGTGATCAATATTGAAATAAACCAAGTATGTGTAGATCTGATACCAAATTATGATGTGCCTAAAAGGGGGGTTAAGCACATGCAAATAAACCAATTGAACAACTCTAAAATGACAAGATCAAAATTGGTTCAAAGGACAACAAAATTGCGTGATCCCTTATGATGTAAGATAAGCCGAATGTTATAGTTTTCAAGGGAAGAATATTACAAGGATGAAATCCTCAATTGAAACACTAAACACACTTGAAATCCCACGTGATTAACACATAAAACAACAAGAACCAATTCGAGATCCCCTTTTCCAATAAAGTAAACCACGGTTCAAATGAAGCAAATTTGATGGTTGGAACTAATGTCAAAACCAATCAATTTTATAACATGATAGCATGATTTCAAATGAAATCAAAATTTGACCAAGAACAATCCTAATCAACCCTAGATATAACTCACTAGTGATGAAAAGGAAACACAACAAAAAGGAATTGATATTACTCACAATTTCTCTTTGTTGCAACTCGCCACAATTTCAATTCTTGGTATTGAAATTGATAAGAGCAATTTGGATTTTAGGAAAAAACCTAACCTCACACGTGAAAGGTGTTCTATTTCTGAGAATTTTGGCTTCCCCCTCAAAACCCTAGTTATCCCTTTAGGGTTAAAAAGTTCACAAAATTACAACTATGCCACTTTTAGGGTGGTCGGTTCTAAAAGATAATTACAAGTAAATGGAATTGTCCCAAAAGAAAGATTACAACATAAATAGTCTAAAGAAATAATTATAAAAAAAAATAGTCTTCATCATGCTAGCTCTTCCATAGGATTCGTCGGCCTAACTCATCAGTGGTTTAGGTTGGTCCATGGATAACCTACTAGCTGAGTCTTAGTGAGTTTATCCATCACCCTATAAAGCATAATAAGTGTGCCTGTTGGAATATACAATACATGAATAAGAAAAAAGAGGTTAGTAAACAAGTAATTCTAGGGTCAATATACTCAAAATGGGCTCTCATTACCAAGATTTGAAATCCTTTGGCTTTTGCTCTAATGATAGGTCTTGACAAATTTTAATTCCTATTAGAAGGAGTGCACCGTGTATATGTGTAGTGCCCTTGAAGTGGACCGTGAGGAGTAAGGAGTGTTGATTCTTTGTGATCAAGTGGAGAAGAGTGAATTGTTGTGTGTTCTTTTCGGAAATTGAGGAGTAACATTTGTGATTTTTAAACTTGAATTTTCAGAATTGAGGTGTGAGTTAAGGAAGCAATTTGAATTTCAAAACACACATTAAGTGATTGAGTAATTGTGTGTTCATTTGAGTTTAAAAGTGGCTCCTTACCATTTGTGGAATAGAGCAATTATTGAACTCAATTTGAATTTGAATTTGAGCTGCCTTGTTGTTGTAAGATGTGGTTTGAAACTTGTATAGAAGTAGAGAAGCTTAAGTGTGGAAGAGTGTGTATGTGTGTGCTGCAACGTGTATAAAAGGTGTGTGTGTATTTGGCGTGGTTTTGTGTATGTTGTTTAGAGAAGTATTATTAGTAGTGTGGGTGGTGGTGGAGAGCTTTTAACCATGAGCAAGGGAAGTGTGTGTGGCAGTGTGAAGTTGTGCATTTATGTGTGTGTTGAGGTGCTGCATATTGTGAATTAAAGCAGTGTAAAGCTAAGGTAAGAAAAGGAAAGTTGAGTAGTAGAATTTGAATTCAAACAAACAATTAAAGTGTAAAAGTAATTGAATTTATTACTTAAACACTTATTGGTTGAATTTAATTTCTTAACTACTTAGAAGTATTTATTTGTGCTTCAATTATTTTACTTGACTTTACTTGAAGTAACAATAAGTATTTCTTGTAATTGGTTGTGTGTGTACCGTAGGTGTGTAAGGGTGTGTTGTTGTGGTACTTATAGAGAAGTGTGCTATTAACTTGTTGAAGTTAATTAATAACCATGTCAAGTGATGTGCATACTTCTACTACTTTGGTACATCAAGTAGTGGCTTCCTATCCAACCATTGATGATAGACAAAAAGAAAACTTGTTCCATACTTTTTGTAGGGTACAAGGAAACTTGTGTGTAATTATTATTGATGGTGGTAGTTATACTAATGTTGTAGCTGCATCATTAGTATCGAAGTTGAAAATTAAAACTATCCCACATCTCGAACCCTATACATTACATTGGTTGAATGATCAGGATGATCTTTGTGTGACCCAAAGGGCTAGGGTAACCTTCAGTATAGGGGACAAGTACTGTGATGAACTTGAAAGTGATATTATTCCTATGTGTATATCCCATACATTACTTGGTTGGCCATGGTTGTATGACAGGATGATATTACATGATGGGTATAGAAATACTTATATGCTCCAATAGGATGGTAAACGTATAGTATTGAACCCTATGTCGCCATCAGAGGTCCAGAAGATGCAAAGATAGATAAGACAACCATCACAGATTCCCAAGGATCATAGCCACATGATCAAATCTTCAGAGGCTCCTAAGGTTTCTAGTGACACTAGCTAACCTTTAGAGTACAAAATTTGTCAAACACAGACGTGCCAACCTTTAGAGGATCTTGATGATCATAGTCAAATGAGAAGATTACCAGAGGACCAAACTGTTCAGGGGCAGTTGTGTTCACCTTTAGAGGTATTAGAGGCTTATGAGTAGTTGAGTAAACCATTGGAGAATTCTAAAGGTTAGAGTTAGATGAGCCCATCATTAGAGAGCCAGACTGTTCAGAGACAGTTATGTCTACCTTCAGAGGTTTCAGAGGGCTATGAGTAGTTAGACCAACCATTAGAGGGCCATGAGGTCAGTGCCATACAGATGAGTTAGAAAAGGAGGAAACAATATCAGTGGAACGGGTTGAGATAGGTGAGACCTTAGTGGATAATGGGTCATTATTTATGTTGTAGATGAGATACATCTTAGAAATGGAGGAGAGAAAACAATCACCCCTTGTGGTATTTCAGATATTAGGATTCTACAATGATACTTCTTCAGGTGGCTTGCTAAGAGGAAATAGAGTCTCTATTGCATTTGATCTATTAGATTTGAGGACAAATCTTTTTGAGGCCCAAGGAGACGATGATAGGAATCAAAATCCGACAAGACCTATCATTAGGGCAAGAACTAAAGGAATTTGAATTTTGGCGATGAGGTCCCATTTTGAGCAGATCGACCCCGAAATTATTTATAAATTAACCTCTTTTCTATTATTCTTGTATTTTTTTTCCAACAAGCACACTTATCATATTTTATAGGGCAATGGACAAACTCCCTCAGACTCAGCTTGTGGGTTATCCATGGACCGACTTGAACCGGCGATGAGCTGAGCCGATGAATCCTATAGAAGACCGGCATCCTGAAGACCAATTTATTTTATATATTTTTCATTTGCATGGACTATTTATGTTGTAATTATTTTGGAACACTTTTATTTTGATTGTAATTTTCATTTAGGATTAGCCACCTTAAAAGTGGTAAACTTGTAATTTTAACCATTTTCTAACCCTAGGAGTAGCAAGTATAAATACTTGCTTATAGTAGGGTTTGAGGAGGCCATTTTGCAGATTATACACTTCACTTTAACGTGAGAGGGCTTAGGGTTTCCTAATTCCAAAAATCTCTTATCAATTTCAACCCAATAATTAGAATTGTGGCGAGTGCGACAAAGGAGAATTGTGAGTCATATCGATTCATCTTTGTTGTTGTTCATTTCTTCTCTAGTGAGTCATATCTAGGGTAGATTTGAATCTTTCTTAGACATATTGGTGAATGTAATTTGTGGATAATCATCTTGTAAGGTTGATTGTTCATTGAGATTGAATTGCTCTTTAGTGATTGGCGTGAATTGGCATGGTTGGAAGGGTTTGAGTTCACGGTTTTTGTGCTTGTCCTTTTCATCCATTTCACGTGTAATTCTCTTGTTCTTATTTTTTATTAGTGAAATTGACCATTAGTGGGAGTTAATTGAATCTTTGAACCATTGGATTTCATCAAAGTTCCATTAGGGTCACGCAATTTCCTAATCAATTGAACCGGTTTGTATGAGACTTGAGAATTTTTTTTCTTGAGTCATTTGATTGTGCTTGAAAGTGGTTTTGAGCACATCAAATGATAGGAATCAAAATCCATCAAGACCTATCATTAGGGCAAGAGCCAAAGGATTTCAAGTCTTGGCAATAGGGGCCCATTTTGAGCACATTGACCCCGGAATTATTTGTTTACTATCATCTTTTCTCTTATTCATGTATTGTATATTCCAACAGGCACACTTATCATGCTTTACAGGGTGATGGATAAACTCACTAAGACTCAGCTTATGGGTTATCCATGGACTGACCTAAACCGGTAATGAGTTGGGTCGACGAATCCTATAAAAGAGTTAGCATGATGAAGACTATTTTTATTTATAATTATTTCTTTGGACTATTTATGTATATCCTTTTGGGAAACTTTTTATTTGGTTGTAATTGAGTTTTAGGACCGGCCACCCTAAAAATGGCATAGTTGTAATTTTGTGGACTTTTAACCCTAAAGGGAGCAAGTATAAATACTTGCTTAAGTAGGGTTTTGAGGAGCTTTTGAAATTTTTAGAATATACACTTCACGTGTGAGGGTTAGGGTTCATCCTAAATCTAATTGCTCTTATCAATTTCAATTAAAAAATTGAAATTGTGGTGAGTGGCATCAAAGAGAATTGTGAGTAATATCAATTCCCTTTGTTATATTTTTCCTTTTCATCACTAGTGAGTCATATCTAGGGTTGATTAGGATTGTTCTTGATTTGAATTTGATTTCATTTGTAACCTCTTTGTAATGATATAAGATTGATTGGTTTTAGCTCTTGTTATTACCATAATTTTGCTTATATTGTGTGGCGTGGATTGGTCTTGATTGTGAGGAGGATCACGGCCTTGTTTTGATTATTGATGATTGGAAATTCTATTGGAAATTAAAGTTGATTTAATAATTCAATTGAGGATTTCATCATTGTGATTTTATTTCCTTGAAGTTTAGCATTTCGGGTCAACTTACACAATTAGGGTTGCGCAATATTTGTTACCCTTTTGAACCGGATTTGATCTCATCTTTTAAGTATTGTAATTTGGTTCATTTGCATGTGCTTAAACCTCCTTTTAAGCACATCATCTTTTGATATTAGAGCTAATCACATTTGGATATTTAAGATTGAACACGTCAACATTTGAAGAATTGGTTCATAAACATTAAGGATTAGCACAATTGTTGAACTAGTTGATTGACATTATATGATTGTCTTTCAAATTGGTTTTGCATGTGCTTAATCTTGGTTTTAGGCACATCAGTCTAGACCTTTCATAAACAATTTGGAGCACTTAAGTGATCATATGGCCTTGATGTATGCTCCCAAAAAGGTCTAGACTATTCAACATAAGCTTCAGATCGTAAGAAATCATATGAATAAAGAAAGATAACACTTGCAATATTTGTGAATTAAGAAGACACTTATCTCACTAACTTAGAGTAACCCAAATGTTTATTAATAGTTGAACTTCATTAACTCAATACAATAACATGTTACATAAGATGACTATTTATAGGCTCATAGAAATAAGCTTTAGATAACTGTGCAAAGGAGTAACTTAAAAAAGAAAAGATGTCCTAATAACTAAGTGACTACATAAAAATGGGAAATAGTAAATATGAAAATATGCCTAACAAATGGCTAAAGAAAATTAACAAGACTAATTAAAAAGATAAAAACTAACTAAATAAAAGAAAATAACTGAAAAAATAATGAAAGTTCATGAAACCAGCTAAAAGTCATTCCAAGCTTGAACTGCTTGTTACCTTTAGTCAACTATAGTTGGTAAACCCTCCTCCATGGTCTTGTGTTGGTCAACTTCTCGATCTCCCATGCATGCATGTTTCCCCCTTTCTTCTGTCTTCCTCGTAGATTAGAAACTAATCTTCTAAAGCCAATATTAGATGTACTTAGCTACCATGACCAACCACTCATTTTCCTCAACACTTTGAATTTGATCCATACATCATTTCTCTTATAATTAAACTCTTCTGAATGAAACAAACTTCACAAAGTCTTAGTGGTACACTATATTGAATTGAGTTCTTTGCATGTAGCATTTGCTCTTGTTAAAGTTCTATTAAAACCATGCTATGAATGTAAGATTTGCTATCAAGTACTATATATATAGGTTTCTTATCAACTAATTCCACTATACTCCTCATATTATTCATCAGATCAAGATCATTAGTAGTCTTGCAATTCACTTTGATACCAAGATAATGGAGATTTTACTTACTTTGATACTAAATGATATAAGAAGCTTAGATCTAGTTTTTTTTTTTCATAATAAAAACAAGAAATCTTTATTTTTGTGTGTGTATATTTATGAATTGAAAATAAAATGGATATGTACAAATTAATGTTCGATATTAAGTATGGATACTAAAGTTGAACTAATTTGTAATTGAATCGTGAATCGGTATTGAACATAACCTATAAAACATTCAATGGTGTTAAAAAGAAAATTTGATATGACTCATAAAAAATTAATCAATAGGCTCGTTATGATCTAATTTATTGATAAGAAATCATATAAATAAAGAAAGATAACACTATCAATATTCATGAATTAGAAGGACACTCATCTTGCTATCTAATGCAGCCTAAAGGTTTTATAATACTCAAAATTCATTTACTCAATAACAATAATATGTTATATACAATACCTATTTATAGGCTCTTAGACTGAAACCCTAGATAACCATGAA
The DNA here is from genome assembly GCA_037954665.1 of Laguncularia racemosa. Taxonomy (NCBI): domain Eukaryota; kingdom Viridiplantae; phylum Streptophyta; class Magnoliopsida; order Myrtales; family Combretaceae; genus Laguncularia; species Laguncularia racemosa. Next base: position 403,823 of record JBBMOL010000316.1, on the reverse strand, counting down.
GGAAAATAACTTAAAATGGAAAGATATCTTTATAGCTAAGCAAATATATAAAAATGGAAGCTAGTGAATATGAAAATACCCCTAACAAATGACTAAAGAAAATTAACAAGACTAATTAACATAACAAAAACTACAAACTAAATGAAAGAAAATAATTTAAAGGATGGACGAAGTCTATGGAAACAACAAAAAGCCAATCCGAGCTTGAAATTGTTGCAAACCTAATTTTCCGTAGGTTGTCAGTCACCCAATCAACCTTCCTCTGTAATCTTGTGCTGGTTAGCTTCCTAATCTTTCATGCATCCATGACTAGGGTTTCACCAATAGGTAGGTAAGCAAAAAAGCTTTTTTTTTTTTTTTGGTGAGAACCCCTCTCTTAGCATACTTAAGTACTTTTACTATGAAAATCCCCATTTAAGGAAAGTTTCCATAAGGTCTCTACCTTTACAATCAAATGCAATAAAAACTTTATTAACCTTTGTATTACAACATGACAGTGTTGATATTAGATAATAAATCTATGCTTTAAGAGACTTCAATGCAAAAGTCCTTCACTAATATAAGTTGCTACTTCAAAATTCCTAAACTCCTAATTTAATCCATTTAATCAATTATCAAGCCAAAAATGAGAATTTTCCAAGAACTTAAAATTCTTATTTATGACTATTGAACTCTAAAGATTACATATCTTGCATTAAGATTTTGGGATGTGTATTTGATCCCCTAACCTGAAATAAATGTTGCATTTAGTAATTAAATTGTGTATGGTTTGACATGTTATGTGTGCAACAAACTATTTGCTGGCTAGGAAAATTTGCACACCTTTTAAGGATTTGTTTTAGGTAAGTCAAAGCATTATGGACTTGAAGAGTGGACTCTATGGGATCTAAGTCTCGCTTGTTGTTATGAGGTAATAAAAATAGTATATAATGGACTAGTTATGCAATTTGAATTTGGGTAGGGTTGCAAATGAGCTGCGCTACTTGTGAGCTACTTGAGCTTAGCTTGCTTTGAGCTTGGCTTGGCTTGAGCTTGATTAGTAAACGAGTTGAGCTTGAGCTCAAAATAAATCTCATTTATTTAAAAGAGTTAAGTTTGAGCTTATGTTTAGACTCATAAGTCGACTCAAGAGTAGGCTCATTTATATTATTAATGAGTTAACTTGTATGCTTGCGAGCAAACTTGTTTAATGAGTTGACTTACAAATAGTCTAGTAAGTAGACTTGCAAATAGACTAATGAGTAGGTCATATATATATTTTTAACAACTCGACTTGTGAGTAGACTCTCATTTATATAGTTAATAAATCAATTCACAAATAAGATCGTGAGTAGGCTTTCATTTGTATGGTTATTAAGTAAGCTCCTGAACAGCCTCGTTTATTTAAACGAACTCCAGCACAAGCTCATTTATTTAAACAAACTCCAACACAAGCTCATTTATTTAAACGAACTCCAACTTAGGTTTGTTTATTTAAATAAGTTTGAACTTGTTGATCTAAACGAGTTGAACTTGATATTTAAATTTCTTAACGAGCTCAAGCTCGAACTTGTAATTTTCAAGTTTGGTAAAAACTTAACTCGATGATTTTTCTAATGAGTGGAGCTTGAGCCTTAAAAAACTTAGCTCGACTTAATTCATTTACAGTTTTAAATTTGGAGTATGACATTTTCTTTTTATTATGTTGGGAAGGATAGAATTTTTCAAGTAAAAAATCAATAAAAGCCTACTTGCTATTGTTAGAAACTAATGAAAAGGTTCCCATAACTTTCTTTTCTAAAACAATCAAGAAATAAAAGGATTTCTTTGGGGGCCGCTAGTTCGCCTTTTATCCATTTTTTTTTTCACAACTTATCTTTTTCTGTATTATTATTAAATAACCCAGTTAACTTAAGATCTTTCTAAATTTTTGCCTTCCCTTACAAAATCAAATGAAACGATGCTTAAGTGGAATAAGGGTGATATTTATATAAATATGATAGTACTCAAAAGATCACACTATCCCGTCATTATTTTTCCATTTACACTTTGACCTTAGGGCAATCGGAATTTTCTACGCTTTTAGTGATGATGGCTGATGTGGTGTGCAGTTTGATGTACTTAATGCAATGTGTAAATTTTTTCTAGTATCGAGCACTATTTAAGAAAATGTATTAAAAAAAAAGTTCATTGAATCGAGACTTAACTATAAAAGTAAAATTTCAAATGATATAACATGTAGTGTGTTATCTAACCTTGCTTTGGAAGTAAAAAAAAAAAAGTCTTCAAAATGAAAAAAAAATAAATTATAATTTAATAATAAATATTTGAAAATACTTATGGCTACTTAAAAATTAATAAAGGTTGGGAGCACTTGTTAAACTTAAGGAAATAAAATAATTAGAAAGAACATTTCTCCTTTCTATAGTAATATTTTTCTTTTTCTTTTTCTTTTTTTTTTCGTTTTATTAAGCGTTAACTTTCGAAAGAGAAAAATATCTTAATTTAATCACTTAAATAAGTGTATATTCAACCGGGATCCCGGGCTAGTCCACTCCTTACCGGTAAAACCGTGGGATTTCCGAGTCATATGTGGAGCGTAATAAAGGATCCAAATAGGAGGAGCATCAAAACCCATAAGTCCGCATGGATTTTGGCAATCATATATCACTCTGTGACTGTGACTCACCCCTCGGCATAGGCATTAAATGACTCAAACCCTACAGTACAAAGTGAAAGTGACGTTTATTTTTAAAGGGATTCTTTTAACGGCCTTTTAGATTATGAATAACCAAATATAGATAATATTATATTCCAAAACTGTAATTAAATAAAGCTAACATTTGGTTCTGAAATCCACCAATACTTGGGGAAGTGTGGACAAAATGCCGGAGGTGGTGGGAACTCGCATTCTCCACATGGCTCTCCCCTTCTCACTCCTCCCTCCTTGAGAGAAGCAGAAAATATAATTACTGTAATGAAATCAAATTTAGCGAGTCATGGAAATTTAATACAGCCTTGAAGTTCTCTATGCAACAAATCCTTAGTATCATAAACTGCCGGCTACACATAAACCTATATCAACAATTATATTTTTATAGGAAATCATAAACTATATGGTTTATAATATAATATTATATAGTAATTATATGGCTAGAGGAAGTACGGTCGAATACAATATTTCTAGCCAATAAGTTCCTTTTAAGGTTCATTTCAGTGGGAGTGCACATGAATTAGTGTATATATATATATGCGGTAACTTTGCTTGTAATGCCGTCAACATTTGATAACTAATTCCTATGTAATCTCCAACGGGAAGGGGAAAAAAAAAAAGGAAAATTCTATATGTATTTGGATAAATAGTAATATATCCTTTATACTTGCTGCATGTTTATTTGGCTTCAAATGTAAAATATAGAAGTTTTTGATACAGCTCGAAGAAGACTAATATGTCCTAAACGACAGCAGATATGATTACAGTAGATAATTGTTAAAAATAGTTAGAAGTTGTAACAATCATACAACAAAAATCTAGAGGATGTAAACAATATAAAAGAAATAGAAGAATAAATAAATAAATAAAAGAAGCATCAATTTACATTCCAAAACCTAGAGACGTTCTCCATAGGAGTGTGGCTACTCGAAATAGTCAACAACCTACAAACACATATGTTTTCATAGTTAGATCTGAGTGCTTATAGCAAGGAAAAGAGAGAGACGAAAGAGAGTACGGAAGACTCATCTAAAGAAGAAGAAGGTTTGAGAGAAGATAGTCAAAACATAACCTTAATACACTTTACAAGTGGGCCATTTTATTTGAGCCTTATCAATTTGGTGCTCCTATCATGACAAACACTACAAGAGTTGCAATTCTTAGTGAGAAAATCAAAATTCTACAAGAAAATTAGAACAAGATTCAAGAAGAAAATAGAGTGATGAGGATCAACTAGCTTAAAAAAGGAATGACCCAAAGTCCTAAGACCCATTACATGGTATTGAAAGCCCAATGACTCGAGCTAGAGTTAAGTGGATGAGTGAAGTTTTGTAATGACTAGTCATGGACCTACAAGAGAAGGAACCAAGTTACATTAAAGGAGAATCATTCTTTGTCAACTTGGATTCACGTTTCTACAAATGGATGCAAGGATATGGAAGCTTTAGAATAATTTATTTTAAAAAGGGAAATTGAACCGAAAAGAGGAGAGACATTCGGTTTCTTTGTTATGATTTGTTTTATTTGTTTGGTTTTGTGTTTTAGTATATTTAGTTAGAAGATTTTCGATCATTAGCAAGGAAGGCCAGTTTTTCTATGTTTGGAAACTTAGGTTATTCTTTTTTCATGCAATAACAATATATATCACGGCAATAGGTGGAAACAAAAAAAAAACACAATTATCATATTATTGAAAACATATCTTTTCATGGAAAAACTCTCTCTTGTTCTTTAAGAAAGAACTCCATGGTTTTCTTCAACACAAATGCTTGGGGAAATCATTGATAACTTAGGTTTCAATCAACAGGTGTGGTTGGGGTCTAGTTATGAATTACAACTTGTTCAAGACGATTCGTGGGAATTCCGATTTCAATTACAACCGTCAGGTTTTAGGTTTGACATACCAAGGGTTTTGCGTATCATTTGGTATCAGAGCTTCGGCTTCTTGAATCAAGTAACATCTATCCTTTGTTAATTATTTGTTTGTTCATTCCATAGTTCATGTTCATACGTTAGAAATTCGTATAAAAAAATTGTGAATTCAGTCATAGAAAGTCTATTGGTGACTGACAACAACAATTTGTTATCTTAACTAATTGAAATCCAATATTTAATTCTTGTTCTTTGTTCTTAGAAAGTTGTATAAAAAGAAAAAAGAAAATTCGAATTCGGCCGTGAAACATTCAATTGCCGAGTTACAAGACAAAAAAAAAAAAAAAAATCCTTTCTTTGAAATCACATAATCAAGTGATACAATACACTTTCCGATTCTTACCTTGAACATTATCTTTCCTTTTCCATATTGTAACTAAATTACATTGCATTCTATTACATGCTTAGTGTAATATTCTACTTTCCTATTTGGAGTTGTGGATATCTCTTGGCTTGTGTTTCCAATTTTGTAATGAGTCTTTTCATATCAATTAATTCGTGATTGTATCCTTGCTTATAGTAACTTGGAACCAATAGTTAGTCAATAGATTTTCTTTAGTGGTTTGTGTTGAGGATATTTTTTTCAATCTGAGTTCATATCAAAGAATTGTAAGAGCGGGTTGTGAGAACATTGTTATTGTGAGCTAAACACGAGTGAATTGTGAGGACATTACTACTGAGAGAAACACATGAGTGAATTGTGAGAAATATATTATATTTGTGTTACTAATTTCTTTTCTTGACTGTAGAGATATGTTAGGACAAAGTCCAACTGGAGGTGAGAATGGAGGAGGGGAAAGTAGGGTGATGTTTGACTCGTTGATGAGGGAGATGAAGCGAATATTGAGTGGTGAACTTGAACAAATTCATGAGAGGATGGATAAGATGGAACGGAGTAGGGAATTGCCTAGTAGTACTACTATCAGGCGAGGTGTGAGTAGACCCTTGAGGGGAGGAGTTAGGATAGAAGAGGGTGAGGAAACGAATTTAGAAGAGTATAATTATATGAGGGAGAGAGGGAACACCCAGAGTTGAGACAGTAATATGGGAAGTAATAAAATGAAGATACCCTCATTTCAAGGGAAAAATGATCTAGAGTTATACTTGGAGTGGGAGAAAAAGGTGGATCATGTATTTGAGTGTCATAATTATACTGAGAAGAAAAAGGTTAAATTGGTTGCAGTTGAATTTTTAGATTATGCAAGTGTTTGGTGGGACCAGTTAGTACATAATAAATCTAGATATGGAGAGAGACCTGTTAATACCTGGGATGGGATGAAGACCATTATGTAGAAGCGGTTTATCCCTAGTCATTATCATAGGGATTTTCTCGGGAAATTTCAGGGGTTAACATAGGGGTCTAAGAGTGTAGAGGACTACTATAAAGAGATAGAGATAGCTATGATTAGAGCTAGAGTGGAGGAGGATGGTGAGGCTACAATGACTAAGTTCATTAATGGGTTGAATAGGGAAATTACTGACATGGTGGATTTGCATCACTACTTGGCTATGGAGGAGTTGTTGCATAGCGTGATTAAAGTAGAGAGACAATTGAAGTCTAAGAGCAATCCAAAGTCTAGGGTGACTTCTAACTCTTCATGGAAGTCTAATTGGAAGAAGAATCCTATAGATTCAAAGTCTAAAGAGGACATGAAGGCTAAGAGTCCAGTCACTGCTTTTAAAGGTAAAATTGACACTAAACCATCTTCGAGAACCCGTGATATTAAATGTTTCAGATGTTAGGGATTTGGACATATTGCATCTCAGTGTCCAAATCAAAGGGCTATGATCATTCACGACAATGGAGATGTGGAGAGTATTAGGTTTGAGGAGGATGATACATCACCCTCAGAGCAGTGTGATGATGTCGAATTGGAGGGACCCATGAGTGGTGAGCTATATGTTATTAGACGAGTCCTTAGTGCTCGACCATAGAATGACGGTGAAAAGGTTTAACGTGAACACATCTTTCATACCCGGTGTCACATGCAGAACAAGGTATGTAGCTTGATCATTGATAGTGGCAACTGCACTAACATTGCTAGCACCTTATTGGTTGATAAGATGCTATTGAAGGCTATGAAACATCCTAATCCATATCGGTTGTAATGATTGAATGAGTGATGTGCTTAAATGATCAAATTCAAGCACATGAAACCAATTAAAGAACCACTTCAACAAATCCTAAAAATGGCATGAAGAACAAACTCCAAATGAACCCTAATTGTATAAACAACTTGCTCTAATACCAAATTATGACGTGCCTAAATGATAAATTCAAGCACATGAAACCAATTGAAGAACCACTTCAACAAATCCTAAAAATGGCGTGAAGAACAAACTTTAAATGAACTCTAATTGTATGAGCAACTTGCTTTGATACCAAATTATGATGGGCTTAATTGGCTAAAGCACATTCAAATAACAAATTGAACAAATTCAATCACCAAATCCCCAAATGGCGTGAACCACTAAATGTTAAAGGATAATCATACAAGCAACAATGATAATTACAATTCATAACTTGCAATTTCCGAAATGGATTTCACTAACACAATCAAAAGGATATGAAATCAATTGAATTCCAACCCTAAAATTGCATGAAAATTACAATAAAAAGATAAACTAATTCCTCACTAGATTTGACTCACTAGTAGGGAATTAGGATGGATTTGACGTTGTTGATGTTACGCACAACAAGAATCAAATCCCACTTGCTACACTTCACTCAAGAAATGATAAGAGTATGTGAAAAATAGAGGCAACCCTCACGCTTTCCAATATGAAAAATATTGTTAAAAGTAAAAGCTCTACAAACCCTACTTTAGCAAGTATTTATACTTACTCCATTAGGGTTAAAATGTCCAAAAATTTATGTCTATGCCACTAATGTGGCCGGTCCTAATTCAACAAATACAACCAAATACAATGTCCTAAAATGATTACAAGATAACCGATTCAAAGAAAAATAACAAATACAAAGATAGTCTTTAAAGAGCCGGTTCTTTAAGACAATTGAATTTATTGGTCTAGCTTATCTTCAGTTTAGGTCGGTCCATGAATAACCTACGAGCTGAGTCTTAGTGAGTTTGTCCATCGCCTTGTAAGACCCGACAAGTATGCCTACTGGAATATACAACATATAAGTAATAGAAAATATGTTAGTATACAAGTAATTGCGAGGTCGGTTTGTTCAAAGAGGACCCTCATCGCCAAGATTCGAAATCCTTTGGCTCTTGCCCTAATGATAGGTCTTATAGGATTTTAATTCCTATAATCTCCTCGGACCTAAAAAAGATTTGTCCTCAAATCTGCTAGATCAAGTGTAGTAGACTTTGTATCCTCCTAGCAAGTTATTTGAAGAATTATCACTACAGTATCCCAATATCTGAAATACCATAGAGGGTGATTGCTTTCTCTCCACCATTTCTAGGATATACCTCATTTGCAACATATATAATGGTTCATCATCTACTAAGACCTCCCCTATCTCAAACTATCCCACTAATATTGTTTTCTCCTTTCTTGTTTCACCTATATATCTTTGACTCTCTTGGCCCTCTGATGGTTTACTCAACTGACTGTAAACCTCATAATCCTCTGGTAGTAGGCACATTTGCCTTTGAACAGTTTGGTCCTCTAAAGGTTAGCTCATCTGACTATGAACCTTAGGAACCTCTGAAGGTTGGCACACTTGTGTTTGAATAGTTTGGTGATGTGCCTAAAACCACGTTTAAGCACACAAAACCTAAGATTGAAAGACAATTAGACAATGCCAATCAACTAGTTTAACAATTGCGCTAATCCTCAATGTTTATGAACCAATTCTTCAAATGTTGACGTGTTCAATCTTAAATATCCAAATGTGATTAGCTTTGATACAAAAAGATGATATGCTTAAAAGGGACTCTAAGCATATGCAAATAATCCAATTAGACCACTCTTAAATGACAAGATCAAAATCGGTTCAAAGTGAGACAAAATTGCGTGAACCCTAATTGATGGAATATGATTCGAATGATAAAAATCAATGAGATTAAATCACAAAGATGATAATTCTCCATTGAATCACGTAATCAACTCAAGTTCCAAGAGAATTCCAATGAAAACATCAACAATAAAACCGTGACCCCTCCTCACAATAAGGCCCTTCCATGTAAAACAATGTATAGTGGAATTGATTGCAATAACAAGTGACAAAAACCAATCAATGATATATAATGACAAAAGAGGATACAATTGACGCCAATTTTAGATCAAAGAACCACCTTAATCAACCCTAGATATGACTCACTAGTGATGAAAAGGAAAAACACAATGTAGGGAATTGATATTACTTATAATTTTCTATGTTGCAACTTGCCACAATTCTAATTTTTGGATTAAAATTGATAAGAGCCAATGAAATTAGGAAAAACCCTAATCCCTCACATGAAAAGTGTATGCTGCAAATTTCAACTCTATCCTCCAAAACCCTACTTAAGCAAGTATTTATACTTGCTCCATTTAGGGTTAAAATGTCTACAAAATTACAATTATGCCACTTTAGGGTGGTTGATCATAAAACACAAATTACAACCAAATAAAAAACATCCCATAAACTTACAACATAAATGGTTCCAAGAAATAAATTACAAGTACAAAATAATCTTCAACAAGCTATCTTTTCAATGGGATTCATCGGTTTAGCTCATCGTTGGTTTAGGTTGGTCCATGAATAACCCACAAGCTGAGTCTTAGTGAGTTTGTCCACCGCCCTGTAAAGTATGATAAGTGTGCCTGTTGGAATATACAATAAATGAGTAATAGAAAAGAGGTTAGTAAATAAATGATTCCGGGGTCGATTTGCTGAAGAAAGACCCTCATCGCCAAGATTTGAAATTCTTTGGCTCTTGCTCTGATGATAGGTCTTGTAGGATTTTGATTCCTATCATCTCCTTGGGCCTCAAAAAGATTTGTCCTCAAATCTGACAGATCAAATGCAGTAGAGACTTTGTATCCTCCTAGCAAACCATTTGAAGAAGTATTGCTGCAGAATCCCAATATCTGATATACCACGGGGGGTGATTGCTTTCTCTCCATTTTGAAGATGTATCTCATATGCAACACAAATAATGCCCCATTATCCACTAAAGTCTCCTCTATCTCAACCCGTTCCACTAATATTGTTTCCTCCTTTTCTAACTCATCTATATGTCGCTGACCCTTATGGCCCTCTAATGTTTAGCTTAACTGCTCACGACCCTCTAAAACCTCTAAAGGTGGACACAACTGTCTTTGAACGGTCTAGCCCTCTGATGATGGGCAGAATCCTCTAATGGTTTACTTAACTTCTCATGAGCCTCTAGTACCTCTAAAGGTGAACACAACTACCCCTGAACAGTTTCATCCTCTAGTGGTTTGCTCATCTGACTTTGATCATCAAGATCCTCTGAAGGTTGGCACATCTATGTCTGATAACTTTTATGCTCTATAGGTTGGCTCGTGTAACGAGAAACCTCATGCACCTCTGAAGATTTGATTATGTGGCTATGATCCTGAGGAATCTGTGATGGTTGTCTTATTTGTCTTTGCATCTTTTGGACCTCTGATGGCGACATAGGGTTCAATACTATACGTTTACTATCCAGTTAGAAAATATAAGTATTTCTATACCCATCATGTAATACCATCCTATCATACAACCATGGCCTGCCAAGAAATATATAGGATGTACACATAGGAATAATATCACATTCAAGTTCATCACAGTACTTGTCCCCTATACTAAAGGGAACCCTAGCCCTTTGGGTCACACAAAGACTATCTTGATCATTTAGACATTGTAATGTATAAGGTTCGGGATGCGGGATAGTTTCCAGTTTCAACTTCGATACTAATGATGCAGCTACAAAATTTGTACAACTACCACCATTAATAAAAATTACGCACAAGTTTCCTTGTACCCTACAAGAAGTATGGAATAGATTCTCCCTTTGTCCATCATCAATGGTTGGAGAGGAAGTCAATACTTGATGTACCAAAGTAGTAGAAGTATACACATCATTTGACATGGTTATTAACTAACTTCAACAAGTTAACAACATACTTCACTACAAGCACCACAACAATACACCCTTATACACCCATGGTGCTCACGCTTCAACCAATACAAGAAATGCTTATTGTTACTTTAAGCAAAGTCAAGTGAAATAATTGAAGCACAATGAAATAATTCTTGGTACTTCAAGTAAAGTTAAATAAATGAAGTACACATAACTACCTTCAAGTAGATAGAATTAAATTCAACTACAAGTGTTTAAGTAATGAGTTTAATTACTTTCACACTTTAATGACTTGTTTGAATTCAAATTCTACTACTTAACTTTCCTTTTCTTGTTTTGGCTTCGCACTAATTAATTTCATAATGGGCAGCACTCAAACACAATCACAAATGCACAACTCACTACCACACAACTCCCTTTTTGCTCATGGTTCCACAATGTTCACGCTACCAACAACATGTATCTATACAACACACACAACAACCAATGCTAAATACATACACTCTTCACTAAATTTACAAAAACACAACTTTACACACACACCTTTTCAAGCCACAGTACACTTCCCCACTTCCATACACTATAACAAACCGCAACTTCAACAACAAAGGCAACTCAACTTTCAAATTCAAAATGAGTTCAATAAGTGCAAGATTCCACAAATGGTAAGGAGCTATTTCAAATTTAAATGATACACAATTAAACAATCACTTAATGTGTGTTTTTGAAATTCAAATTGCTTCTTAACTCACACTTCAATTCTGAAAATTCAAATATGAAATCACAATTTGCTACTCCTCACTTCCGAAAATACATAACACAATTTACACCTCTCCAATTGATCAACACTCTTACTCCTTATGGTTCACTTCTAATACACTATACACTTATGGCCAATAATCAAAGGAAGCCAAGAATGTTACAATTCTCCAAGTGTACAACAACTAAACATAAGATAGCACTTTAACAACACAATTGAAATAGATCAAGCTTCACGACAACAAATTCGGATTAATGTGCTACTCAATAACCCCTAATCTTCGAATTCTCAATTGCAACAATCCTTCCTCTTAAATCACAAGCTCTGATACCAAAAAATGATGTGCCTAAAACCAAGTTTAAGCACACAAAAACCAAGATTGAAAGACAATTTGACAATGTCAATCAACTAGTTCAACAATTGTGCTAATCCTTAATGTTTATGAACCAATTCTTCAAATGTCGATGTGCTCAATCTTAAATATCCAAATGTGATTAGCTCTGATACCAAAAGATGATATGCTTAAAAGGGACTTTAAGCATATGCAAATAATCCAATTAAACCACTCTTAAATGACAAGATCAAAATCGGTTCAAAGTGAGAAAAAATTGCGTGAACCCTAATTGATGGAATTTGATCCGAATGATAAAAATCAATGAGATTAAATTACAAAAATGATAATTCTCAATTGAATCATGTAATGATGGGAATTTTTCTAATAACTTAGATGGTTACAGAACTCGATTTGGATGATGATCCAAATCACTCATATTTTACCCTTATTTCTTTTATCTAATAATTATTTGAGTAACAATCTTACAGTAATAATATTTCTCCATGGGATGCCAAATGACTTTCATTTGTTGATCGCAAAGGGAAATCATCAGATTCTCATTTAATGACCCGCTGTGATCAACATCGCCTCGATGCATTGGCTTTTTGAGGATTTTTATTATTTTTGTATTTGTAATTGTTTCTTTGGAATATTTATGTTGTAATATTTCTTTTGGGACACTTTCATTTTCTTATAATTGTCTTTTAGGACTGACCACCCTAAAAATGGCATAGTTGTAATTTTGTGGACTTTTTAACGTTAAAGGGAGCAAGTATAAATGCTTGCTTAAGTAGGGTTTGAGGGAGTAAGCCAAATTTTTCAGAAAAGAATAAACACTTTACGTGTGAGGGTTAGGGGTTTTCCTAATTCAAATTGCTCTTAACAATTTCAAATCCCAATTTGAGGTTGTGGCAAGTGGCTCCAAGGCTAATTTGTGAGTAATATCAAATTCACCTTATTGCAATTTCCTTTCTTCTCTAGTGAGTAGTATCTAGGGTTGATATGGAAGTGTATTAACCGAATTTTGATTACATTTGTAATCAAATTCTTGTTGCTTCAATTGATTGGTTTTAGCCTTTGAGTTTTAACCTTTAATTTAGCCTCATTTGAACCGTGGATCACTTTATTGGGAAAGTGGATCTTTGAATTGGTTCTTTTTGTTTGTTATGTAATTCACCTGACATTATTTGTGTTTAATGTTGATTGAAGGATTTTATCATTGTGAAATTATTAATTTGAAAGTTAGAGCATTCGGATTTCATTGCTCTCCATTAAGGTTCACGTAAATTTTAGTAGTTTTGAACCGAGATTAAACAAGTGGCTTGAGGTTTATAATTTGTTTCAATTGCATGTGCTTAATCTTGGTTTTAGGCACATCATGTAATCAACTCAAGTTTCAAGAGAATTTTAATCAAAACATCAATAATAAAACCATGACCCCTCCTCACAATAAGGCCTTTCCACGTAAAGCAATGTATAGTGAAATTGATTGTAATAACAAGTGACAAAAACCAATCAATGATATATAATGACAAAAGTGGATACAATTGACGCCAATTTTAGATCAAAGAACCACTCTAATCAACCCTAGATATGACTCACTAGTGATGAAAAGGAAAAACACAATGTAAGGAATTAATATTACTCATAGTTCTCTATGTTGCAACTTGCCACAATTCCAATTTTTAGATTGAAATTGATAAGAGCCAATGAAATTAGGAAGAACCCTAATCCCTCACACGAAAAGTGTATGCTAAAAATTTCAACTCTATCCTCCAAAACCCTACTTAAGCAAGTATTTATACTTACTCCTTTTAGGGTTAAAATGTCCACAAAATTACAACTATGCCACTTTAGGGTGGCCGGTCCTAAAACATAAATTACAACCAAATAAAAAACATCCCAAAAACTTACGACATAAATGGCTCCAAGAAATAAATTACAAGTATAAAATAATCTTCAAAAAGCTATCTCTTCAATGGGATTCGTCGGTCCAACTCATCGCCGATTTAGGTCGGTCTATAAATAACCCACTAGCTGAGTCTTAGTGAGTTTGTCTACCGCCCTATAAAGCATGATAAGTGTGCTTGTTGGAATATACAATACATGAGTAATAGAAAAGGACCCTCATTGCCAAGATTTGAAATCCTTTGGCTCTTACTCTAATGATAGTGATAGGAATAAAAATCCAACAAGACCTATCATTAGGGCAAGAACTAAAGGATTTCAAATCTTGGCATTGAGGGCCCATTTTGAGCAGATCGATCCTGGAATTATTTATATATTAACCTCTTTTCTATTATTCTTGTATTGTGTTTTCCAACAGGCACACTTATCATATTTTATAGGGCGATGGACAAACTCTCTCAGACTCAGCTTGTGGGTTATCCATGGACCGACCTGAACCGGCGATGAGCTGGGTCGATGGATCCTATAGAAGACCGGCATCTTGAAGACCATTTCTTTTATATATTTCTTCTTTTATGAACTATTTTTGGTTGTATTTGGTTTTGGGACACTTTTATTTCCTTGTAATTTTCATTTAGGGCTAGTCACCTTAAAAGTGGCAAACTTGTAATTTTGAGCACTTTTTAACCCTAGGAGTAGCAAGTATAAATACTTGCTTAAGAGAGGGTTTGAGGAGGCTTATTTTGGCAGAACAAACACTTCACATTTAGTGAGAGGGCTTAGGGTTTTCCTAATTCCAAATTCTCTTATCAATTTAAATTCCAAGAAGTTGAAATTGTGGCGAGTGCAACAAGGAGAAATCGTGAGTAATATCAGTTCCTTATTGTTGTTTTCCATTTCATCACTAGTGCGTCATATCTAGGTTGATTTGGATTCTCTTGGACTTGTTTTAATCTTCAATTCGTGATCAATAGCTTGTTATAGGATTGATTGTGTTGATATATGATATCATTCTCTTCATTATGACGTGAATTGGATAGTTGAAGGAAGGGATTGGAATTTGCGGTTTGACCCATTTGTTTTCTTGATTTGATTCACGTGGGTTTCAATTATAATTGTTATTATTTGATGAAGATTACTTGTTTGGATTGATAATAGCAATTGGATCTCTTTGGATTTCATTCCATTGCCTTAGGATTTCCGCATTTACCTAGTTAAGTGAACCGTTTTTTTTGTGTGTGAATTGAGGAGTTTTTCTTGATTCTTTTGATTGTGCTTAAGCTTGGAATTAGGCACATCATCTTTTTGGTATTAGAGCTATCTAATTTGTATACTTAAGATTTATCACATCCTCATTGGAAGAATTGGTTATAAACATTGAGATTTGACACCATTGTTCATGTGATTGAGACTAGTTTGATTGACATTGTTTCTTTGTCTTTCAAATTGGTTTTTGTATGTGCTTAATCTTGGTTTTGAGCACATCATCTTTTTGTTATCAGAGCACATGTTGAGAGAAGGGAATTGGTTGTATTTAATTTCGTGGAAGTGATCATCAATTAGGGTTGAACAAGTGAAAAACCGCAAATTGTGTTGTTGTTATTGTTTTGAGATTGCGAAATTACCTTAGCTTGGAATTTAATTTGTTGATTGTTGGAGTTGGATTGGGAAGGTTGTTGTATCATCTTGTGATTAATAATTTTCGTGGAAGGAAGGAAGAATAGAAGTGTTGTTAATTCAACAATTGTTTGAGCTTGAAAAAATTACCTTGTTCTTGCCGTGACTAGTTTTGGTGTGAAGGAGGTTGTGTAGCTTGTTGTTTTGATTTCCATTGTGTAATTTTGAATTGGAGGAGTACAATTTGCAGATTACATTGAGTTTTGATTAGTAAGGAATTATTTGAATTCAAAACATATGCAATTAAGTTGTGGGAGTTAATGATTGCTATTTGAATTTGAATTCATTGCTACCAATTGAGGAAGGCTTTCAATAAGTGAAGTGGTTTGAATTTCAAATTGAAATTGCTGCCTATTTTGTTGTGAGTTGCGGTTAGAACTTGTGGGGAGTGAAGTATATTTTGTTATTATTGCTGTGGAATTAGAGTATATTTGTTGTTGTTTCCATTTCTTATTGTTGTCGTGGAGGTGGAGTGCAATTTGTTGTTGTTGCCGTGGGAGTTATTGGTGAAGTGAGTGCATCGTGATTGAGGTGTGTGTAGTGGTTTAAATTTCTGGAGTTGTGTGGATTAAAGGTGCTGCACATCAAGATCAATTGTATGTGTGAAACCGTGGCAAGAAAGGAAAGTTGAAGTAGTAGAATTTGAATTCAAAAACAAACATTAAAGTGTGAAAGTAATTGAACTTATTACTTCAACACTTGTGAGTTGAATTTAATTTCTTAACTACTTAGAAGTATTTATTTGTGCTTCACTTAGTCTAATATACTTGAAGTGATAAGAAGTATTTATTGCATTGGTGACTTGTTGCACCGTGGGTGTACAAGTGTGTGTGGTTATCCAAACTTGTTATTGTGACGTGGTGAAATGAAGAGAGTGTGCTACAAATTCTTTTTTTTTGAGATTACATTTGTACTTCAGATAAATCACATCCACAAACATGTCATATGATAGTGTGAATGGGTACATTGGCAATGAGGCCAATAACCAAGTGGGTGGCAGACTAGGTCATCAAAATACAAGTGGAAGAACTCTAGATGAGCAACTTCAGGACCTTACCACAATTGTTGCTACATTGGCAACAAGAATTGATAGGATGACATTACCACCACCACTTGTGGTAAACCTTCAGGCATCACCTAGAGTAGAGGGAGATTATCATGCTCTTAGGGAAGATAGAGATGAAAATTTTGGGCTTAATCCATACCCGGACAGGGAATTTAGGCCACCTCGAGGACTAGAGTGTGCGAAGCTACAAATGCCTTCATTTGATGGTAGGGGTTCCACAGATGATTACCTAGACTGGGAAGACCAAGTTGAGGGTCTTTTCAAGTGTTATGAGATTGATGAAGACTCCAGGGTACACCTTGCAGCTATATAATTCACAGGGCATGCCGCTTTGTGGTGGGAAAATATGGTGAACAGCAGGCAAAGGGATGGAGAGACCGAAATACACACTTGGAGAGACATGAAACGAGTTTTGAGGAATAGGTTTGTACCGAAACACTATAGGCATGAGCTATTTATGCATCTCTAGACACTGAGACAGGGGGGTAAAACAGTGAATGACTACGCACAGGAGTTTGAGACACTAGTGATCAAATGTGGATCAGTTGAACCTCCTGAACAAACCCTAGCACGTTTTGTATATGGGTTAAAGTATGAGATAGCTTGTGTAGTTGAGCTTTAGAGATATAGTACACTTGATGAGGTTATACAATTAGCTTTGAAAGTGGAAAGGCAGAGACAATCCTATTCATTCTAGGATACTAGGAGCAAACTACCAGGGAACCAAACTGTTCAGGGTCAGTTATGTTCTCCTTCAGAGATACTAGTGGTTCACGAGCAGTTAAGTAAACCATTGGAGTATCCTGAGAAACAGAGTTAGATGAGTCTATCATTAGAGGGCCAAAATGTACAGAGACAGTTGTGTTCACCTTTAGAGGTCTCAGAGGATAATGAGCAGTTGGGTCAACCATTAGAAGAGTTAGAAAAAGAGGGAACAATATCATTGAAATGGGTTGAGATTGGGGATACCTCAGTGGATAATGGGTCATTATTTGTGTTGTAGAAGAGATACATCCTGGAAATGGAGGAGAGAAAACAATCACCGCCTGTAGTATTTCAGATATTGGGATTCTACAGAGATACTTCTTTAGATGGATTGCTAGGAGAAAACAAAGTCTCTATTACATTTGATCTACCAGATTTGAGGACAAATCTTTTTGAGGCCCGAGGAGATGATAGGAATAAAAATCCAACAAGACCTATCATGCGGGCAAGAACTAAAGGATTTCAAATCTTAGCGTTGAGGGCCCATTTTGATCAGATCGATCACGAAATTATTTATATATTAACCTCTTTTCTATTATTCTTGTATTGTGTTTTCCAACAGGCACACTTATCATATTTTATAGGGCGATGGACAAACTCTCTCAGACTCAGCTTGTGGGTTATCCATGGACCGACCTGAACCGGCGATGAGTTGGGTCGATGGATCTTATAGAAGACCGGCATCTTGAAGATCATTTCTTTTATATATTTCTTCTTTTATGAACCATTTTTTATTGCATTTGGTTTTGGGACACTTTTATTTCCTTGTAATTTTCATTTAGGGCTAGCCACCTTAAAAGTGGCAAACTTATAATTTTGAGCACTTTTTAACCCTAGGAGTAGCAAGTATAAATACTTGCTTAAGAAAGGGTTTGAGGAGGCTTATTTTGGCAGAACAAACACTTCACATTTCGTGAGAGGGCTTAGGGTTTTCCTAATTCCAAATTCTCTTATCAATTTCAATCCCAAGAAGTTGAATTGTGGCGAGTGCAACAAGGAGAAATCGTGAGTAATATCGGTTCCTTATTGTTGTTTTCCATTTCATCACTAGTGCATCATATCTAGGTTGATTTGGATGTTTTGGGCTTGTTTTAATTTGCAATTCGTGATTAATAGCTTGTTATAGGATTGATTGTGTTGATATATGATATCATTCTCTTCATTGTGATGTGAATTGGATAGTTGAAGGAAGGGATTGGAATTTGCGGTTTGACCCATTTGTTTTCTTGATTTGATTCACGTGGGTTTCAATTATAATTGTTATTATTTGATGAAGATTACTTGTTTGGATTGATAATAGCAATTGGAGCTCTTTGGATTTCATTCCATTGCCTTAGGATTTCCGCATTTACCTAGTCAAGTGAACCTGTTTTTGTGTGTGTGAATTGAGGAGTTTTCCTTGATTCTTTTGATTGTGCTTAAGCTTGGAATTAGGCACATCATCTTTTTGGTATCAGAGCTATCTAATTTAGATACTTAAGATTTATCACATCCTCATTGGAAGAATTGGTTATAAACATTGAGATTTGACACCATTGTTCATGTGATCGAGACTAGTTTGATTAACATTGTTTCTTTGTCTTTCAAATTGGTTTTTATATGTGCTTAATCTTGGTTTTGAGCACATCAGATAGGTCTTGTAAGATTTTGATTCCTATCAATTGGTCCTCTAATGGATGGCTTGTGTGACAATGAACCTTAGGAACCTTTGAAGGCTAGCATATCTGTTTTTGGACAGTTTAATCATCTGATGGTAGACTTATCTGTCTTTACATCTTTTGGACCTCTAATGGCGACATAGGGTTCGATACTATACGTTTACCATCTTGTTGGAACATATAAGTATTTCTAAACCCATCATGTAATACCATCCTGTCATACAACCATGGCCTGCTAAGCAATATATGGGATGCATACATAGGAAGAATATCACATTCAATCTCATCATAGTATTTATCCCTTATACTGAAAGGTACCATGCCCTTTGGGTCACATGAAGACTCCCTTGATCATTTAACCAATGTAATGTGTAGGGTTTAGGATGCGAGGTAGTTACAAGTTTCAATTTTGATACTAATGATGCAGCTACAATATTAGTACAACTACCACCGTCAACAATAATGACACACAAGTTTCCTTGTACCCTATAAGGCATATGGAACAAATTTTCTCTTTGTCCATCATCAATAGTTGGAGAAGAAGTCAATACTTGATGTACTAAATTAGTAGAATGATACAAATTATTTGACATGGTTAATTACTATCTCCAATAAGCCACTATATACTTTAACACCCACGGTTCAATCAAGCAACTAAGATAATAAATACTTTTGTCACTTCAAGTATAGTAAAGTAATTGAAGCACAAATAACGACTTCCAAGTAGTTAAGATATTAAATTCAACTAGCAAGTGTTTAAGTAATAAGTCTCATTAACCTTCACACTTAAATGCTTGTTTTTGAATTCAAATTTCACTACTCACTTCCCTTTCTTGGTCACGGTTTCACACTCTCAATTATTGTTAATGTGTAGTACCTTACACCATATACAATCCTTTAAATTCACACCGCCACATACACCTCACTCCTTCATGGTGCAACCAATTCACTACAACACCACTACACATTGTAACATTTCAATTTAAAACACCCTTACACTACCACACATACACACAATCACGATGCACTCACTTCAGCACAACATCAATTCACGTTGCAACACCTTCACCTTTACACACACACAACACTTCAATGTATACAATTCCTTACCACTAAACAACTTCAATTTGCCTCTCACACAACACAATTTACACCGCAAACCACAAACAAAAGGCAACAACAAATTCAAATTCAAATTCCACTCCTTAATGTAACTTTCCACAAATGGTAAGAATCAAATTTCAAATTTAAATGAAATGTATTCAATACCACTCAATAACTACTTCAACTTAAAGAAGGTATTTGAATTCAAATGATTTCCTTTTTCCACACACAAGTTCAAATATGAAAATGGTAAAGAACAATCTACAACTTCCGAAATCATACAAAGATTACACTTCCCTTTTACCAAAAAATATTGTATTTCCAATTCCACAACAAACACTAGGAAATACACTTCTTTTTTTCCCTTCAAAGATCACAGCAAGAAAAAGATGATAAGGAAATCACAATTGCTCCACGTCTACAACAACAAGCACTAACTATAACTCCTCAACAACACAATTAAATAACTCAATCACCACTTCACAATTTCGGATAAAGATGTTAAGAACCTTAAAATTCCAAAATCACAATTGCAAAATCCCTTCTCACAACCTACGTTCTGATACCAAATTATGATGTGCCTAAATGATCAAATTCAAGCACATGAAACGAATTGAAGAACCACTTCAACAAATCCCAAAAATGGCGTGAAGAACAAACTCCAAATGAACCCTAATTGTATGAACAACTTGCTTTGATACCAAATTATGATTTGCCTAAATGATCAAATTCAAGCACATGAAACCAATTGAAGAACCACTTCAATAAATTGCTGAGAAATTTTCCGGCACCACCTATACCTTCAGAATTGGATTTGGCTGATGGTCCAAATTGCTTATATTTTCACTTTATGTCCTATATTTTAATAACTATTTGAGAAATAATTTTACAGGTACAATAATAATTCTTCACGGGATGCCAATATGTCCTACACTAGTTGATGGACATGGGACATTTTCAGATTTACAATTAAAGACCCGCTGCGATTGTTTCCATTCCTCATGAAGACTTATGATATTTTTGTACTTTGTAATTGTTCTATGGACTATTTTATGTTGTATTTTTTCTTTTGGGACACTATCATTTTATTGTAATTTCTATTTAGGACCGGCCACCTTAAAAGTGGCAAACTTGTAATTTTTGTCCATTTTCTAACCATAGGAGTAGCAAGTATAAATACTTGCTTATAGTAGGGTTTGGGGAGGCCAAATTTTTTAGATTTGAACATCACATTTTCGTGAGAGGGCTTAGGGTTTCCTAAATCCAATTTCTCTTATCAATTTCAATTTCCAAGAGTTGAAATTGTGGTGAGTGTAACAAAGGGCAATTGTGAGTAGTATCAATTCCTTCTTTGTGGTGTTTCCATTTCATCACTAGTGAGTCATATCTAGGGTTGATTTGGATTTGTCTTGGTCAGATTTTTGATTGCATTTGTGATCAATTATCTTGTTATAAGATTGATTGTTTTAGTACTTTATATCATCATCTTCATTTGTGATGTGAATTGGGAATTGTAGGAAGAAGTTGAAATCACGGTTTTGATCTATCCTTCTTGATTTGATTCATGTGGATTTCACTTATAATTGTTGTTATTTGGTGAAGATTACATATATGGATTGTTAATTGCATCATTTGACTACGGATTTTCATCAAAATTCCATTAGGGTCACGCAATTTCTTGATCCCATTAGACTGGTTTTAATTGTGAGTTGGGGTTTGTTTATTTGGTTTATTTGATTGTGCTTAGACCTTGGTTTTGAGCATATCATCTTTTGGTATCAGAGCACAAGTTAAGAGAAGGGATTTAGTGTTGGTTGATTTCTTATTCTTCATGTTCAATTAGGGTTCTTCATCTTGTGATCCGAAATTGTGTGTTGAGAATTGAGGTGGCGTAATTGTCTTGATTGAGAAGTGAATTTGCTACTTGTTAAAGTTGAATTGAAAGGCTTGTTGAAGCTTCTTGTGGTTAATCATTCTTATGGAAGGGAAGAGGAGTAGAAGTGTATTATTGATTCAAATTTTCGAATTTGAAAATTACCCCATCTATACCATGATTGATTTGTTGTTTGAAGAAGCTTGTGGAGTGTGTTGTGTGATTTCTTGTGCAATTCGGAAGTGGAAGTGTGCAATTTTCCAGATTTGCATTGTGTGGGATAATAGGGAATATATTTGAATTCAAACACATCTATTAAGTTGAGGAGTTAATGAGTGTTTGTTTGAATTTGAAAATCATTTCTTACCAATTGTGGAAGGGTTGCAATTAGTGAAGCGGTTTGATTTTCAAATTTGAATTGCTGCCTTTTGTGTAAAGTTACGGTTAGAAATTGTTTTGGAAGTGGAGTATTTTTATTGTTGTTGCCATGGAAGTGGAGTCTTACACCGTGAGTGTGTTATTGTTGTTTGAAATTAAGTGTGGCATGTGTATTGTGTAAGTGGTGGTGTGAGTAAATTTGGCGTGGAGTTGTTTGTGAAGTGAGTGTCTTGTGGAATTTGGGGAAAAGTTATTGCACCGTGATTTGAAAGGAGTGGGAATATTATTGTTGTGGTGATTGAATTTGTTGTGCACCGTGTATAGAAAAGGTGTGTGTGTGTGGCATTGCATTTGTGTGCTAAGTAAATGGTGTGTGTATGGCGTTGTGTGTGTGTTAATTAAAAAGGGATTGCAAGTGTTACATGTGGTGGTGAATTATAGAAGTGTTGCACTGTGATGTGTTAATGTGTTGAGGAGAAGAGTGCTACACGTGGATTGTAATAGCGTACATGTGTTTTGAGTGAAGTTAAGTGGAGTTGTTTGTTTTCCTTTTATAGTGGCTATTGTGTGGTGTTAAAGGAAGTGTGGTTGTGAGGTGTGCTCCTTTGCTTCAAATTGTCTTTAAGGTTCAATATATTGAGTCTACAACTATGTCGAATGATAGCGTGAATGGGGGAATTGGCGATGAAGCCAATAGTCAGGTTGGTGGAGGTGATGAGATCCATGATGGGAGCCAAGCTAGAAGATGGAATGTGGGTCCTCTTGAAGTGCCACCTAGACCGATCACAAGAAATCGAGCGAAACGATTCAAGGAAGCACTTAACGGGTTGATAAAGGATGTCCATGAAGCCGGAAAGGATTGGAGCAATCATGAAGTTGGAAAGGATTGGAACAACCATGGGAAGGCCCTTGCTCTTGTACAAGTCATATCGGATACGGGGTGAAGAGGGCGTGTCTTTACAAGGCACGACCGTGTAGGAATCTCAAGGTTACACAGAATCATACACGGTCATATACACGGCCAAAAGGCATGGCCGTGTATGGAGTCAAGAAAATCCACAAAAAGATACACGTCTAGAAGTACACGGCCGTGTATGTCTCTAACGCCGGCTCAAGGCCACCGGCCTTCATTCCAACGCCGCCGGCCTTCATGTTCTGTTTTTGTTATTTTTTTACGCAACTTATTGAAGTGATGTCGTTTTGGGCTTTATTGTTACAAATTGTAAACCCTAGTATAAAGCTCTTAGGGTTTAGAGCATAAAAAAAAACAACATATACAACATTGAAAGTTTGAAAACACTTTTTGAGAGAATTCCTCTCTTGGTTCTTTAAAGAACTAACCTAGAACTTATCGGATTTTATTTCCGTGGCGTTCATCCCGACTTATCAATTGGTCTTTCATCCCGATTGTGGTGTCTTCATATTATACCAAGGTTCTTGTCTCGCTTATAGACAACGGGTCGCAGTTTCCACTTGAGGGTGTTTGGCATCTTAGGTAACGAATTCCGAACGTATTGGTATTGGGTTTTGTCACACGTTGGCATGGTTCGTATCAGTTAGGAATCCGATCAAACCGATCTTGTATCAGTTTGGTATTAAAGCTTAGGTTTGTTAAACATCATTTCGGTTTGAGGAAGGTAACATCAAAACCCTAACTCCAATCGTTCATATCAATTGTTAGTATTCAATTTCATAGTATTAATTGCCTATTGAAAGTGTAGTACTTACTATTCAATTTTGTTACCAAAAAAAAAAAAAAGAGCGTGATCAAGAGCAAAAAAAAAAAAAATTCGGAAAGAAAAGAGGATATTTATGAACCCTAGAGTTGTTTTGAATTCTACGGAAGGGAATTGGTGTAGTTTGGGTTAGTTTCAAGAGAATTGAGAAGAGGAATTGGTGAGTTGATATCATCATTGCTTGTGCGAATACACGAGTGACTGTGTGATATCATCCTTTGAGCGAAACATGTAAGGGAGTGTATCGTGAGGCTTAATTATATATATTTGTGTTAGTACTAATCTTTTCTACAGGAACTATGTCGAGGCAACATTCTCCTGAAGGTGAGAGGGGATGGTTTGATGCTAGGTTAGTGATTGAGGCATTGAGGGGTGAGATAAAGAGGATGTTTCGGGAGGGAATGGAACAAATTCATGAGACGGTAGAGTAAAGACTAGAGCAATCTACAAACGTCTTCCAAGGGCAAAAGAGGGAGAGTCGTTCTAGGAGAGTACAAAGGGGTGGAGATGAAATGTTGGGTGATGACTTTGATGAGCCTTCTGTCGGGAGTTATAGAGGATATAGTGGTCGGAATAGAGGAACTAGGGATTGGGAAGATAGAGGAGATAGGAATAGAGAGGATAATCAATTGAGTAGCATAAAGATGAAGATTCCTCCTTTCCATGGGAAGAATGATCCCAAGGCGTACTTAGAGTGGGAGAAGAAGGTAGAGATGGTATTTGATTGTCATAATTATAGTGGGAGAAAGAAGGTGAAACTTGCTGCCATTGAATTTTCGGATTATGCCATAGTGTGGTGGGATCAACTAATGTTGAATAGAAGAAGGAATGGCGAACCACCTATTGAGTCGTGGGAAAAGATGAAAAGGGTGATGAAGAAGCGGTTTGTGCCTGCGTATTACTATCATGAATTGCACAACAAATTGCAAACTCTTAAGTAGGGAAGCCGAAGTGTGGATGAGTATTTCAAGGAGATGGAAGTTACGATGATCAGGGAAAATGTAGAGGAGGATAGAGAGGCTACCATGGCTAGGTTTCTTGCGGGATTGAATAGAGAAATTCAAAATGTTGTTGAATTGTAACATTATGTAGAATTGGAGGATATGGTTCATATGGCTATAAAGGTTGAGAACCAACACAGGCGAAAAGGTAGTAATAATGCACGGTTTCAACAGGGTACTGGTTCATCCACCTGGAAGACTAACCAATGGAAGAAGGAAGAAAAGCCTTTACCCACCAAACCAAAAGGAGAGCTGAGACAAGCGGGTTCTACTCCTGGTAACCAAGGTAACCCTTATTCTTCTACTTCTAGAAATTGTGACATTAGATGTTTTAAATGCCAAGGTAGAGGCCATATTGCTAGTCAATGTCCAAATAGGCGTGTGATGATTTTGCGTGATGATGGTGAGTATGAGACTGAGGGGGATAGTGAAGAAGATGATATGCCTCCATTAGAGGATGCTAGTGATGATGAGGAGCCTGCAATAGGGAGGTTAGTGGCAGTAGTGAAGCGAGCTTTGAATGTGCAGGTGAAGGAAGCAGAGGAGGTGCAAAGGGAAAATATATTTCATACTAGATGTTATCTAGGAGATCATATTTGCAGTTTGATTATTGATGGAGGAAGTTGCACCAATGTGGTGAGTAACTTTATTGTTGAGAGGCTAGGAATCAAAACTATTAGACACCCTAGTCCATATAAATTGCAGTGGTTGAATGATAGTGGTTAGACTAAGGTGAGTAAGCAAGCCTTGATTGGTTTTCGCATTGGTAGGTATGAGGATGAGGTGTTATGCGATGTAGTGCCATTGCAAGCGTATCATGTGTTGTTGGGGAGGCCATGGCAATTTGATAGGAAGGTTATTTATGATGGCTTTTCTAACAAGTATACGCTTGTTCACTAGGGGAAAAGCTTTAATCTTAAACCTTTAACACCTAAACAAGTGTATGAGGATCAGTTGCAGCTACAACAGTCTTCTGCAAAACATAAGGTGAGTGAAAAGCAGAGGGAGAGTGAGAGAGCAAAAGACAATGAGAAAGAAAAGGAATGCAAAAGTCAATATCTAAAGGAAAAAGAGAGGAAGGCTGGAAAGAGTGTGAGAGACCAAGTTGAAGTAAATCAACTTTGGTGGTGAGTGAAAAGGAGAGTGCAGCCTTGCAAAAGGAGTGTTGTGTGGCAAGAGCGAGTGTAGTAAGGAGAACGTTAGTGATGAGGCAACTTATGTTGTTGCTGGTTTTGAAGGAAACATGTCTGAATACGAACGAACTATCTAACTCTTTGCCTAGTGTGGTTGTGTCTATTGTGCAGGACTTTGAAGATGTCTTCCTTGAGGAGATTCCAAAGGGATTACCACCTATTCGTGGTATTGAGCACCAGATTGACCTTGTACCCGGAGTATCGATTCCAAACAAGCCAGCTTATAGGAGCAATCCGGAGGAGACAAAGGAACTCCAAAGGCAGGTCGATGAATTAATGTAGAAGGGGTACGTGAGAGAAAGCATGAGTCTATGTGCAGTGCCTGTGATTTTGGTGCCTAAGAAGGATGGGTCATGGAGAATGTGTGTTGACTGCCACGCCATCAATAACATCACGGTAAAGTATTGTCATCCCATTCCTCGCTTAGATGACATGTTAGATGAGTTACATGGGTCTAGTGTCTTTTCTAAAATTGATCTGAAAAGTGGATATCACCAAATTATAATGAAAGAAGGTGATGAATGGAAAACCGCATTCAAAATGAAATATGGATTGTATGAGTGGTTAGTAATGCCTTTCGGTTTAACTAACACACCTAATACTTTTATGAGACTTATAGACCATGTTCTGAGGACTTTTATTGGCAAATTTGTGGTTGTCTATTTTGATGATATTCTCATTTATAGCAAGAGTTTGGAAGATCATATATCTCACTTGAGGGATGTTTTAGAAGTGCTTCGAAAGGAACAATTATATGCTAACCTCAAGAAGTGCACTTTTTGCACAGACAAACTTGTGTTTCTTGGTTTTGTTGTTAGTGCACAGGGAATACAGGTTGATAAAGAAAAGGTTTGTGAGATCCAAGAATGGCCTAGTCCGACTAATGTAAGTAATGTGCGGGGTTTCCATGGACTAGCGAGCTTTTATAGGAGATTTGTGAAGGATTTCAGCACCATTGCAGCACCACTTACCGAGATAATTAAGAAGAACGTGGGGTTCAGATGGGGAGAGCAACAAGAGAAGGCCTTTCAGACGCTTAAAAATAAGCTGACTCAGGCGCCATTACTTGCTTTACCTAACTTTGCTAAAATGTTTGAAATTGAGTGTGATGCTTCAAGATTAGGTATTGGAGTAGTGCTTATGCAGGAGAGAAGACCAATCGCATTCTTTAGTGAGAAGCTAAGTGGGGAAACCTTGAACTACCCTACTTATGACAAGGAGTTATATGCATTGGTTCGAGCCCTAGAGACGTGGCAACACTACCTTTGGCCAAAAGAGTTCGTGATCCACACTGATCATGAATCTTTGAAGTACTTGAAGGGGCAACACAAGCTAAACAAAAGGCATACTCGTTGGGTGGAGTTCATCGAAACATTTCCATATGTCATCCACTACAAGCAAGGTAAAGAGAATGTCGTTGCTGATGCACTTTCTAGAAGGTATGCTCTTATCTCTACTCTTAGTTCTAGACTGCTTGGTTTTGAGCACGTTAAGGAATTGTATGCTGCTGATCGAGATTTTTGTGAGGAGTATGTGCATTGTGAGAAGAGTGGGCATGGTAAATTTTATAAACATGAAGGATTCTTGTTTAGGGAGAGTAAACTATGCATTCCAATTTGTTCTTTAAGAGAATTATTAGTGAGGGAGTCTCATAGAGGAGGTT
Source organism: Laguncularia racemosa (assembly GCA_037954665.1). Taxonomy (NCBI): domain Eukaryota; kingdom Viridiplantae; phylum Streptophyta; class Magnoliopsida; order Myrtales; family Combretaceae; genus Laguncularia; species Laguncularia racemosa. Next base: position 376,039 of record JBBMOL010000316.1, on the reverse strand, counting down.
TAATGGGACATTTTGGAGTAGCTAAAACCTTAGGGGTATTGCAGGAACACTTTTATTGGCGTCACATGAAATGAGATGTTGAGAGGATTTGTGAGCGATGTGTCATGTGTAAGCAAGCAAAATCTAAAGTCCAACCTCAAGGGCTTTATACCCCACTTCCCATTCCTCACGAGCCTTGGGTAGATATTTCCATGGATTTTGTGTTAGGATTACTTAGGTCTAGACGTGGTCGAGATTCTATTTTTGTAGTTGTGGATAGATTCTCTAAGATGACACATTTCATTCCTTGTCACAAAACATATGATGCTTGCAATATTGCTAATTTGTTCTTTAGGGAAGTTGTGAGATTACATGGTATGCCTAGAACAATTGTATCGGATAGAGATGCTAAGTTCTTAAGCTACTTCTGGAAGACCTTGTGGGCTAAGTTAGGAACTAAGTTATTGTTCTCTACTACTTGTCATCCACAGACTGATGGTCAAAATGAGGTAGTAAATCGAACCTTATCTACTTTGTTGAGGGCTGTACTTAAAAAGAATATTAAAAGTTGGGAGGATTGTTTGCTGCATGTTGAATTTACCTATAACCGTACAGTGCATTCTGCCACTAAATTTACTCCTTTTGAAATTGTGTATGGTTTTAATCCACTAACTCCTTTGGATTTATCACCTTTGCTTATTTCTGAGAATGTTAATCTAGATGGCAAGAAGAAAGTGGAATTTGTTAAACAGATCCATGAGAAGGCAAGGCTAAACATTGAGCGAAGAACAGAGCAGTATGTGAAACAAGCCAACAAGGGTTGTCGACAAGCTGTCTTTGAACCTGGAGTCTGGGTTTGGGTTCACATGCGTAAAGAGCGGTTTCTTAGGCAACGTCGATCTAAACTACTTCTTAGAGGCGATGGACCATTTCAAATTCTTGAGCGCATAAATGATAATGCATACAAGATAGATTTTCCTGGTGAGTATCAAGTAAGTGCTACATTTAATGTTACTGATCTGAGTCCTTTTGATGCAGGCGATGATTTGAGGACAAATCCTTTTCAAGAGGAGGGGAATGATGAGATCCATGATGGGAGCCAAGCCAGAAGATGGAATGTGGATCTTCTTGAAGTGCCGCCTGGACCGATCACAAGAAATCGAGCGAAACGATTTAAGGAAGCACTTAACGGGTTGATAAAGGATGTCCATGAAGCCGGAAAGGATTGGAGCAATCATGAAGTTGGAAAGGATTGGAACAACCATGGGAAGACCCTTGCTCTTGTACAAGTCATACCGGATACGGGGTGAAGAGGGTGTGTCTTTACAAGGTATGGCCGTGTAGGAATCTCAAGGTTACACAGAATCATACACGGTCATATACACGGCCAAAAGGCACGGCCGTGTATGGAGTCAAGAAAATCCACAGAAAGATACACGTCTAGAAGTACACAGCTATGTATGTCTCCAACGCCGGCTCAAGGCCGCCGGCCTTCATTCCAACGCCGCCGGCCTTCATGTCTACACGGTCGGCCTTCATGTTCTATTTTTGTTATTTTTATGCAACTTATTGAAGTGATGTCGTTTTGGGCTTTATTGTTATGAATTGTAAACCCTAGTATAAAGCTCTTAGGGTTTAGAACATAGAGGATACAACATATACAACATTGAAAGTTTGAAAACACTTTTGAGAGAATTCCTCTCTTGGTTCTTTAAAGAACTAATCTAGAACTTATTGAATTTTATTTCCATGGCATTCATCCCGACTTATCAATCGGTCTTTCATCCCGATTGTGGCGTCTTCATATTATACCAAGGTTCTTGTCTCGCTTATAGACAATGGGTCGCGGTTTCCACTTGAGGGTGTTTGGCATCTTAGGTAATGAATTCTGAACGTATTGGTATTGGGTTTCATCACACGTTGGCGTGGTTCGTATCAGTTAGGAATCCGATCAAACCGATCTCGTATCAGGAGGTTAGGGTCATAATGTTGCAGGTAGAAGGACTTTGGAAGAACAGCTCCAGGATCTTACTACCATAGTTGCTACTCTGGCAACTAGGATTGACAGAATGACATCACTACAACCACCAGTGGTAAACCATCAGGTACCACCTCGGGTAGCTCTACAGAATCCTCAAAGAGACAGAGTATTGAGAGATTGAAATCTGAATAGAAGGATGGGTGAGGAACATCTTCCATACAGAGAAGAAAGGGATGACAATTTTGGGGTTAATCCATATCGGAATAGGGATTTCAAGCCGCCTCGGGGCTTGGAGTATGTGAAACTGCAGATGCCTTTTTATGATGGCAATGGATCAGCTGATGATTATTTAGATTGGGAGGACAAGGTTGAGAGTCTCTTTGAATGTTATGAGATCGATGATAATACTAGGGTCCGATTGGCTGCTGTCGAGTTTATTGGGTATGCTGCATTATGGTGGAAGAATCTAATTATCAGTAGGTGTAGGGATGGAGAGGCTGAGATTTAGACATGGAGGGATATGAAAAGGGTATTGAGAAAAAGGTTCATTCTTGAGCACTATAAATAGGAATTGTTTATGCGATTGCAAACCTTGAGGCAGGGAGGCAAGACAGTGGATGATTATGTGCAGGAATTTGAAACCCTCATGATTAGATGTGGGTCCATTGAACCTCTAGAAAAAACCGTAGCACGCTTCGTCTTAAGCTTGAAATATGAAATAGCGTGTGTTGTTGAGCTGTAGCGCTATAGTACACTTGATGAGGCTATTCAGTTGGCCTTGAAAGTGGAGAGACAAAGGAGGTCCAACTTATTTAAGGCTCCAAGTAGTAGGCCCAATACTATTACTAGACCTATAGTAGCTGACGGTCGATCAGGGGGAACAAAGGCGGTAGGTGAGGCAGTGAAAGTAGTGGACAAAACTACCCCAAATACTATTAGAGAAAATTTACCTACTGGGAAGGGTAAAGAGGTAATAACGCCAGATGTGAGGCAGACTGTTCCCGGATCTACTAGTGGAAAGGCACGCCAGATCAAGTGCTTTGAATGCATGGGATTTGGGCATATGGCAGCACAATGTCCAAATAAGAGGGCGATGACTATTATGGAGGGCACTAGGGAAGATGTTGAGGATGACAACGAATAGACTGAACCTACAGATTTACTAACGGCATTGTAGGAGTATTATGATGACCAAACTGCAGAGACACATGAGGAGCGTACAGGTGAACAATATCTATCCATTAATGTGTTACACAGGGCTCTAACTATATCTCCTTATACTAGAGACATTCAGAGGGAGAACATATTTCTTGCAGAATCAGAGGTAACCTTTGTGTACTCATCATCGATAGTGGTAGTTGCACGAATGTTATATCTGCTACACTGGTAGACAAATTACATCTATTTACTATTCCACATCTTAGCCCTTGTAATTTGCATTGGCTGGATAATCATGGTAGTATGTATGTTACACTTAGGGCTAAGGTTCTTGTAAGTGTTGGGCAGAAATATCATGATGAGATCCTGTGTGATGTAGTCCCTATGCATGCATTCCATTTGCTATTGGGTCGACCTTGGTTGTTTGATCGGCGGGTGTTACATGATGGGTTTAGAAATACCTACATCTTCAGTATAGGCGAGTCTCGCATAGTTCTGTCGCCAATGACTCCATCTGAGGTTCATCAGTTTCAGGAACAGATCATAACTACATCCACTATATTTGATAGTCAGAATAGCAGGACAATAGAGACATTAGGGTTCAGTTCCAAAATTGATCCTCTAGATTTGAGGGCAAATCTTTTAGAAGCCCGAGGAGATGATGAGAAATTTTCCAACACCACCTATACCTTCAGAGCTAGATTTGGCTATTGGTCCAAATCACATATATTTTCACTTTATGTCCTATATTCTAATAACTATTTGAGAAATAATTTTACAAGTACAATAATAATTCTCCACGGGATGCCAATATGCCCTACACTAGTTGATGGATATGGGACATTTTCAGTTTTACAATCAAAGACCCGCTGCGATTGTTTCCATTTTGAAGCATTAACTCATGAAGACTTATGATATTTTTGTACTTTGTAATTATTCTATGGACTATTTATGTTTTATTTTTTCTTTTGGGACACTTTCATTTTATTGTAATTTCTATTTAAGACCGGCCACCGTAAAAGTGGCAAACTTGTAATTTTTGTCCATTTTCTAATCCTAGGAGTAGCAAGTATAAATACTTGCTTATAGTAGGGTTTAGGGAGGCCAAATTTTTCAGATTTGAACATCACATTTTTGTGAGAGGGCTTAGGGTTTCATAAATCCAATTTCTCTTATCAATTTCAATTTCCAAGAGTTGAAATTGTGACGAGTGCAACAAAGGGCAATTGTGAGTAGTATCAATTCCTTCTTTATTGTGTTTCCATTTCATAACTAGTGAGTCATATCTAGGGTTAATTTGGATTTGTCTTGGTCAGATTTTTGATTGCATTTGTGATCAATTATCTTGTTATAAGATTGATTGTTTTAGTACTTTATATCATCATCTTCATTTATGACGTGAATTAGGAATTGTAGGAAGAATTTGAAATCACGGTTTTGATATATCCTTCTTGATTTGATTCACGTAGATTTCACTTATAATTGTTGTTATTTGGTGAAGATTACATATATGGATTGTTAATTGCATCATTTGACCTTCTGATTTTCATCAAAATTCCATTAGGGTCATGCAATTTCTTGATCGCATTAGACCGATTTTAATTGTGAGTTAGGGTTTGTTTATTTGGTTTATTTGATTGTGCTTAGACCTTGGTTTTGAGCACATCATAAATCTTAAAAATGGCGTATAGAACAAACTCCAAATGAACCCTAATTGTATGAACAACTTGCTCTGATACCAAATTATGATGTGCTTAATTGGCTAAAGCACATTCAAATAACAAATTGAACAAATTCAATCACCAAATCCCCAAATGGCATGAACCCCTAAATGTCAAGGGATAATCATGCAAGCAACAATGACAATTACAATTCACAACTTGCAATTTCCGAAATGGATTTCACTAACACAATCAAAAGATATGAAATCAATTGAATTATAAACCTAAAATTGTGTGAAAATTAAAATTAAAAGATAAACTAGTTCCTCACCAGATATGACTCACTAGTAGGGAATTAGGATGGATTTGACATTATTGATGTTATGCACAACAAGAATCAAATCCCACTCACCACACTTCACTCAAGAAATGATAAGAGTATGTGAAAAATGGAGGCAACCCTCACGCTTTCCAATATGAAAAATATTGTTAAAAATAAAAGCTCCACAAACCCTAATTTAGTAAGTATTTATACTTACTCCATTAGGGTTAAAATGTAAAAAAATTTACGTCTATGCCACTAATGTGGCTAGTCTTAATTCAACAAATACAACCAAATAAAATGTTCCAAAATTATTACAAGATAACCAGTTTAAAGAAAAATAAAAAATACAAAGATTGTCTTCAAAGAGCCGGTTTTTTAAGTCAATTGAATTCGTTGGTCCAACTTATCTTCGGTTTAGGTCAGTCCATGAATAACCCACGAGCTGAGTCTTAGTGAGTTTGTCCATCGCCCTGTAAGACTTGATAAGTATGCCTACTGGAATACACAACACATAAGTAATAAAAAAGATGTTAGTATTCAAATAATTCCAAGGTTGGTTTGTTCAAAGAGGACCCTCATTGCCAAGATTTGAAATCCTTTGGCTTTTGTCCTAATGATAGGTCTTGTAGGATTTTGATTCCTATCAATAAGTGTGGGGAAGTGATGGTGACCAGGTAGGTTCTTATTGCTTTTTCCCATAGGGTGTTATTATGATGAGGTGATGTGTGATGTAGTTCCCATGCAGGCTAGTCACCTATTACTGGGTTGACCATGGTAGTTTGATAGGAAGGTAATGTACGATGGGTAGAAGAACCAATATTCTTTTGTTTTAAACAAAAGGAAGGTGGTTCTAACTCCATATAAACCATAGGAAGCTTGCGAGGATCAAGTGAGGATAGCAAAAGAATTCAGAGAGAAACACGTGAGTGTGCGAGAAAAAGGTGAAAAGAAAGAAAAAAAGTGAGAAACAAACACTGATGAGCCGTGAGGGAAAAGAGTCTGAAACACTGAGAGGTGAGAAAATTGCAAGAAAAAGTGAGGTAAAGAGTGCAATGTTGGTAAGGAAACAACTACTTGTACTTTATGTACAAGGATGTTTATTTTACTAATACTAACATTAACTCTTCATTACCTAGTATGGTAGTGTCTCTTTTGCAAGAATATGAAGACTTGTTTCCTGGAGAAGTACCGCAAGGCCTACCCCCACTAAGAGGTATCGAGCATCAGATTGATTTCTTACCAGGTGGATCTATTCATAACCGACCAGCTTACATAACTAATCTTGAGGAAGTAAAGGAAATTTAGAGGCAGGTTGATGAATTGACGGAGAAAGGATTTGTAAGGGAAAACCTTAGTCTATATTTAGTTCCTGTCATCTTGGTTCCTAAGAAGGATGGGACATGGCGAATGTGTGTTGACTGTTGGGCAATCAACAAGATAACAGTTAAGTATAGACATCCTATTCCTAGATTAGATGATATGCTTGATGAATTCCATGGTGCTTGTTTATTTTCCAAAATTGATTTAAAGAATGGCTATTACCAAATTCGTATGAAAGAGGGGGATGAATGGAAAATGACTTTTAAGACTAAACATGGGTTATATGAATGGATGATAATGCCTTTTAGGTTAACAAATGCACCTAGCACTTTTATGAGGCTAATGAATCATGTTCTGCATCATTTACTGGAAATTTTGTTTTTTGTTTTTTTTTTTATTTTGATGGCATTCTGATTTACAGCAGGACATTAGATGATCATGTTCAACATCTGCAGTGTGTGTTTAATATTTTGAGGGAAAACTAGTTGTATGCTAATTTAAAGAAGTGCACCTTTTGTATGGAAACTGTGATTTTTCTTGGCTTTATTGTAGGTGTAGATGGAATAGCCATGGATGAGGAGAAGGTGAAGGCGATCCGGGAGTGGCCAAAGCTAAAGAATGCAAATGAGGTCAGGAGCTTCCATGGCTTAGGAAGTTTTTATAGGAGATTTGTGAGGGACTTCGGTTCCATAGCTGCTTCTCTCAATGACCTTGTTAAGAAGAATTCCGACTTCAAGTGGACTGAAGTGCATGAGCAAGCATTCAAAACTTTGAAAGGTAAGTTAATTAACATGCCCTTATTAGTATTGCCTAATTTTGAGAAAGTATTTAAGATTGAATGCGATGCTTCTGGGAAAGGTATTAGTGGTGTATTGATGCAGGATCCCAAGCTAATCGCATACTTTAGTGAGAAACTCAATGGTGTTGCTTTAAATTATTCAGTATATAATAAGGAGTTGTATGCTTTAGTGAGGACCTTGCAAACGTGGCAACACTACTTATGGCCTAAGGAGTTTATCATTCATTTTGATCATGAGAGTTTAAAGTACCTGAAAACTTAAGGTAAGTTGAACAAGAGGTACGCCAAGTGGTTGGCAAGCAAGGAATGGCAAATGTGGTGGCTGATGCACTATCTCGAAGGTATTCTCTTTTGACTTCTTTACATACTAAACTGCTTGGGTTTAACTACATGAAAGAATTGTATGAGAATGATGCTGATTTTGATCAAATTTGGGCTGCTTGTTCTGAATCTGGATATGTGGACTTTTATAGGCATGATGGGTATTTATTTAAGAAAGATAGGTTATGTGTGCCGAAAAGTTCCATAAGTGAATTGTTGGTGAGGGAGACACGTGGTGGTAGTTTAATGGGACACTTCGGTGTTAGAAAAACTTTGGACATTTTGCGTGAACATTTTTATTAGCCTAAGATGAAACATGATGTACAAAATGTTTGTGATAAGTGCATTGCATGTAGAAAGACTAAGTCCAGAGTGATGCCCTATGGGGAATATCTGCCATTGCCTATGCCTAGTCAGCTTTGGATTGACATCTCTATGGATTTCATATTAGGGTTACCACGATCTCAAAGTGGCAAAGATAACATATTTGTTGTTATTGATAGGTTTAGTAAGATGGCTCATTTCATTGCCCGTTCTAAAACTAATGATACACGACATATTGCTGATTTGTTCTTTAGAGAGATTGTACGATTGCATGGTTTGCTTAAATCCATTGTGAGTGATAGGGATGTAAAATTTTTGAGCCATTTTTGGAGAACCTTGTAGAATAGGCTAGGCACCAAGTTATTGTTTCCAGTAGTGCACATCCTCAAATTGATGGTCAAATGAAAGTAGTCAATAGGACACTTTCAACATTGTTACGTGCTGTGATTCCCATGAATTTAAAACAATGGGAGACATGTTTGCCTCATGTAGAATTTACATATAATAGGATGGTAAATTCAACTACATCATATTCTCCATTTGAGGTTGTATATGGATTTAATCCCTTGACCCCATTGGATATTTTTCCTTTGCCCACTAACGAGTTTGTTGACCTTGATGGAAAGAAAAAGGTAGAATTTGTTAAGGAATTGCATGCTCAAGTTCGGACCAATATTGAGAAGAAAAATGAACACTATGCTCATCAATCCAATAAGGGACGTGTCAAGGCCGTGTTACATCCAGGAGATTGGGTTTGGGTGCATTTAAGAAAGGAAAGATTTACAAAGCAGTGGAAGTCTAAATTGAATCCTAGGGGAGATGGACCTTTCCAAATAGTGGAGTGCATCAATGACAACGTTTACAAGATTGACTTGCTAAGCCACTATGGTAATGTAAGCGCAACGTTTAATGTTTCTGATCTTACTCTTTATGATGCAGGTGATTCCAAGACGAATCTTTTCGAAGAAGGAGGGAATGATGAGGATTAATTAGCATAAGAAAGGAATGAACCAAAGTCCCAAGACCCATTACATGGTATTAGAGGCGTAATGACTTGAGCTAGAGCTAAGCGGATGAGTGAAGCTTTGCAACGACTAGTCATGGACCTACAAGAGAAGGAACCAAGTTACACTAAAGGAGAATCAACCTTTGTTAACCTGATTCATGTTTCCACAGAGGGATGCAAGGATATGAAAGCTTTAGAATAATTTATTTTAAAAAGGGAAATTGAACTAAAAAGAGGAGAGACATTCGGTTTTCTTTATTATGATTTGTTTTATTTGTTTGGTTTTGTGTTTTAGTATATTTAGTTAGAAGATTTTCGATCATTAGGAAGGAAGGCCGGTTTTGCTATGTTTAGAAACTTAGGTTATTCTTTTGTCATGTGATAACAATATATATCACGGGCAATAGGTGGAAACAAAAAAAAAAAAACAATTATCATATTATTGAAAACATATCTTTTCATGGAAAAGCTCTCTCTTGTTCTTTGATAAAGAACTCCATGGTTTTCTTCAACACAAACGCTTTGGGAAATCATTAATAGCTTTGGTTTTAATCAGTAGGTGTGGTTAGGGTCTAGTTATGAATTACAACTTGTTTAAGGCGATTCGTGGGAATTCCAATTTCAATTACGATCGCTAGGTTCTAGGTTTTGACATACCTAAGGTTTTGCACATCATAGAGTCTTTCAACAACATGTTAACGATAAATTTGACATTTTGACAAGATAATTGGCACAATTGCAAGCATGCTTTGGAGACAATGGCAGGAATCAAATGCATAAGTAGTTAGTTCCAATTATGGATCCCCATTAGGCAGAATCATTACATTCTACTCAAAATGTACATATGTTGATAGAGAATGTACTCAAAGGCATTAAATTAGAGTTACCAAAGTTTAACGAAGACAATCCATTGGGGTGGATTTTTAAGGCATAACAATTTTTCAACTTGTAATAGATTCTAGATGAACAGAGAATCATAATTGCATCATTTGTTATGAAGGTACGTACTTTAGACTTATATCAATGAATGTACAAGAGTCAACAACTCAATTATTGGAAAAATTTCATTAGAGCATTAGAGATGCATTTTAGACCATCAAAATATGAGGATGTTGAAGGTTTGTTATTCAAATTAATATAGAATGGGCTAGTAGATGATTATCAATCTTAGTTTGAAAATCTATCCAATCAAGTTGTAGGATTGTTTGACAAGTCTTTGATTATTTTGTTCATTTCTAGGTTACAACCTGCTATTAGAAGAGAATTATAAATTAATAGGTCTGAGACGTTGTCATAAGCATTGAGATTGGCTAAACTTCATGAATCCAAATTCAATGAACCTTTTTCTTTGACAAGAACTATCTATTCTTCATCTTTTCTAAATAATATTATCCTTCTACACCAATTTCTTCACAACGATATTCATCTAATTAAAATTCTAAACCTTTTTCTTTAACAAACGTTGTTTCTTTCCAACCATCATCTGTAGTTTCTTCCACTTCTAAAGAATCTTTACCCTTTAAAAAGATGAGCTAATTTGAAATGCTTGCATAAAGAGAGAAAGGTTATTGCTATAATTGTGATGAGGAATATCACAAGGGTCATAAGAGTAAATCAAAGTGTTTTACTTCTATCAAATGATGATGAGGTTGAATAGACAGGAGAAGAAAATGATATAGGATTGCATGAGGATTTTTTCTAAGAAGAAGCTACATTTTCAATCAATTATCATGTTATGTAAGGTGAGTTGGTGCCTCGTACTTTATGATTTAGAGGAGTTCTTAATAATCATAGTGTTTCTATTTTGCTAGATTCAGGTAGCACCTATAATCTCACTTAAAGTAGATTGGTAAAGCATTTGGGGTTGGCCATATCATCATCTTCTAAGTTTCAAGTGATGATTGGTAATGGTCAGAAGCTATTATGTGAGGATAATGTCAAAATACTTTGCTAGAAGTACAAGGTTTGACATTTGTGGACACTTTTTATGTGTTACCAATCCGAGCTATAGATTTAGTGTTAGGAGTACAATGGTTATAGAGTTTGGGACCGGTTACCATTGATTACCAGTTACAAAGTTTAGCTAATCATCTAAGGAATATTTGGGACATATAGTTTTTGTGGATGGAGTTAATCTTGAGTCATAGAAGATTGAAGTTGTTAAAAATTGGTTGATACCATTGTTGATGACCATAATCACATAAATTTAAAAATCCCTTTTCTATGACTCTCTGTTACGATCAAATAGGCAAGTGCACCTATCCATGGTAATAGTATAAAATTGTGTTTGGGTATCGTATCCACAGGGATCAGCAAGTACCAATAATAACTCTAAACCGACTATCTAATCGCACAAATTTGAGAGGATCAGTTTAAATTAAAAACACTTAACAAAACCTATAGCAATTAAAAATAACACAATAACTTGATTACTAAATCCGATAATTAAGAACATACCCAACCCTTACTACTCCTCTAATTATCATGTAACTTTACCCCTTTTATAAATCAGTTAACGAGCAATGGTTATCTCTGAACTGCAGAGTATCTAACACTAAGCCAATGTTCTTTCCAGATTCATTAGCTCCTAACCTTAATCTCATTGATAAAGATTCCTCTTTTATCAAAATCAATTAGAATTGCATTAACACTCTTGAACCCTCAATTAGGTCGAATTATCTAATTCAATTTAATACAGAAAATTTATGTTCTCTATCCCTAGATTGCATACAAATTCCTTTATTCATGCATGATCTATTCAAACAAGAGATTTTCCAATCAACTTCTAAGAAATCAATGCAAACTCAATGCTGGCCATACATCAAATTAGTAATACTACATGAACAACATGAATAAATTCAGAGAATTCCACTATTCGTTAACCATGCAATCAATCCCATGTTACATGAAAATTAGAATTCGTAAGGTTCAGGTATGAAATAAATTAGCTACTCATGATTTTCAAGATACAACTCAATGAAGATGAAAAAAACCGTGTGCATAAACACTTCCGAAGATAAGGATGAATCCGTTGATGTTGCTTTTCCCTTAGGTAAGCTTTTCCCGTCTCCTCCTCTTCTTTCTTTTCTCGTTTTTTTTTTCTATCTGCTTTAAGTGTCTCTCTGCCTTTCTCCTGGTTAGGAACCGAATGAGAATATATATAAGCATGGAAGCCTAAAAATCTCCCGTAACGGCTGACTTTTTCAAGCACACGGTCTCGACACACGGCTTATACACGATCGTGCCTTTGAGTGGTGTCAGTAAAACCCATGCAAATAATACACGGCCGTGTCTCAGACCGTGTACTCAACCATGTATGCTCCTGTAGATGTTCCAAGCTTAACACACGGCTGTGCCTTCAACCGTGTACTCAATCGTGTATGCTTCTGTAGATGTTCCAAGCTTAACACACGGCCGTGCCTTCAATCGTGTACTCAACCGTGTATGCTTCTGTGGATGTTCCACGCTCAACACACGGCCGTGCCTTCAACCGTGTACTTAACCGTGTGTGCTTCTATAGACGTGTTTCCTTGACACACGGCTGTGCTCTTCCCCTGTTCTCGTGTTTTCTTATCCAATCTCAATCCAAGTTGATATCATCTCTCAAAATAGTGGTTCTCAGTCCTGAAACTGAAAATAACATCAATTTATTATCAAAACTCTTCAAAATAACATCAATTTATTACATACACCACTAGAATTCATTAGAAATACAAGTGTTAATTTGTACTTATCAAACTCCCTCACACTTAAGCGTTTGCTTGTCCTCAAGTAGAATAAAACCAAAGAAAAACCAAGGACAAGATTTTCATTAACTCAACAATCAAGAATTTCTTTTTGCATCATTGATTCTCATGATCTACCTGCAATCTCTACTCAATCCTACCATTAGTTGTTTACAAAATACAAATACTAGAATTCTTAAGACTAATCCAAGTGACTTAAACTAGTACTCTCATCATTTAAACATAAATTTCCAAAAGTGAAGCCGAACAAAGATTAATACCAGTAAAGTAGAGTATACTTCCCTCTTAACCACTCCTATAAGTAATGCAATAAAGAGTAAAGGCACATTGTATCTACTTATCTCCTGGATTTCCCTTTTGTTTAATCCTTTTAAACAAGATTGGGAGATTTTCCATTAAGTACCTTACTTAGTTAACCGACTTATGTAGCGAACTTTCAAACGATAATCCTGAGCTCATCACTCAAGTTAATAGACGTTATCCCCTCAGCGTAGAGGGTGTCCCTCGGATTTACTTGTTCGAGTCAAGTCAACTATTTTTTTTCTTTAACCTTTCAGCTGAAATGGTTTCCTTGGTCAGTAAGTCCCAGACCAGACGATCTTAGGCTACTGGGTTTTAAGATACCCCTTCAAATCTCTACCATCTTAATTAATTAATTTCAATTACAGCTCAATTAAGTTCAGTTTTCTTGGACTTTTCTCACTACCCTTGTAGTGAGCTTTCAGCCATTGATCCCGAGTTCGTCACCCAAGTCAATAGATGTTATTCCCTCAAAAGGGCACCCCTTAGGCTTAATTACTTGAGTGTATGAGGCCCACTTCTGAACATTTTTTTTTCAGAGTTCTCAGTTCCAATAATTGCGAAAAGGGATCACTAAGCTACAAGTATCATCTACTCCTTTACTCAGAATTACAAAACTCACATTAATAGCAAAAGAAAAAGCATACTAAACTTACTGGTGACCTTGATCCACTCTCAATTCTTGTATAAATGCTTAAATAACAAGTAATTCTCTTCCCTTGGATTTCAACTCGTAATTTTAGCAAAGTAGTTATAAAACAAGATAAAAGAGTAAAAATTTTGAAAATTCCCAAGACTTTTTATCTTAGTAAATCATATAACTAAATCTCAGCAATTCTTGATTATTAGTAATTCATTAAATACATCTTAAGTGAGGAAACTTTTGATTTTTTTTTTTCATTAACACTTATATTTCATATAACTTCCTTTACTCAAATCCCTCCCCTACACTTAGTGTTAGACATTGTCCCCAATGTCTACATTGAACTACACAACAAGCAAGAAAAATGGGAATAAAGGTGAAAGAGAACAGGACTCCCCTAGATCATAATCAGAATTGTGCTTCCATTTCCACTTTTCAGAAGTGACTCAAATCATTAACATTCATGCGCACCGACCATGATTCCTTGAGAAGTACACTAAACATGTAAAACTAAAGTGATGTACTCCATCAATATAACAAAACCTTTGCAATGAAAAACCAAAAACCAAAAGAAAAAGATAAAAGCATAAAGAAAGAACAATAAAAGTATATAGAAATATCATCCATCCCTATTTGAATACAAAGTTTTGGCAAAAAAAAAAATATAAATGAAATTCCACAGAAGGGGTTCAAATAGTTAAGTCCCAACAATTATCCTTCAATCCTCATCCCCATTGTCTGAGCCATCTCGATGTCTGCCTTTTTCCCATCGAAGAGAAGAACTTGAGGCCTGTGTACGTGGATCAACCCGGACGTCCTCATCGCTAGAACAACTACAAGACGCGAAGTCTATCCCAAGCGTCTCACTCAGCTTGATAAAACTGTTCCGAAGGAACCGTTTTAACATGTTCTGCTTTTTCATCATCTTCTGTTGCTCCTCCTGTAGAGACTGAACCTTAGTAAATAATTCTTGAAGAAGCTCAGCTGATGACCTCCTTGCTCTTGGTTCCTGAGGCTCATCCTCTCTAATCTTAGCCTCCTCTTGCCCTTCAAGAATAGGATCTCCTTCTAATTCAGCTTCCTCATCCCGCTATAGAGCCCTATGCCCCCAGCTGATAATAGGCCCATCCGTTAAGCGCATTGACTGTCCCACATAGTCACCGAGTTCCCGAATGGGAAGTAACTCTAGGTTCCTCAAAATGCGCGTTATCCATGCTTCTATGAAGACACCTAGACTCCCAGCCTCAGATTGGCGGAGTATGCAAAATGCAGCAAATACCCCTACATTTACCCTGGTGTGAGAATTCATGCTCCATAACTGAAATGCATCGCGGGCGTTCACCACACCCCCAGAATCCGTGCAGCCCGTGGTGGAGTGAGCAAAAATGTAGTGCAATACCCGATAAGACAGCTGACTAAAGGAAGATCCCTTCGTAGCAGAAGCATTATATGATAGTCTACCCAACCTGCTCCAATAATCGTTGGGTCGAAATCCTCGAGGAAATGACACAGGGAGTTGGCAGAATTCTTGGATCTATAGGAAAGGAGGATCATAAAGATCCATTGCCATAATGAATTCCATCATAGAATATCGCCAATAATCTCCCATGGCCAAAAATTCTACCTCGTTGTCCAACCCTGCTCTAATGCCTTCCGAGATAGTAAAAGTAGAGATAAAAGTGAGTGTGATCTCCTTATAAATCTTCTCCTCAATAGCAAGAAGATTCCGCCAAGCTTGATCTTGAAGAAGATTCTCACATGCACCCCTAATACCAAAACGTTCTAATACTTCCCAATCAATCACGACATTAGGTCGAATAATTTTTTAGTTTTTGAACTTGTCGTAGATGGGTTTGTGCTCTTGTCTCATGCCAACCGGATAACAAGATGCTCCCCTACTACTACTTGCTTCGTCTGATCTTTTTCTCTTTTGTGCTACTATCTTTGTGCGAGTCATCTGAACAAGAAAATAGAGAAAATGCTCATAACTTCTATTACAACTTATTACGTGTATTGCACAATAAGTTGTAATAATGATGAGGAATGGCCATGCATGAGGGAATACAGACTAAAATCAGAGGAAGGAGAGCAAAAAGGATCCAATAATTAAACACACACCCATGTGTTATGACATGCATGGGCGTGTCTTTCACATAATCGCTTCCCTCTACCATTCAAAACTATACACCCAAGGAAACGGCCGTGTAAAACCCATTTTGCACAAAATCATCGATAATAAGCTAATAACCACCTACCATGTAACCTAATAACAACTTAGGTTCCATAAAAAAAATTGCAAAATGAGAATACAAAACCTAGGTTTTAGGGTTAACATGGAAATTGTGCAAAATATGTCTTGCATCCTAGTATAAATAAGTAAAAACATGAGAAAAGATCAATACTAGGAAAGAATCGACCGAAAGATGCAAAAACCCCTTGAGAAAACTCGAATTACTCTCGAAATCATGCATGAAATGCTGTGTAATTCGAAAGAACTTAAACGAATGGGGGAAAAATTGCATATTGAAGAAGAATCGAGGGAGAAATCTTACCTTTACCGCCTGAAATGGATTATAGAATGTATGAAATAGAGGATGGAGAAGGAGTGAAATGGAACCAAGGATAGTTGAAAATGAAAATAAAAGAAAGAAAAAAAATTGGAGGGTTTCGAAATAAAAGAACCGGTTGTGCTAGAAAGGTACGGTTTGAAACACGGCCATATACATGGCCGTGTGTCCGTGTTTTTTTTTTTTTTTTAACATGGTTTAACTACACAGGCGTGTGTTCGCCCGTGTGGTTTCTCCCAGACACACACCTATGGTATACGGCCTTGTGTCATAGATGTGTATCATTCTGTGGATTTTTTTTTTTTAACTACACAAGCATGTGTTCACCCGTGTGGTTTCTCCTAGACACACACCCATGGTACACGGCCGTGTGTCCTAGATGTGTATCATTTTGTGGATTTTTTTTTAACGGTCGCGTACACGGTCGTGTATTCCCATGAAACTTGAAAAATGTTCAACTTACCTTCTTTTTGCATGCCTCACTCTCCCTTCATGCATTAGATTCGAAAAAAAAAAAACGGAATTTCCTACTAAGTTAATGCAAAAAATAATAGAGAATAATTAAATGGATTAAAGAAAGAAAAAAATTTACCTAAAGAAATGCATGGGTTGCCTCCTCTCAAGCGCTATTGGTTAACGTCGTTTGCTCGACGGAATGAAATTACACCTGATTAATTCACAAGAGGGTGGAGTCTAAACTCCTCTTGGCCCTCTTTTTCTCCTTGATTCCCAAAATATAGCTTCAATCGTTGCCCATTTACCTTGAAGGTATGTCCACTCAGGTGTTCTAATTCCACCGCTCCATAAAGGGAGATTTTTATCACCTTAAATGGCCCGGACCACTTCGATCTCAACTTACTTGGGAAAAGCTTCAGTCGTGAATTGAATAAGAGAACATGATCTCCCTCACAGAATTGTTTCGGATGATGAATCCGCATGTCATGACATCTCTTCATCCTCTCCTTATAAACTCGCATGTTATCATAAGCCATTGCACGCCATTCATCAAGTTCATTTAGTTGAAACTTTCTCTTCTTACCAACAGCTTCTAAGTCCATGTTTAGAGTATGCAAAGCCCAAAAAGCTCTATGTTCTAACTCCACTGGAAAATGGCAAGCTTTCCCAAACACTAGTCAGTATGGGGTGGTACCTAATGGAGTTTTGAAGGTTGTCCTATAGGCCCACAACGTATCGTCCAATTTTTTCGACCAATCCCTTTGGTGATGCTCCACTGTCTTCTCTAGAATTCTTTTCAACTCACGGTTAGAAACTTCTACTTGACCACTCGTCTGTGGGTGATAGGGGGTTGCTAATCTATGGGTGACCCCATATCGCCTCAGCACCTTCTCCAATTACACATTACAAAAATGTGTTCCCCTATCACTAATTAAAGCCCGTGGTGTTCCAAACCTAGAGAAAAGTTTCTTCAAGAACTTTACCACTACTCTGGCATCATTGGTGGGCAAAGATTGGGCTTCTACCCATTTAGACACATAATCCACCGCCATGAGTATATACTTATTCCTGAAAGAATTGGGGAAGGGTCCCATGAAATCAATCCCCCACACGTCAAAGACCTCACACTCCGATATGAAAATTTGGGGCATTTCATCACGTTTTGACATACTCCCCACTCGTTGGCATCTGTCACAAGTCTTCACAAAGTTGAAGGAATCCTTCAATATAGTTAGCCAATAAAATCCTGATTCTAAAATCTTGTGGGCTATCCGATTCACACTATAATGACCGCCAGTTGGCCCGGTATGACAGTGCTTTAAAATCTCCTACCTTTCTTGCTTGGATACACATCGTCTAATCACTAGATCTGCATAGACACGGAACAAGAATGGTTCCTCCTAATAATAGTTCTTTAACTCAACAAAGAAACGCTTCTTTTGCTGAGAAGTTTTGTCACTAGGGAGTACTTTACAGACAAGGTAATTTGCAAAAGCAGCAAACCAAGGTTCAGAGGTGTTACTTACCTTGTTAATCTAATAGAGTCCTTCTTCTGGAAAAGTATCATCAATATCCTCTTCATTCAACTTCTCCAATTTTGGGTTCTCCAATCGAGATAGATGATCAGCAGCTAGGTTTTTAGCTCCCTTTTTATCCCGAATCTCCAAATCGAATTCTTGTAGAAGCAAGATCCACCGAATGAGTCGTGGTTTCGCATCTGTCTTGGATAATAAGTACTTGAAAGCTGAATGGTCAGTGTAAACAATTACCCTAGAAAAAATTAAATAAGACCGAAACTTGTTAAAAGCAAAAATTACAACAAGAAGTTCCTTTTCGGTCATAGTGTAGTTCTCTTGGGCACCTGTGAGGGTCTTACTAGAATAGTAAATAGGTTGAAAATGCTTATCCCTCCTTTATCCCAAAACCGCTCCAACAGCGAAATCACTTGCGTCACACATTAATTCGAAAGGAATATCCCAATCAGGAGCCACCATGATAGGTGCTTGGGTTAACTTTTCCTTAAACGTATTAAATGCTTGAAGGCATTCACTAGTGAATTCATAAGGCATGTCCTTTTCTAATAGCCGTGTTAGAGGACGAGCTATTTTAGACAAATCTTTAATGAATCTTCTATAGAAATCGGCATGCCCAAGGAAACTCCTAATGGCTCTAACCGAAGAAGGTGGTGGAAGTTTTGCAATTGTATCCACCTTTGCACTATCCACTTCGATTCCTCTATGAGAGATTTTATGCCCTAGAACAATGCCCTCCTTCACCATGAATTGACATTTCTCCCAACTTAAAACCAGATTTGTCTCTTCACACCGAATCAAAACTTTTTCCAAGTTAATGAGACAATCATAAAAAGAATCACTAAATACGGAGAAATCGTCCATAAACACCTCCATAATGTCTTCCACTAAGTCCTCAAAGATAGCTAGCATACACCGCTGGAAAGTCATTGGTGCATTGCATAACCCGAAAGGCATACGCCTATATGCGAAAGTACCATAAGGACAAGTGAACGTGGTCTTTTCCTGATCCTTCGGAGCAATTAGAATTTGGAAATACCCTAACATTCCATCTAAAAAACAGTAATATAGATGTCCTGCCAACCTCTCTAGCATTTGGTCCAAAGAAGGGAGAGGGAAATGATCTTTGCGAGTTGCTTCATTCAATCTTCTATAATCTATGCACACTCGCCATCCAGTTACAGTTCTCATGGGTATGAGTTCATTTCTTTCATTGGGCACCACAGTCATTCCTCCTTTTTTTGGTACCACTTGTACAGGACTGACCTAAGAACTGTTAGAGATAGGATATATTAACCTTGCATCCATGAGTTTGATCACCTCTTTCTTCGCAACCTCCCGCATATTGGGGTTTAACCTCCTTTGAGGTTGCACCACTAGTTTGAAATCATCCTTAAGCAAAATCGTATGAGTGCAAAACGAAGGACTAATACCTCGAATATCAGAAATCTTCCAAGCGAGAGCACGCTTGTGCTCCCTTAAGACCCCCAATAGGCTATCCTTTTGTTCCCATGTCAAACCAGTAGCAATAATGATAGGGAGTTTAGAATTATCTTCCAGAAAGGCATACTCCAGATATTTTGGAAGTTTCTTCAACTCAAGTTCTGGGGGTTCTTCAACCGATGGTTTCAGCCTTCTTTCCTCACTAGATACTATCTTCTCAAATTCTCTTTTACACACTACCTCCTCACAAGCATTCAATTTAGCCATCACATTCTGAATATCAAAGTTCTCACACTCTTCACCTTTAGTTGCTGTCAAGCTAAATTCCAAAAGGTCACGGCATAACAATTCCTGCATAGAACTCGTTACAGACATATCAACACAATCAATAGTGTAGCAAGAATCATCAACGCTCAAAGATTATTTCAGAGCTGCTAGGATTGTCATAGTTAGCTCATCTTCTCCCACTCTCAAAACCAGTTTCCCATCAGCAACATCTATCACCGCTCGTACAGTAGCAACGAATGGTCGTCCCAAGATCAGCGGGACCTCTACATCTGCATCCATGTCCAAGATAACAAAGTCAACAGGAAAGATGAACTTTTCTACCTTTACTAGGATGTCTTCTATAATTCCATTAGGAAATTTGACCGAGCGATCAGCTAGCTGCAAACTCATCCTTGTAGGCTTTGGCTCACCGAGTTTGAGCTTCCTAAATAGTGAATATGGCATCAAGTTTATACTTACCCCAAGGTCTGCCAAGGCTCTCTCCACAGGCAGTTCACCAATTAGGCATGGAATAGTAAAACTGCTTGGATCCTTGAGTTTCTTAGGCAACTTATTATGCAAAATAGCTGAACATTTTGCTCTAATGACTGCAGTAGAAACCTCTTCCAGTTGTTTCTTATTCGATAGCAAATCCTTTAAGAACTTTGCGTACCTGGGCATCTGTGTAAGAGCTTCCATGAACGGTATATTAATATGCAATTGTTTAAACAAATCTAAAAACTTACCGAAGTGTTCTTGCTCATTATCTTTTTTTAAGCAGCCCGGATATGGAATTGGAGGCTTGTAGGGCTGAACTGTTGATGTCTTGGCCTTTCCCAGATCTTCCTCCTTATCAAGCTCCTTTTCCTTACCTTGTGTAATAGCTTGTTTCTCTTCAGCAACCTTGTCTTGTCTAACCTTAACCTCTTGTTCTTGTACAACCCTTGGCACTCCAATGCTGTCAGAATGCAATTCCCTTCCATTTCTAAGGGTCACTGCCTTCACTTGCTCCCTTGGATTAGGTTCCATGTTCCCAAGTAAGGACCCTTGTGGTCTCTCTGATAACATTTTTTCAATCTGTCCCACCTGGTTTTCCAGATTGTGAATGGAAGCCTCATGATTTCTTAAAGCAGTATCTGTTGCGTGCTGGTGCTGCTCTGAGGTTTGAATGAACCTGGAAATCATATCCTCCAGGTTAGACTTCTTTTCAGTAAAAGGTGGTGGAGGAGGCCTTTGGAATCCAGGAGTAGGTGCATTACCCCGAGGAATTGGTGGATTACTCCATGAAAAATTAGGGTGATTGCGTTAGCCTGGATTATATGTGTTGCTGTAAGGGTTGTTCTAAGATCGCACAGGATTGTTAACATAATCAACTTGCTCCATATAATCATGAGCCATTGATGCAGTTGATTACTCAGTTGGAAAATATTGGGGTGACTCAGATATTGCCATCCCATCAACCTTTTTTTTGCTAGAGCATCAACCTTTGCTACAAGGGTGGTCATCATTTCAACTTCATAAATCCCTGCTGCTCTTTACGTTGTCCTGCCATTACTCCACTGATGGTTATTCTTTGCCATGTTTTCAAATCGTTGTAGAGACTCCTCAGGAGTCTTCACATTAAGTGTACAAAAACTTGATCCACGCAAAAGAGAGATATAAAATGAGCGTGAATAAATACCGACAAGTGTACCGGATCGGATCAAGTAATATAGTGAGAGAAGAGTGTCAAACCACGAAGATTGATTAAGTAATAGACCTATATCAATTTCTACTATTATTTAGGAAATGATTTTTGATGAGAATTGAATGAATTATACTAAATGCTCAAAAAGAGAATTGTGTTTGAAAAATGATGAATTGATGGTGGGAAATAGAATCCACCCTAATTCCACTAATCATATTGCCTTCATGTTATAATAACTCATAGCTATATGGATTTTCACAAGAAATTAACAAAACCTTAATCCTTTATCAAGTGTTAAAGTAATGTTACCTCAATTTAATTTAATAGCTCCTGCTAATTCAAATCAAATGAGGATTCTAATTCACAATCATAAATTTCCCAATTATATGATTGCCTAATATCTTTAAAATAATTTCTCCTAATCCCTTAGTGAAAAATTTAATAAAAATATTGCATGAAACACTTAGGTCAATTTCTAATAAAATTCAATAACGCTGCTTCCACATGAATTATTAAATCTTACTTAGGAATTCCTAATAAAACCTAAATTTCTCTTTCGAGTCATTTACATTTCTATGCATTGATTTCAATTACAAAATACAATTCATAGCAGGACTTCTTATATGAAAATTCCGCATATCTACATTTCCTATAACATGAATACAATGATCATTTTAGTTTGAATTATGGCTTCATCATGTTTCCCACAAGGATGATTTAGAACATTATAGTATGAATATAAAAACAATTGAAATAAATAGATGCAATGGAATTCATATTGGACAACAAGAATAAACTAATAAATGGCATAAAAGAAAATAAAGTAAATGAAACAATAGCTATAATCTTCAAGAACTTCAATCTTCCAAAATGATTCCTCGAATTCTTCAATTGAAAGCAAACTTTAGCAAAATAACTTTCTTTCTTCAAACTAAAATTTGGAATAACATGAAATGTAAAGGAATTAAAGAAAATATAAAATCCTAAAGTTTCTAAGGGAATTCTAATAATTTCAAAGAAAGACAAAGGATGCTAAACAAAGAATCAAAGCAAAAGAATTCTAAAACAAAAGGGGATGCTCCCAAGGTTCACATAAGGGGCCTATTTATAGATCCAAAGAGGAGGAGGATAAGCTTGATCTGATGAGGAGTTGAGTCAGCAAATTAATTAAGATACGATTTTGGAGAGATTTTCGCAATGGATATCCGGGGAGTAATGAAGGCCGGCTCAAGGCCGGCTTTAAGGCCGGCGGCTTTAATGTTTTTTTGAGGCCGGTTTAATATAGGCCGGCTCAAGGCCGGCCTAAGGCTAGCGGCCTCCGTGCAATCCTCCGCTCGCTTCTTCAATTTTGTGAAAAACTCCTCCAATTAACTTGTAATTTACTTTTGGGTCATCAAAACCTGAATTTTCACAATAAACACCATTAAATATCATTTCTTTATATTTTCTTATAATATTGAAATAAATTTAATATAAGTCCAAAAGAAAATATAAATATAATGTGATCTTATCAGTGTACCACCAGTAGCAGCATCAATGGTTTGTCGCGTTGGATAATTAAGCTCGTTATAGAAGGTGGAGACTTGTAACCAATTGGGCATCTGATGATGTGGGCACCGCTTGAGCAATTCCTTAAACCTTAACCAAGATTCATGAAGGGGCTCATTATCCATCTAAGTAAACAATGTGATATCATTTCTCAGTTTAGTCGTTTTAGAAGGCGGGAAATAGTAGTCCAAGAATGTTTTCGCCAACTGAGCCCAAGTTGTGATAGAATTCCGATCTAAGGAGCTAAACCACTGCCTTGCTTTTCCCCTCAATGTAAAAGGAAAAAGGCGCAACTTCAAAGCTTCATCTGTTACCCTGTTCTGTTTAACTATTTCACAGATGTCTAGAAACATTTGGATGTGAGCATGGGGTTCCTCATCAACTAAACCATCGAACTGGCATTGATTATGGATCATGTTCATTGTAGAGGCTTTAACTTCAAAATTGTTGGCGTTTATTGCAGGTCTGACTATACAAGATCCCGTGTTATCCAATGTAGGTCTGGCATAATCAACCATCGTTCGGTGTTGATCCGCCATTTCTGCAACTAAATTCTCACCCTCAGTAGAATGCAATTCCTCTTCACCTAATTGCTGATCTTCAAAAACTGGATTTCCCATAGCTTGTTCAAAGGCACTTCTTAACCTTCTTTTGGAAGTCTGCTCAATCTCTGGATCAAAAGCAAAAAGTTTGGACGAAGAGCTCCTTGTCATAAACTACAAAGAAAACCAAGGGAAAATTAGTTACCTCTAAAAGAATGAATGTAACACAACGAATACTAAAGAATAAATGGTTAAAGTAGTCAGTGTTGAGCTTTCTTAATATCGCCAATCCTTAGCAACGGCGCCAAAAACTTGTTGATGATCGTAATCACACAAATTTAAAAATCCCTTTTCTATGACTCTTTGTTACGATCAAATAGGCAAGTGCACCTATCAATTGTAATAGTATAGAATTGTGTTCGGGTATCGTATCCTCAGGGATCAGCAAGTACCAATAATAACTCTAAATCGACTATCTAACCGCACAAATTTGAGAGGTACAGTTAAAAACACTGAACAAACCTATAGCAATTAAAAATAACACAATAACTTGATTACTAAATCCGATAATTAAGAACATACCCTACCCTTACTACTCCACTAATTATCACGTAACTTTACCCTTTTTATAAATCAGTTAACGAGCAATGGTTATCTCTGAACCGCGGATTATCTAACACTAAGCCAATGTCCTTTCTAGATTCATTAGCTCCTAACCCTAATCGCATTGATAAAGATTCCTCTTTTATCAAAATTAATTAGAATTGCATTAACACTCTTGAACCCTCAATTAGGTCGAATTATCTAATTCAATCTAATACAGAAAATTTATGTTCTCTATCCCTAGATTGCATACAAATTCCTTTATTCATGTATGATCTATTCAAACAAGAGATTTTCCAATCAACTTCTAAGAAATCAATGCAAACTCAATGCTGGCCATACATCAAATTAGCAACACTACATGAACAACATGAATAAATTCAGAGAATTCCACTATTCATTAACTATGCAATCAATCCCATGTTACATGACAATTAGAATTCGTAAGGTTCGGGTATGAAATAAATTAGCCACTCATGATTTTCAAGATACAACTTAATGAAGATGAAAAAAACCGTGTGCATAAACACTTCAGAAGATAAGGATGAATCCGTTGATGTTGCTTTTCCCTTAGGTAAGCTTTTCCCATCTCCTCCTCTTCTTTCTTTTCTCGTTTTTTTTTTCTATCTGCTTCAGGTGTCTCTCTGCCTTTCTCCTGGTTAGGAACCGAATGAGAATATATATAAGCATGGAAGCCCAAAAATCTCCTGTAACGGTTGACTTTTTCAAGCACACGGTCTCGACATACGACTTATACACGGCCGTGCCTTTGAGTGGTGTCAGTAAAACCCTTGCAAATAACACACCGCCGTGTCTCAGACCGTGTACTCAACTGTGTATGCTTTTGTGGATGTTCCAAGCTCAACACACAACCATGCTCTTCCCCTGTTCTCGTGTTTTCTTATCCAATCTCAATCCAAGTTGATATCTTCTCTCAAAATAGTGGTTCTCAGTCCTGAAACTGAAAATAACATCAATTTATTAACAAAACTCTTCAAAATAACATCAATTTATTACATACACCACTAGAATTCATTAGAAATACAAGTGTTAATTTGTGTGAAGCAATTGAGAGCATTTTTGGGTCTCTTGAGCTACTATAGAGGATTTATGAGAGCTTATGCATAGATGGTTGCTCCCTAAATAGACATGTTAAAGAAGGATAACTTTGAGTGGACTGAATTGGCTACATTGGCTTTTAATAAGCTAAAGGAAGCATTAGTAAGTGCTCCTAGTCTAGCATAGTTAGATTTTTCTAAGTAATTTATTATTGAAATAGATGCTTTGGGAATTGGTATTAGAACTATTTTGTTACAAGACAATTAACCTATAGCTTATTTTAGTAAAATGTTGACTTTGCATATTGCTAAGACTTTAGCTTATGTTCATGAATTACATGTCGTGGTGAAGGCAGTATGGAAATGGAGACAATATTTGCTTAGGTCTCATTTTATTATATGTATAGATCATAGGAGTTTGAAAGAATTACTTACTCCAGTAATTTAGACTCCAAAATAGCAAGAGGACTTAGCAAAGTTATTGGGATACGATTATAGTATTGTTTACAAGGCAGGCTTAGAAAACTAGGTTACTGATGTTTTATTAAGACAACATGATAATATTTTTCAGTATTTAGCCTTTTCCATTCCTTGTTTTTCTTTGATTGATGATTTGAAGAAAGAGTATTAGCTACTTTTAAACATCATATTAAGTATATGTATGAGGGAAAATCTTTGAAATGGGAACTATAGCGGAAAAATGGGCTATTATACTTTAAGCATCACTTATTTTTGGTGCCCACATCACAGTTGATACCTTAACTCTTAAATGAATTCCATTGTGTACCATTGGTGGGACATTTTAGGGTATAGAAAACATATAAGAGATTGGTTATAGAATTTTATTAAAAAGGAATTAAACATGATGTGGAGCTATTTGTGCATGACTGTGCTCTTTGTCAACAAATTAAATATACCACCTGTAGTCCAGTAGGATTATTAGTACCATTACTAATACCTGATCAGTGTTGGGAGGATGTTTCCATTGATATTGTCACATGTTTGCCTAAATTACAAAGGCATAGGTCCTTTTAGTTGTAGTAGATAAGCTCCCAAAATATTTGATACGAACCACGCCAACGTGTGACAAAACCCAATACCAATATGTTCGGAATTGCTACCTAAGATGCCAAACAATCAAGTGGAAATCGCGACCCGTTGCCTATAAGTGAGACAAGAACCTTGGTATGTTATGTAGACGCCACAATTGGGATGAAAGACCGATTGATAAGTCGGGATGAATGCCACGGAAGAAAATTCGATAAGTGTTAGAGTAGTTCTTTAAAGAACCAAGAGAGGAATTCTCTCAAAAGTGTTTTCAAACTTGTATGTTGTATATTCTATATTCTATGTTGTATCCAAAACCCTAGGAGCTTTATATTAGGGTTTACAATTCGTAACAATGATGCCTGAAAACGACATAAATTCAATAAGTTGCGTAGAATAACAAAACAATGACTTAAAGGTCGGCAATGTGGGAATGAAGGCCAGTGGCCTTGGAGTTGGCGTTGGAGATGTACACGATCGTGTACTTCTAGTCGTGTATCTTTCTGTGGAAATTCATGACACCATATACGACCGTGTACTTCTAGTTGTGTATCTTTTTGTGGAAATTCTTGACACCATACACTGCCGTGCCTTTAAACCTTGTATACGACTGTGTATGATTCTGTGTAACCTCCAGACTCCTACACGGCCGTGCCTTGTAAAGACACGCCCTCTTCAACCCGTATCCGTTATGACTTGTACAAGAGCAAGGGCATTCCCATGGTTGTTCCAATCCTTTCCAACTTCATGATTGCTCCAATCCTTTCCGATTTCATGTACATCCTTTATCAACTCGTTAAGTGCTTCCTTTAATCGTTTCGCTCGAGTTCTTGTGATCGGTCCAGGTGGCACTTCAAGAGGATCCACATTCCATCTTCTAGCTTGGCTCCCATCATGGATCTCATCATTCCCCTCCTCTTGAAAAGGATTTGTCCTCAAATCATCGCCTACATCAAAAGGACTCAAATCAGTAACATTAAATGTAGCATTTACTTGATACTCACCTGGTAAATCTATCTTGTATGCATTATCATTGATGCGCTCAAGAATTTGAAATGGTCCATCACCTCTAGGAAGTAGTTTAGATCAACGTTGCACAGGAAACCGCTCTTTGTGCATGTGAACCTAAACCTAGTCTCCAGGTTCAAAGACAGCTTGTCGACGACCCTTGTTGGCTTGTTTCACATACTGCTCTGTTCTTTGCTCAATGTTTAGCCTTGCCTTCTCATGGATTTGTTTAACAAATTCTGCTTTCTTCTTGCCATCTAGATTAACATACTCAGAAATAGGCAGAGGTGATAAATACAAAGGAGTTAGTGGATTAAAACCATACACAATTTCAAAAGGAGTAAACTTAATAGCAGAATGCATTGTGCGATTATAGGCAAATTCAACATGTGGCAAACAATCCTCCCAACTTTTAATGTTCTTTTTAATGACAGCCCTCAACAAAGTAGATAAAGTTCGATTTACTACCTCAGTTTGACCATCAGTCTGTGGATGACAAGTAGTAGAAAACAATAACTTAGTTCCTAACTTAGCCCATAATGTCTTCTAGAAGTAGCTCAAGAACTAGCATCTCTATCTGATACGATTGTTCTAGGCATACCATGTAATCTCACAACTTCCTTAAAGAACAAATTAGCAATATTGCAAGCATCATCTGTTTTGTGACAAGGAATGAAATGTGCCATTTTAGAGAATCTATCCACGACTACAAAAATAGAATCTCGACCATGTCTAGACTTGGGTAATCTTAACACAAAATCCATGGAAATATCTACCCAAGGCTCATGAGGAATGGGAAGTGGGGTATAAAGCCTTTGAGGTTGGACTCTAGATTTTGCTTGCTTACACGTGACACATCGCTCACAAATCCTCTCAACATCTCGTTTCATGTGAGGCTAATAGAAGTGTTCCTGCAATACCCCTAAGGTTTTAGCTACTCCAAAATGTCCCATTAAACCTCCTCCATGAGACTCCCTCACTAGTAATTCTCTTAAAGAACAAATTGGAATGCATAGTCTACTCTCCCTAAACAAGAATCCTTTATGTTTATAAAACTTACCATGACCACTCTTCTCACAATGCACATACTCCTCACAAAAATCTCGATCAATAGCATACAATTCCTTAATGTGCTCAAAACCAAGCAGTCTAGAACTAAGAGTAGAGATAAGAGCATACCTTTTAGAAAGTGCATCAGCAACGACATTCTCTTTACCTTGCTTGAAGTGGATGACATAGGGAAATGTTTCGATGAACTCCATCTAACGAACATGCCTTTTGTTTAGCTTATGTTGTCCCTTCAAGTACTTCAAGGATTCATGGTCAGTGTAGATCACGAACTCTTTTGGCCAAAGATAGTGTTGCCAAGTCTCCAGTGCTCGAACCAATGCATATAACTCGTCATAAGTAGGGTAGTTCAAGGTTGCCCCACTTAGCTTCTTGCTAAAGAATGCAATTGGTCTTCTCTCCTGCATGAGCACTGCTCCAATACCTAATCCTGAAGCATCACACTCAATTTCAAATGTTTTAGAGAAATTAGGTAAAGCAAGTAATGGCACTTGAGTCAGCTTATTTTTAAGCGTCTGAAAGGCCTTCTCTTGTTGCTCTCCCCATCAGAACCCCACGTTCTTCTTAATTACCTCAGTAAGTAGTGCTGCAATGGTGCTGAAATCCTTCACAAATCTCCTGTAAAAACTCGCTAGTCCATGGAAACTCCGCACATTACTTACATTAGTTGGACTAGGCCATTATTGGATCGCACAAATCTTTTCTTCATCAACCTGTATTCCCTGTGCACTAACAACAAAACCAAGCAACACAAGTTTGTCTGTGCAAAAAGTGCACTTCTTGAGGTTAGCATATAGTTGCTCCTTTTGAAGCACTTCTAAAACATCCCTCAAGTGAGATATATGGTCCTCCAAACTCTTGCTATAAATGAGGATATCATCAAAATAGACAACCACAAATTTGCCAATAAAAGTCCTCAAAACATGGTTCATAAGTCTCATAAAAGTACTAGGTGCGTTAGTTAAACCGAAAGGCATTACTAACCACTCATACAATCCATATTTTGTCTTAAATGCGGTTTTCCATTCATCACCTTCTTTCATTCTAATTTGGTGATATCCGCTTTTCAGATCAGTTTTGGAAAAGACACTAGACCCATGTAACTCATCTAACATGTCATCTAAGCAAGGAATGGGATGACGATACTTTACCGTGATGTTGTTGATGGCGCAGCAGTCAACACACATTCTCCATGACCTATCCTTCTTAGGCACCAAAATCACAGGCACTGCACATAGGCTCATGCCTTCTCTCACGTACCCCTTCTCCATTAATTCATTGACCTGCCTTTGGAGTTCCTTTGTCTCCTCTGGAATGCTCCTATAAGCCAGTTTGTTTGGAATCGATGCTCCGGGTACTAGGTCAATCTGGTGCTCAATACCACGAATAGGTGGTAATC
Source organism: Laguncularia racemosa (assembly GCA_037954665.1). Classification (NCBI taxonomy): domain Eukaryota; kingdom Viridiplantae; phylum Streptophyta; class Magnoliopsida; order Myrtales; family Combretaceae; genus Laguncularia; species Laguncularia racemosa. The sequence continues at coordinate 346,251 of JBBMOL010000316.1, read as the reverse complement.
TCTTTGGAATCTCCTCAGGGAAGACATCTTCAAAGTCCTACACAATAGACACAACTACACTAGGCAAAGAGTTAAATAGTTCGTTAGTATTCAAACAAGTTTCCTTAAAAACCAGCAACAACATAGGTTGCTTCATCACTAACGCTCTCTTCACTACACTCGCTCTTGCCACACAACTCTCCTTTTGCAAGGCTGCACTCTCCTTTTCACTCACCACCAAAGTTGATCCTCCTTTAACTTGGTCTCTCACACTCTTTCCAGCCTTCCTCTCTTTTTCCTTTTGATATCGACTTTTGTGTTCCTTTTCTTTCTCTTTGTCTTTTGCTCTCTCACTCTCCCTCTGTTTTTCATTCACCTTATATTTTGCAAAAGACTGTTGTAGCTGCAACTGATCCTCATACACCTGTTTAGGTGTTAAAGGTTTAAGATTAAAGCTTTTCCCTTGGTGAACAAGCGTATACTTGTTAGAAAAGCCATCATGAACAACCTTCCTATCAAATTGCCATGGCCTTCCCAATAACACATGACACGCTTGCATTGGCACTACATCGCATAACACCTCATCCTCATACCTACCAATGTGAAAAGCAATCAAGGCTTGCTTACTCACCTTAATCTTGCCACTATCATTCAACCACTGCAATTTATATAGACTAGGGTGTTTAGTAGTCTTGAGTCCTAGCCTCTCGACAATAAAATTACTCACCACATTAGTGCAACTTCCTCCATCAATGATCAAACTGCAAATATGATCACCTAAATAACATCTAGTGTGAAACATATTCTCTCGTTGCACCTCCTCTTCTTCCTTCACCTGCACATTCAAAGCTCGCTTCACTACTGCCACTAACCTCCCTATTGCAGGCTCCTCATCATCACTAGCATCCTCTAATGGAGGCATATCATCCTCTTCACTATCCCCCTCAGTCTCATACTCACCATCATCACGCAAAATCATAACACGCCTATTTGGACATTAACTAGCAATATGGCCTCTACCTTGGCATTTAAAACATCTAATGTCACGATTTCTAGGAGTAGAAGAATCAAGTTTACCTTGGTTTCCAGGAGTAGAACCCGCTTGCCTCTGCTCTCCTTTTGGTTTGGTGGGTAAAGGCTTTTCTTCCTCCTTCCATTGGTTAGTCTTCTAGGTGGATGAACCAACACCCTGTTGAAATCGTGCAGTACTACTACCTTTCCTCCTGTGTTGGTTCTCAACCTTTATAGCCATATGAACCATATCTTCCAATTCTACATAATGCCGCAATTCCACGACATTTTGAATTTCTCTATTCAATCCAGCAAGAAACCTAGCCATGGTAGCCTCTCTGTCCTCCTCTACATTCGCCCTAATCATAGTAACTTCCATCTCCTTGAAATACTCATCCACACTTCGGCTTCCCTACCTAAGAGTTTGCAATTTATTGTGTAATTCACGATAGTAATGTGCAGGCACAAATTGCTTCTTCATCACCCTCTTCATCTCTTCCCACGACTCAATAGGTGGTTCGCCATTCCTTCTTCGATTTAACATTAGTTGATCCCACCACACTATGGCATAATCCGAAAATTCAATGGCAGCAAGTTTCACTTTCTTTCTCCCACTATAGTTGTGACAATCAAACACCATCTCTACCTTCTTCTCCCACTCTAAGTACGCCTCGGGATCATTCTTCCCTTGAAAAGGAGGAATCTTCATCTTTATACTACTCAGTTGATTATCCTCTCTATTCCTATCTCCTCTATCTTCCTAATCCCTAGTTCCTCTATTCTTACCACTATAACCTCTATAACTCTCAACAGAAGGTTCATCAAATTCATCATCAGACATTTCATCTCCACCCCTTTGTACTCTCCTAGAACAACTCTCCCTCTTACGCCCTTGGAAGACGTTTTTAGATTGCTCTAGTCTTTATTCCACCGTCTCATGAATTTGTTCCATTCCCTCCTAAAACATTCACTTCATCTCACCCCTCAACGCCTCAATCACTAACCTAGCATCAAACCTTCCCCTCTCACCTTCGGGAGAATGTTGCCTCGACATAGTTCCTGCAAAAAAGATTAGTACTAACACAAATATATATAATTAAGCCTCACAATACACTCCCTTACGTGTTTCGCTCAAATGATGATATCACACAGTCACTCATCTATTCTCACAAGCAATGATGATATCAACTCACCAATTCCTCTTCTCAATTCTCTCGGAACTAACCCAAACTACACCAATCCCCTTTCGTAGAATTCAAAACAACTCTAGGGCTTGAAATTTTTCCCTCTTTTTCTTTCAGATTTTTTTTTGTTGCCTTTGTTTGTTGCTCTTGATCACGTTCCTTTTTTTTTGTCATGATTCTTCCTTTTTTTTTGTCGTAACAAAATTGAATAGTAGGTACTACACTTTCAATAGACAATTAACACTATGAAATTGAATACGAACAATTGATATGAACGATTGGAGTTAGGGTTTTGATGTTACCTTCCTCAAACTGAACTGATGGTTTAACAAACCTAGGCTCTGATACCAAACTGATACGAACCACGCCAACGTGTGATGAAACCCAATACCAATACATTCGTAATTGCTACCCAAGATGCTAAAGAATCGAGTGGAAACCGCGACCCATTGCTTATAAGTGAGACAAGAACCTTGGTATATTATGTAGACGCCACAGTCGGGATGAAAGACCGATTGATAAGTCGGGACGAACGCCACAGAAGAAAATTCGATAAGTTCTAGAGTAGTTCTTTAAAGAACCAAGAGAGGAATTCTCTCAAAAGTGTTTTCAAACTTGTATGTTGTATATTCTATATTCTATGTTGTATCTAAACCCTAGGAGCTTTATATTAGGGTTTACAATTCGTAACAATGATGCCCCAAAACGACATAGCTTCAATAAGTTGTGTAGAATAACAAAACAATGACTTAAAGGCCGGCAACGTGGGAATGAAGGCTAGCGGCCTTAGAGCTGGCATTGGAGATGTACATGATCATGCACTTCTAGTCGTGTATCATTCTGTGGAAATTCTTGACACCATACAAGACCGTGTACTTCTAGTCGTGTATCTTTCTGTGGAAATTCTTGACACCATACACGACCGTGCCTTTGAACCGTGTATACGTCCGTGTATGATTCTGTGTAACCTCCAGATTCCTATACGGCCATGCCTTGTAAAGACACGCCCTCTTCAACCCGTATCCGTTATGACTTGTACAAGAGCAAGGGCATTCCCATGGTTGTTCCAATCCTTTCCAACTTCATGATTGCTCCAATCCTTCCCGACTTCATGGACATCCTTTATCAACCCGTTAAGTGCTTCCTTTAATCATTTCGCTCGAGTTCTTGTGATCGGTCCAAGTGGCATTTCAAGAGGATCCACATTCCATCTTCTGGCTTGGCTCCCATCATGGCTCTCATCAATATTATCATTTGGGAACATTAGATACTAATTTCAATGTGCAAAGATAGCTCAACTACTTCTGCAAATTGTTGTAAAGTTACATGGTTTTCAGAGATGTATTATTTTAGATTGAGGTGCAATTTTGTAAGCAAATTTTGGAAGGAGCTTTTTTGACTTAGTGGCACTAAACTTTCTATGAGTAGTGCCTACCATTCTCAAAGTGATGGTCAAACTAAAGTGCTTAATAGAGTAATTCAACAATATTTGAGGACCTATGTTATTGACAAACTAGAGGAATGGGTTAGATTTCTTCTATGGGCGGAATTTGCTTACAATATTTTATTTCATAAAGGGGCTTTGATTTCACCACTTGAAGTGGTGTATGGCCAAAAACCTTTTACCATACCTACTTAAGCTTGGGGAGAATTAAAATTGGAAGTTATAGATAGTGAACTAATTATTAGAGATGAGGCTTTATAGTTGCTCAAAGAAAATTTGATAAGAGCTTAGAACCGTATGAAGATGTATGTTGACAAACATAGATTAGACATGCATTATGAGGTGGGAGATATGATGTTTGTCAAGTTGCAACCTTATAATCAACTTTCGGTGATAGGAGTTATACATCATAAACTTACAAAAGATATTATAGGCCTTTTTGAATCATAAGGAAGATTGGTTAGTTAACTTATGAATTGTAGTTACCCAATTATGCAATAATACATGATGTTTTTCATGTTTCCAATTTAAAATAAGCACATGGGTCGACTATTCCTTCATTAGATCTACCTCTAGAGGCATTTCATAACCATCCATTACTAGGACCACTTAATGTAGTTTCTACTCAAGCTATTATTCAATTGGGAGAGGGGGGAGGGGGGTGGATGGGTTTGCAGGTGTGGTTGGGGGAGGGGTGTATAGGAAAATAATACAACCTAAAGAAGAGTAACATGTTTTAAGTGGCGCAAAGACTACCATGTGTAGAATAGATATGATTACAATAGATAATTGTTGAAAATAGCTAGCAATTGTAACAATCATACAACCAAAATCTGGAGGATGTAAACAACATAAAAGGAATAGGAAAAAAAATAAAAGAAGCATTAATTTACATCCCCAAAACAAGAGTAATTCTCCTTAGGAGCGTGGCTACATAAAAGAACCAACTTGCAAACACATACATTTTCATAATTAGATCTAAGTGTCTATAGTAAGGAAAAGAGAGAGACACAAGAGAGTAAAAGAGAGTATGGAAGACTCATTTGAAGAAGAGAAAAGTTTGAGAGAACATAGTCAAAATAGAACCTTAATACACTTGACTAGTGGGCCATTGTATTTAGGCCTTATCAGTTTTCTCTCTTTTTGATTTTATGTAATTATTTTAGTTTTGATATTTTTTTCTAATTATCGTAATCAAGGGGAACAATGATGTGATTTGTTAACTGATATTTCATATGTATGGAAGTATTTTTTAACAAAATCTTATGCATATGCATGTGATCATTGGATTATTTGAATTATTATGAAAAATAACCCCACTAAAAGACATTAGGAAAGGACATAATGGGAGACCTTGTGGACTACAATTTGCTGAGTGATTTTTTATATGTATGAAAATATTTTGTAATTGTTGTTTTATTGCTATAATAATGTATCATGGATGTTGTCATGGAGAGACCAATGGACCAAGCTTAAGAGATGTTAAGTTATGAGGATCAAGGAAACAAGGATGCAAGCCAAGAGATTTCAAGTTCGATTAGCATGCCTCAAGGACCTATAACAAGATCTCGAGCTAAGAAGATATAATAAGCTTTGATAGTTCATCTACAAGGCTTGGTGAGGACGGCTAGTGAAGAACTTCAAAGATATTAAAGCTTTGAGATAATTGCAACTTAAGTTCAATAGAACTTAGTGCAAGTTAAAGTGGAGTTTCCAAACATTAAGAAGGTTGCTAGCTTCGGAGCTTGAAGGCTGCTAGCTTTGGAGCTTAAAAAGCTACTAATGTTAGAGATTGAAGGCTGCCGGTGTGGACGGGAAAGCCACTAACATGAAGAAGAAGGCCATTAGCCTTTGGCTGACATTGAAATCAAGGCTGACTGGTGTTAAATCAAAGCCACCAGCTTATAATTAATGTAAAATCGACTTTCTTTTAATTGTGTTTTGTAACTTGTGTTTTCATCAAGGTTTGTGTAGAAGACCATATAAATACCTTTTTGCCACATTTTGGAGGATAAGTTTTTTTTTTTTCGTTTGAAATCACAAAAGCTATTGCTTATTCCTTGTGTTCTTATGTAGAATACATACTTTAGGAACATTCAAGAGAGATTGATCACCTTTCTTGTGGAGTGTTCTGCGTTAGAGCAAACATATGTTCTAATCTCTTGAGAAAAAACTAAGAGAAACCTAATTATAGTCCATCTTAAGGATTGAATCAAATTGACTACGAGGGTTTTCACGTTACTACTACGAGGGTTCATAATATCCAAATGGATTCTTAAGTGTATTTATGAAGGTTCCATATCATTTGATATAAGAGCTTTGGCTCTACATTAGGTTATATCTTTCCTTAATTTAGTTCTTGCGTTTTGATGCGATATTATTTATTCATCAAATTTTATCTTGTTCATAAAAAATTTGTCTTGTTTGCATCATATCATTGATTTAATCCATTATTTTTTGTCTGCAACTCTAATTTGTGTTTAAAGAGTCAAAAAAAAAAAAAAAAGAGAGAAGAAGAATTCATCTTTTTTTTGTTTGTTTATGAATGCTTTAGGATCCATTCTTGAAACTCCATTCATATTTGTTGGGTTAATCTCTTTGGATTGATTTAAAAGCATGGTTTGCATAAGAACATATAGGAATTGGCTTTATTGGTGTGAGATAGAACTTGTGAGTGAAATTTGTTTGAGTGGCACATGAGTGACCATCCCCAACTTGTGAGTGCAAACATGAAAGGGAGCATTTATGAGGATTTTTTTATTATTTTATTTCTAACATTGTTTCTTTACCGTAATGTCGAACAATAGTGAAAGTAACAATGTGGGTAACGTTGATGAGGTTAGGTATTATGAGGCTTAGGAGTCGCATTTTAAATAAATGAGTGAAGCTTTGGTGGCTATTAATGAGAAGTTAGAGCGTATGGATTTGAGATTGAGGGAAGTTGAGAGAGGGACTCCAAGCCGTAGTGAAGGAAATAGAGTAGGTAGGAATTATGTGTCTCCAGTTGTTGATGTTAGTGCTATTTTTGGTGTAACAAGAGGTAGAAGAGGAGGTCGAGGTGGAGGTAGAGGAAGAGGAAAAGTATAGGAAAATCCTACCTTGGTAGGATTCGGGGTAATGATGATTATGTAGATAGGAGTTTGGGTAAGATTAAATTGAAAATTCCTCAATTTCAGGGTAAATTCGATCCAGAGGCTTATTTACAATAGGAAAAGAGAGTTGAGATTATATTTGACTGTCATCAATGTAGTGAAGAGAAGGAGGTGAAATTGGTAGTTACACAATTTTAAGATTATGCTATAGCCTAGTGGGATCAATTGGTGACGAGTAGGAGGGGGAACTTAGAACATCCTATTGATAATTAGTATGATCTCAAGTTTGCCATGAGGAAGCAATTTGTTCCTAGACATTATCATTGAGAATTGATGTAGATGATGAAGATCACATTAGGAGGATTGGTCCAAGGATAATCAAGGACAAGATAAGGAGTTGGGAACAAAGAGTACAGACATATTCGAAGTGCAGATCACGAGGATAGAAGTTAAGGATGGAACCAAAGGTCGATAGCTTCAAGAGTATTGAAGATCGCCAGCTTTGGTGGCTTAGGCCACTAGCCTAAGTGGCCAGCTTTGAAAGAAGGCCGTTAGCCTAAAATGGTCGGTGTAGAAATGCATGGGAAAGCTAGCTTGAAAGCCGTTGGCATAAGTGGCCAGCTAACTCCATAAAGGCCAATTCAATGTGTAGTTTAAGCTGCCGACTTTAAGTGTTGACTTAGATAGAAATTATAGGCCGACTTTTGTCTAATTTAAGCCATCGACGTATATCATTTTCCTTAGTCACAAGTAGGGTTTTTGTGATGTTTTGTATACATTTGTTGTGAGACTATAAATAGTCGTCACACATTCATTTGTAGGAATTTTTGAGCAATGTTTACCCATCAAATGAGAGATATTTCTCTTTGGTTCTTTGAAGAACTATCTAACTTATTGGATTCTTGAATCCGTGGCGTTCATTCCTTAACTTATCAATCGGTCCTTCCATAATTGATTGTAGTGTTATTGCGTATACTAAGGTTCTTGGCTCGTTTATAAACAAGGGGTTACAGTGTCCACTGTTCTTAAGAGATCTTAGGTTGTGAGGTTAGCGAATCAATTGTCGGATTTCGTCATAGGTTGGTGGATTTCATGTCATTTGGTATTAGAGCAATTAGGTTTGTTAGGATCGCTTATGCTTTTTGTTGCTTCAATTACCTGTTCTCAAATCTAGGGTTTAGATAAAAAAAAATTGTTCCTTCTAAATTCGATTTGTAATTAGATTTTGATTGGTTGTTGTTAGTGTTTGAAAGGAATCATACAAATTTCCTTTCTTAAGAATAAAAAAAAAAAAAGAGAAGAAGAAAAAGAAAAAGGAAATTGCTATCAATTGGGTTGTGTTGAGTTAGAATTGGAAATTGTGGAGACTATTGTTACTGTTTGTGATTTAGAGTTTATTTTGGTGATCCTTAATTGAATTCTTAATGTTCTATGAATCTTGTCAAATCGTGATAGAAAAATACTATTGGGAAAGTTGGGTGGATTTCTATAGGAACAAAATTTGACTGGATTGTTAGTTTTAGAAGAACCGAAAAGAGGAATTGTTGAGTGGGTAAGGATTGGTGAGAGTAGTAGAGTGATTTAAGTGAAACACGTGAGCGAGTGAATTTGAGTGATTACATTTTATTACTCCTAACATTTTTTTTGTGCAGCAATATGTCTTAATGAAATTCTCCTAAAAGTGTGATTGGGGGGGAATTGATATAAAATTGATCATGGAAACTCTAACAATGGAGATGAGGAAAATGTTGAGAGCAGAAATGGATTGATTTCATGAGCATATGGAGTAAAATTTTGAGCATTTTCGGATTGCTTCTGTTGGGCGTAGGAGGGATAAAATACTAAGAAGGAGAATGTACATGGAGGAAGATGGGTGGGGTAGAGAAAGGTTTGTAGTTGAATATGATTAGGACTCTTTTATGGGTTATAGTAGGAATGTAGGGAGAAGTAGAGGAGCTAGGCATGAAGAAGATAGTAGTTTATGGAACATAAAGATGAAAATCCCTTCCTTCCAAGGGAAGAATGACCTTGAGGTATATCTGGAGTGGGAGAATAAGGTGGAGATAATTTTGAGTGCCACAACTATGTTGAGGCCAAAAAGGTAAAACTTGCTGCCATGGAATTTTCTGATTATTCAATTGTTTGGTGGGATCAACTTTTGTTGAATAAGACGAGAAATAGGGAACCACCAGTAGGCATATGGGCGGAGATGAAGAAGATCATGAGGAAACGATTTATACCTACATACTATAATAGGGAATTGTATAACAAATTACAAACCTTTAGGCAAGGCAATAGTAGTGTAGAGGAGTATCATAAGGAGATGGAGGTTATTTAAATCAGGGTAAATATTAAGGAGGATTGTGAGGCAACTATGGCTCGATTTCTAGCGAGATTGAATAGGGAGATTCAGTATGTGGTGGAGTTGCAAAATTATGTGGAATTGGAGGATAAGGTTCATATGGTCATGAAAGTTGAAAAGCAACTTAAGAGGAAGAGCAGTAGCACCACATATGCTATACCGAGTTCTTCCAATTGGAGAACTGATACAGGGGAGAAGGAAGAAAAATAGCTACATTCCAAACCACAACTAGAACAAACATTAAACTTAGTATCTCATGGGACTAGAGGTTAATCTGATCCTTCTACTTTTAGGAATTGAGATATTAAATGTTTTAAATGCTAAGGTAGAGGACATGTAGCTAGTCAATGTCCTAATAGATGAGTTATGGTGTCGAGGGATAATGGTGAGATTGAGACTGATAGTGACTTGAATCATGAGTCTATGCCACCACTAAAAGATGATGATGGAGAGGAGTATGCTATGTAAGGGGAGTTGTTAGTATCCAGGAGATCTTTGACTGTGTAGGTTATAGGAGAGGAAAATGTGCAACGGGAGAATATCTTTCATACTAGATGCCTAGTTTAAAATAAGGTATGTAGTGTGATTATAAATGGTGGGAGTTGTACAAATGCTGTTAGGACAACCTTGTTGGAAAAGTTAAGGCTTCCTATAATTAAACATCTTTGTCCTTCCAAATTGCAATGGCTAAACGATAGTGGTGAAGTTAGAGTTACAAAACAAGTGATGATTTCTTTTAGCATTGGGAAGTATGGGGATGGAATATTGTGTGATGTAATTCTAATGCGAGCTACACACTTGTTACTAGGAAGGCCATGGCAGTTTGACAAACAGGTGAAACATGATGGATTCGCTAATAAGTATTCATTTATACATGATCAGAAGTTTGTTACTCTTTGTCCTTTGAAACTTAGTGAGGTTTATGAAGATCAAATGAGAATATTAAAAGAGAGAGAGTAAAAGAAAGTTAGTTGTAAAAATAAAATGAGTACTATTGTAGAAGAAAAAGAGAGAAAACAGACAAGAGTGAGTGGTAAAAGTAAGTTGAGTGATATTATAGAGGAAAAAGAAAAGAGGGGAAAAAGATTGAGTATTGAGTGGGAAGAAAAGTTTAATGAGAGATTCAGTGAGGTTAAGAATGTTCTATATGTAGGAATAAAGAGATCTGCTAAGGTGCATGAAAAGGCCAAGATCAATATTGAGTGGCAAAAGAAGCAGTGTGCAAAATGATTCCCAACACAAGGGCGATCAAAGCGATTTCCAAGAGGCAAAGGTCCATTCTAAGTCCTTGAGTGCATCAATGTTCACATTTACATATTAGAATTGCTAGGTACGTATCCAATTAGTGCTAATTTTAATATTATTGATTTGAGTCAGTTTAATGCAGGTAACAATTTGAGGACAAATCCTTTTGATGAGGAGGGGAATGATGAAGATCACATTAGGAGGATTGGTCTTAGGATGATCAAGGACAAGAAAAGGAGTTGGGTTCAAAGAGTACGAGCATATTCAAAGTGTGGATCACAAGGATGGAAGTCGAGGATGGAACCAAAGGTCGATAGCTTCAAGAATGTTGAAGACCATCGGCCTTGGTGGCTTAGGCCGCCAGCCTAAGTGGCTGGCTTTAAAAGGTCATTGGCCTAAAATGGCTGACGTAGATATGCATGGGAAAGCCAGCTTGAAAGCTACCAGCTTAAGTGGCCGACTTACTCTATAAAGGTTGTTTCAATGTATAGTTTAAGCTGTTGGCTTTAAGTGCCGACTTAGATAGAAATTATAGCCTGACTTTTGCCTAATTTAGGCTGCAGGCATATATCATTTTCCTTAGTCGCAAGTAGAGTTTTTGTGATGTTTTGTATACATTTGTTATGAGATTTTAAATAGTCGTCACACATTCATTTGTAGGAATTTTTGAACAATTTTTACCCATCAATTGAGAGAGATTTGTCTTTGGTTTTTTGAAGAACTACCGAACTTATTGGATTCTTGAATTCGTGGCATTCATTCCTTAACTTATCAATTGATCCTTCCATAATTGATTGTGGCGTTATTGCATATACCAAGGTTCTTGTCTCATTTATAGATAAAAGGTAGCGGTGTCCATTGTTCTTGAGAGATTCTAGGTTGTGAGGTTAGCGAATCGATTGTCGGGTTTCGTTACAGGTTGGCGAAGGTCGCTTTAGTAGAGGCTTTAAGTTCTTAAGTAGGGTAGTATAAGTGTGGAAGACTACTACAAGGAGATGGAGATGATCGTGACTAGGGTTAATATATAGGAGAATGTGGAGGCCACTATGGCATGTTTCTCGAATGGGTTGAATAAGGAGATTGCAGATAAGGTGGAGCTATATCAATATGTAGAGTTAGAGGACATGGTGCATCTTGCCGTCAAGATAGAGAAGCAACTTCAAGGTAGAGGGTCAACTAGGTATGTTTCCAAACCTTACCTTAATACTAATTCTACTTGGAAGGGGTATGGAAGAGTGATGTTAAGAGTGGAAGTAAAACTATCTCTGATATTACAAAAGGGAAGATCGGAGTGGTTTCAATTGAGAAACCTAAAATTGAAGAACAAAAGGGGAGGAATAGAGATATTAAACGCTAGAAGTGTCAGGGGGAAGAACATATTAGCAATGTTTGTCTTAATAGGAGAACTATGGTAATGAGGAATGGTAAAGTAGTTATTGATGAGGAGGATAATAATGAGAGTGATAATGACATGCCTGAATTGGAGAGTTATAGTGAAGGGAGCATAGAAGAACCAGTTAGAGGAGATGTACCGGTAGCTAGGTGTGCTCTTAATACCTAGTTGAAGGAAGATTGCTATGAGGAGCAGCGTGAAAATCAGTTTCATACTAGATACCATGTTCAGGGCAAGGTAGTGTAATTATTGATGGTGGAAGTTGTACTAATGTGGTAAGTACACTCTTGGTTAACAGGTTGAGGTTGTTTACTAAAACACACCCTAGACCATATAAACTTCAATATCTTAATGATTGTGGCAAGGTTAAGGTAAATAAACAAGCTCTTATTTCTTTTACCATTGGCAAGTATAACGATGAAGTGCTTTGTGATGTCGTCGCTATGCATGTTGGTGATATACTACTTGGTAGGCCATGATAATTTGATAGAAAGACAAAGCATGATAGGTACCTCAATAGGTATTCATTTACTAAAGATGGACGAAAGTTAACCTTGACACCACTTTCTTCAAAGGAAGTATATAGGGAACAATGTAGGATAGAAAGGTTAAGAGTTGAGGCCAAAGGAAAAGAAAAGGAGGGTAAAAAGAGTGCTCTTAAGAGTGAAAATCAAAAGAGTGGAAAGAAAATAAGTTAGAAAAATGAGAAAAAGGAGGGAATAGAAAAAGGAGAGTAGCATTGGTCTAGAGAGAAAATAATGAGGAATGTGAGTTTGATGGCTAGGTCAAGTGAGGTTTGGCAGGCTTGGAATTCCAATAGGCCTACATTTGTACTTTTTTACAAAGGGGTTTGTTTGGCAACTAACGACCTTAACCCATCCGTCCCTAGTGTGTTATCTGATTTGTTGTAGGAATTTAAAGACTTGTTTCTAGAGGAGATGCCTAGTGGATTACCACCCATCAAAGGCATAGAACACTAGATAGACTTCATTCCTAAAGCTATTATACCCAATAGGGCAGCATACCAAATAAACTTAAATGAGGTGAGGGAGATCCAGAAATAGGTGGATGAGTTGCTAGCTAAGAGTTATGTGATGGAAAGTCTCAGTCCTTATTCTGTTCTTGTGATACTTGTGCTAAAGAAGGATGGGACTTAGAGAATGTGTGTAGATTACAGAGCCACTAACAAAATCACTATAAAGTATCGCTACCTTATTCCTAGGTTAAATGATATGTTAGATGAATTATATGGTTCTTGCTTGTTTACTAAGTTTGATTTGAAATCTGGTTACTATCAAATCTACATGAAATTTGGAGATCAATGGAAAACTACATTTAAGACTAAATATGGATTGTATGAGTGGCTTGTCATGTCGTTTCGTCTTACTAATGCACCTAGCACTTTTACGCGTTTGATGAATCATGTGCTATAGGAGTACTTAGGTAAATTTGTAGTGGTATATTTTGATGATATTTTAATCTACTCACAATGTTTAGATTATCATATTTTGCATGTGTGATTGGTATTAGAAAAACGTATAGAGGAAAAGTTCTTTGCTAATCTTAGGAAGTGTAGTTTTGCATGGATGAGGTTAATTTTTTAGGTTTTGTAGTATCTAGTTAGGGAGTTGAGGTTGATGAGGAGAAGGTTAGGGCTATTAGGGAGTGGCTTAGACCTAAGAATGTGAGTGAGGTGATGAGTTTTCATGGTCTTGCTGGATTCAATGGAAGATTCATTAAGGATTTCAGTACTATAGCTGCACCTTTGAATGAATTAGTTAAAAAAATGTTAGATTTGTTTAGGGTGATGCATAATAACATGCTTTCAACGAACTTATGGATAAATTGTGTAATGTACCGTTACTTGCTTTGCCTAACTTTGATAAAACGTTTGAAATTGAATGTGATGCTAGTAGCATAGGAATTGGAGTTGTTTTGATGTAGGATCAAAAGTCACTAATGTATTTTAGTGAGAAGTTGAGTAGAGTAGTGATAGGAATCAGGCTCCTATAGGACCTATCACTAGGGCTCGAGCTAAGGGTCTCTATAACTTAGTTTTGAGAATTTTGCATAAGAAACCTAATCTTGAGGAAGCTAATTTATTTTCTTCATTTCCACATTATAATTGTAGTGCATTCTAATAGGCTCACTTATCAGTCCTACAGGATACCAAATCACCTATACTCTTGAGCGAGTTGGGACTCTCATCGGGGTTTAATTCTAAAGTACCTTGAAGACCGGCATCATGAAGACTCATTTATTTTACATATTTCTCATTTATATGGACCATTTTATGTTGTATTTTCTTTTGGGACACTTTCATTTTGATTGTAATTTATATTTAGGACCGACTACCTTAAAAGTGGCATAATTGTAATTTTGTGCATTTTCTAACCCTAAAGGGAGCAAGTATAAATACTTGCTTAAAGTAGGGTTTGAGGAAGGCCATTTTTCAAAATAGAAATTCACTTTTATGTGAGAGGGTTAGGGCTTATTCCTAATTCAATTGCTCTTATCAATTTCAAATCCTAATTTGAGGTTGTGGCCAATGGCGTCAAGGTTAATTTGTGAGTAACATCAAATTTACTTTGTTGCAATTTCCTTTTCCTCTCTAATGAGTAGTATCTAGGGTTGAATTGGATGTTTTATTGACTGGATTTGATTGCATTTGTAATCAAATTCTTGTTGCTTAATTGATTGGTTTTAGCCTTAGTTTTAACCTTTAATTTAGCATCATTTTGAACCGTGGATCATTTTGTTGGAAAAGTGAATCACGGAATTGGATCTTGTTGTTCTTGTGTGTAATTCACGTGGAATTACTTCTGATTATTGTTATATTGGAGAAAATTATCATTGTTGGATTGTTAATTGCAACTTTGAGCATTCCGATTTCGTTACATTTCCATTAGGGTTCACACAAGTTTTGACCCCATCGAACCGATTTGATCTTATGAATTGAAGTTATTTCTTTAATTCATTTGCATGTGCTTAGACCTTGGTTTTAGGCACATCATAATTTGGTATTAGAGCTTGAGGTTTAAGAGGAGGGATTTGCAAATATTCGGTCAATAAAACATCCAATTCAATCCTAGATACTACTCACTAGAGAGGAAAAGGAAATTGTAACAAAGTAAATTTGATATTACTCACAAATTAACGTTGAAGCCACTCGCCACAACCTCAAATTAGGATTTGAAATTGATAAGAGCAGTTGAATTAGGAATAAGCCCTAACCCTCTCATGTAAAAGTGAAGTTCTATTATGAAAAATGGCCTTCCTTAAACCCTACTTTAAATACTTGCTCCCTTTAGGGTTAGAAAATGCACAAAATTACAACTATGCCACTTTTAAGGTAGCCAGTCCTAAATGGAAATTACAATTAAAATGAAAGTGTCCCAAAAGAAAACATAACATAAAATATTCCATACAAATGAGAAATATGTAAAAGAAATGAGTCTTCATGATGCCGGTCTTCAAGGTACTTTAGAATTAAACCCCGATGGGAGTCCCAACTCGTTCTAGAGTATAGGTGATTTGGTATCCTATAGGACTGATAAGTGAGCCTACTGGAATGCACTACAATTATAATGTAGAAATGAAGAAAATAGATTAGCTTCCTCAAGATTAGGTTTCTCATGCAAAATTCTCAAAACTAAGTTATGGAGACCTTTAGCTTAGGCCCTGGCGATAGGTCCTATAGGAGTCTGATTCCTATCATCTCTTCGGGCTTCTAGAAGATTTGCCCTCAAATCTGATAGGTCTTCATGCATGTCCTCTGATAAGTATGGTGATAGATGTGAGACATTAAAGGTCACTGATACTCCATACTCTCCTGGTAACTTTATCCGGTAGGCGTTGTTGTTGATGCGCTTTAAAACCCTGAATTGTCCGTCTGACCTAGGAGACAACTTCCATGACTTCTTATGTGGAAACCTGTCCCTGCTAAGATTAATCCAGGCTAAGTCACCTGGATTATAAAGATGAATTTTCCTATGTCTGTTTCCCTAGATTCTTTACTGTTCTTGGGTCTTCTAAAGATGTTCAGTTGTTCTATCATGAATGTGTTGAATTTGTTAGGCTCGGTTAACTCCACTCAGACTTTCTTCCTTTGTCGTAGGTCCTGCTATAAAATCCAATGGAATAGATGGATTATAGCCATAAACAACTTCAAAGGGAGACTTACTAGTTGAACTATGAGTAAACCTATTGTAAGTGAACTCAACAATAGGAAGACACAAGTCCCAACTAGTAAGATTCTTGCCAATTGTTGCTTTGAGTAGATTCCCAAGCGTGTGGTTGACAACTTCTGTTTGTCTGTCTGTCTGTGGATGGCAAGAGGTACTATACATAAGCTTACTACCTAGTCTTTTCCATAATGTCTTCCAAAAGAAGCTAAGAAACTTAGTGTCTCTATTTGACACCATGCTGTGTGGGACTATGTAACTTAACAATTTCCTACACAAAAATGTTAGCAATAAAAAGGGCATCATTTGTTTTGTGATAAGGCACAAAATGTGACATTTTAGTAAATTTGTCAACAACCACCATAATAGAATCTTTTCCCCTTTGTGTTCTAGGTAATCCCAACACAAAATCTATACTGATATCAGTCCAGGGTTAATCTGGTATAGGCAAAGGCATGTACTCACCTTGTGCACCTTTTTTCCCTTTAGCTCTCTTACAAATACCACACCTTTCTAATACCCTATGAACATCCTTTATCATACCCTTCCAATAGAAATTCTCCCTCAATATGGCTAGGGTTCTCTTCTTACCAAAATGTCCAAACAATCTACCTGCATGTACCTCCCTCACCAATAACTCCTTCACAGATCTAGATGGAATACATAGTTTTTGATGTGCCTAACCACTCTTAAAAGCACATCCAAAAGACTTAAGAAAAGATATCTCAAGTCTAGGCAAAATCGGATCCAAAAATGGCACTTTTCAAATGAACCCAAATGTTGAAATGATGAAATTCAATCACTTAATAATATAATCTGAATACCCTAAAGAAAATACCTTCTAATAACACTCTAATGTCATATGAAGAGGTTGACAGTGCCAGAATTTTTCCCATCAGTTTTCCTGATTTATACAGAAACCCCTCAATCACACAATAACCATGATACATCTTACCCCCATAACATCTCTCCGTAACAGTCTTGAATTCCTCATGACATATATATTGTTCTTTCAATAATTCAAAACCTAGCAGTTTTGACTGAAGAGAAGTAATAAGTATATACCGTCGTGATAAAGCGTCAGCAACAATATTCTGATTACCCTTTTTGTACTTTATCACATAAGCAAAACCCTCCAAAAACTCCACCCACGTAGCTTGGTGCTTAGACAAATGCTGTTGTCCCTTGAAATGTTTCAAAGATTCATGATTTGTATAAATAATAAACTCTTTTGGGAGGAGATAATGCTGACACGTCATGAGAGCTCTCACTAAGGAATAAAATTCCTTATCATAAATAGAATAGTTTAAAGTTGCACCACTCAACTTCTCACTAAAATATGCTATGGGTCTCTTTTCTTGCATTGGTACAACACCAATTCCTATCCCAAAAGCATCACATTCCAACTCAAAAACTTTGTCAAAATCAAGTAAAGCCAATAATGGAGCACAAGTGAGTTTGTCTTTTACCTCTTCAAAACTCCTCTAAGCCCTTTCACTCCAGATAAAAGGTACACTTTTTTTAGTCAGTTCTGTGAGAGGACTGACAATACCACTGAAATTTTGGACAAAGCATCTATAAAAGGATGTAAGTCCATGAAAACTTCTTACCTCAGTAACTGAAGTAGGTGTTGGCCATTCCTTGATTGCCCTCACTTTCTCTTCATCCACCCTAACACTTGAACTAGATACAACAAAACCCGAAAATGTTACCTTAGTTTGGTAAAAGGAACACTTATGGATATTTGCAAATAGCTATTGTGTCCTCAATACTGAAAATACTGCCCAAAGATGCTCTACATGTTGTTCTAGGTTTTTGCTGTAGATCATAATATCATCAAAATAAACAACAACAAATTTTCCTAGAAATTCTTTTAGTTCATGATTCACCAACCTCATAAATGTACTAGGAGCATTACTCAAACCAAAGGGCATAACCAACCACTCATACAGTCCATGACGTGTTTTAAAAGCGGTTTTCCATTCATCCCCTTCTCTCATCTGAATTTGGTGATATTCGCTTTTAAGATCCACTTTGGAGAAGACCTGTGAACCATGCAGCTCATATAACATATCATCAAGTCTAGGAATAGGATACCTGTATTTGATGGTGATTTTGTTGATGGCTCTGCTATTGATATATATTTTCCAAATACCATCCTTCTTAGGAACAAGAAGGGCGGGAACAGCACATGAGCTGAGACTCTCTCTAACAAACTCCTATTCAACCAACTCGTCTACCTGGAGCTTCAATTCCTTAGCCTCCTAGGGATTCATGCGATATGCAGGTCGGTTTAGTAATACTGAACCAGGCATAAGATCAATAGCATGCTCTATCCCTCTCAAAGGTGGTAACCCTGCTGGAAAATTATCAGGAAAAATGTCAGTATACTCATTCAATACTTGAGAAACTACTGAAGGTAGAGATTGTGTTTCCTGTAACCCTAATACACATCTCAATTGAAGCAAGTATATTAGAGCCTCTTCTGTAATTAACCTCTCCATTTCACCCTATCTTATCAATAATACCTTCTTTTCCTCAAAATCATTACACCGTATTAAAGCCCTTTTAACCTCTGATGTTCGATTGATCTATTGCTGAACCTTTTGGACCTTTGAAGGTGACATTAGATTCAGAATAACGTGTTTGCCTTCCTTCTAGAACACATAAGTATTCCTGAAGCCATCATGTAAGACTCTCCTGTGATATAACCAAGGCTTGCCAAGCAATATATGAGATGCACACATAGGCAAGATATCACACTCAATCTCATCACGATATTTATCCCCTACACTAAATGGTACTATAGCTCTTTGGGTCACATACAAACTTCCCTGATCACTAAGCCAATGCAATTTATATGGTTTAGGATGTGGAATAGTAGTAAGTCTTAGCTTTGATACTAATGAGGCAGCTACTACATTGGTACAACTACCACCATCAATTATAAAGACACATAAATTTCCTTGTATCTTACAAGAAGTATGTAACAAGATTTCCCTTTGTTCTTCATCATTATTAGCAAATGTAGTCAATGTTCGGTGCAACACATTAGCATATTGAAACATTTCACTAGACATTGTCGTATTTAAATTCAATCACCACAATAATAATAATCTCCACACCTCTCAAATCATGGTGCAACAACCTTCCCAAATTCAACCCAATTTCACGCCAAAATTACACACACTCTTCACTAAATTTGCAAAACACAACTCCACATACACGCCTCTTAAATCATGGTGCAATAACCTCCCCAAATACAACATAATATCACACCACTTTACAACACCTCAAGTGCAACACATTCACATCGCCACTTACAACAATATACACGTCATATGCAACACAAAACTTCTTCAATTCACTACTCCTTCTCAAAGCAATTTCAAGGATAATCACGTTGCAAATTCTTCACTTCAAATACAAATCTAATCCGCAACTTACATAAAAGGTAGCAATTTAAATTTGAAAATCAAACCACTTCACTAATTGCAACCCTTCCACAATTTGTAAGAAGTAATTTTCAAATTCAAACAAACACACATTAACTCCTTCACTCTTAATGCTTGTTTTGAAATCAAATAACTTCCTTTTTTTTCCACACTACTTAAATATGGAAATTGCAAATGCTATCCCCAATTCCGAATTCAAACAATGTAAGAATCACAATTCTTTTCCTACACAATTGTATTTTCGAAATTGTATTCACAAGTGCACTATCTTTCCCCTTTTCTTTACGATGAATTCCACAACAAAGAGGCTTTAACAAATATTCAAAAATCACTCAACAAGCAGCAACTTCAACATCCCAAGCAAGACAATCATGCCACTTTAAGTAACAACATAAACAATTCAATTTTCCACTTTCAATTTCGGAATCAAAATGTAAACTCACGAACCCTAAATTTCCGAAATTCAATTTGCAAATCCCTCTTAAACCTCAAGCTCTAATACCAAATTATGATGTGCCTAAAACCAAGGTCTAAGCATATGCAAATGAATCAAAGAAACAACTTCAATTCATAAGATGCTTGAGGAAGCTAATCTATTTTCTTCATTTCTACATTATAATTGTAGTGTATTCCAGCAGGCTCACTTATCAGTCCTACAGGATACCAAATCACCTATACTCTTGAGTGAGTTGGGACTCTCATCGGGGTTTAATTCTAAAGTACCTTGAAGACCGGCATCATGAAGACTCATTTCTTTTACATATTTCTCATTTGTATGGACTATTTTATGTTGTATTTTCTTTTGGGACACTTTCATTTTGATTGTAATTTCCATTTAGGATCGGCCACCTTAAAAGTGGCATAGTTTTAATTTTGTGCATTTTCTAGCCCTAAAGGGAGCAAGTATAAATACTTGCTTAAAGTAGGGTTTGAGGAAGACCATTTTTCATAATAGAACTTCACTTGTACATGAGAGGGTTAGGGCTTAATCCTAATTCAATTGCTCTTATTAATTTCAAATCCCAATTTAAGGTTATGGCGAGTGGCTTCACGGTTAATTTGTGAGTAATATCAAATTTACTTTGTTGCAATTTCCTTTTCCTCTTTAGTGAGTAGTATCTAAGGTTGAATTGGATGTTTTATTGACTGAATTTGATTGCATTTGTAATCAAATTCTTGTTGCTTAATTGATTGGTTTTAGCCTTAGTTTTAACCTTCAATTTAGCATCATTTTGAACCATGGATCATTTTGTTGGGAAAGTGAATCACGGAATTGGATCTCGTTGTTCTTGTATGTAATTCACGTGGAATTACTTGTGATTATTGTTATATTGGAGAAAATTATCATTGTTGGATTGTTAATTGCAACTTTGAGCATTCCGATTTCATTACATTTCCATTAGGTTTCACGCAAGTTTTGACTCCATTGAACCGGTTTGATCTTGTGAATTGAAGTTGTTTCTTTGATTCATTTGCATGTGCTTAGACCTTGGTTTTAGGCACATTAAGTAGCTTTGAAGTATCTAACATATGATAAGGAACTATATGCCTTGGTGTGAGCTTTGAAGACATGGTGGCATTATCCTTAGCCTAAGGAATTTGTGGTGCACATTGACCATGAGAGCTTAAAACATTTGAAGAGTCAAGATAAGTTGAATAAAAGGCATGCTAAGTGGGTGGAATTCATTGAGACATTCCCATATGTGATCAAGTATAAGCAAGGTAAAGAAAATGTGGTTGTTGATGTGTTGTCAAGAAGGTAAGCTTTACTTAACTCACTTAGTACTTCATTGCGAGGTTTTGAGTTTATGAAAGAGTTATATCTAAATGATGTTGATTTTTGTGAAATTTATACTGCTTGTGCTAATGGGGATGGATTAAATGATTTCTATGTGTCTACTGGATTTCCGTTTAAGGGGAATAGATTGTGCATTCCTAAAAGTTCCTTGAGGGAATTGTTAGTTAAGGAGGCACATGGAGTGGGCTTAATGGGGAATTTTGGGGTGAATAAGATATGATGTGTGAAGATTTTTATTGGCCTGAGATGAGACATGGCGTGCATAAAGTGTGTGAACATTGCATTACATGTAGAGAGGCTAAGTCTAGATTGAAGCCACATAGGTTACATACACCATTACCTATTCTTGATGAACCTTGGACTAATTTTTCTATGGACTTTGTGATTGGGTTGCCTAGAATTAGGAAAGGTAGTGATAGTATCTCCATTGCAGTTGATCGGTTCAATAAAATGACTCATTTTATGCCTTATCATAAAATTGATGATGTTAAGTTAATTGCTAATTTGTTCTTCAAAGAGGTTGTGTGTTTGCATGGCATACCTAAAAGCATTATTAGTGATAGGGATGTTAAATTTCTAAGTCACTTTTGGAGAGTGTTGTAAGGAAAGTTGGGAACAAAACTATTTTTTTTTAACCACTTGTCACCCACAAACTGACAAATAAATTGAGGTGGTTAATAGAATTTTGATCACTAATCCTTGTGATGTGTGAAACCGTAGGTATGTTAAACCTAAAACCGTAATTATGCTAGTTGGTTTCAATTACCTCGAGGATCGTCTTGAATAAGCGATGTGTAACTAAATCCCAATCAAACCCGTTGGCTGTAACCTAAGTTATCAAAAGTTATTCCTAGTAATTTGGTTAAGAATTCTATGGAAAAGTTCTTTTGCAAAAGAACAAAAAGAGGTATTTCGTATCTCACGAAAAATATGTGTTTTCATATATTAAATTTGTCTTTGGCTAGCCCCCTTGCACGGCATATATAGCACATGAATACAATATGAAAAAACCTAACACAATATGGAAATCCTAAGTTACCTAATCTATCTGTTACCTTATCTTCATGTAATCGAGTAGGCAACTAAATAATATAAATTACAAACCAAAATAAATACTAAAAATCCTAAGTTGCCTATTCTATCCTTGTGTCACCAAGTAGGCAACTAAATAACATAAATAACAAACCAACAAATAAAAATAAACATTAACAAAACCGAATGTATCCTCTAATGTAGATGTCCATGCAAATATTTAATGTCCCTAAAATATTTCCTCCTTCTATGGTCACGTGAATCAAGTTGACATATGTATGTGCTCCTTCAATGTAGCTTGATTCCCTGGCTTACAAGTCAATGACTAGTCCCTGTAGTGCTTTGTTCATTCTTTTAGCTTTAGCTCGGGTCATCGGGCCTCCAATGCCATGTAATGGATCAGGGAATTTTGGCTCCTTCCTTTTTCATGCTAGCTGATCCTCATCATTCCCTCCTTCCTCGAAAAGATTCATTCTCGAATCACTTGCATTATAAAAAGTAAGATAAAAAAAATTACAATTGTACTTATATTACCATAGTGACTCAACAAATCAATCTTGTAGGTGTTGTAATTGATGCACTCCAAGACTTGGAAAAGTCCCTCTCCTCTAGGATGTAATTTAGGCTTTTGTTGTGGTACAAATCTTTCTTTTCTCAAATGCACCTAAACCTTTTCTCTTGGATGAAACATACTCCTGACACGTCCCTTTGGTATTGGCCACTTTCGAATCGCATCCAATTTCCTCTCATCCATCGCTAGCTCATCTGTTCCTATAACAAAGTGAAAAGAAAAGACCATACTAGGTAATGAAAGATTAGTGTTAGTATAAGTAAAATAAACATCCTTGTACATAAGTACAAGTAGTTGTTTCCTTGCCAACATTTCACTCTCACACTTACTTTTTCTTACAATTTTCTCTCCTCTCAATGTTTCAGACTCTCTTCCCTCATAGCTCACCAGTGTTTGTCTCTCACTCTTTTCTTTTTTCTCTCCCCGCTCTCGCACACTCTCGTGTTTCGCTCTAACTTCTTTAGCAATTTTCACTTGGTCCTCACAAGCTTCCCATGGTTTCTGTGGAGTTAGTACCACCTTCCTTTTATTTAAAACAAAAGAATATTGGTGCTTGTACCCATTGTACATAACCTTCCTGTCAAACTGCCATGGTTACCCTAACAATATATGGCTAGCTTGCATAGGTACCACATCACACATAACCTCATCTTTGTAGCTCCCTATAGAGTAGGCTATAAGTACTTGCTTGGTCACCTTAACCTCCCCACAATCACACAACCATTGTAATCGATATGGTCTTGGATATCTTACAGCTTTCAATTGCATCTTTTCTACTAGCAAGGTGCTAGCAACATTAGTGCAGCTGCCACTATCGATTATCTAGCTACCTACTCTACCTTGCACATGACATCGTATATGAAAAATATGTTCACGCTGGATCCCCTCACCATCCTCCTAAGGTTGTATACTAAGCACTCTCCTCGTAACATATAACTTGCCACTCACGGGTCCCTCTAAGTCAACATCCTTATAATCCTGTGATGGTGACTCCTCCTCCTCCTTAGAGCTCACACTCTCTACATCCCCACTATCACTGATAATCATAGCCCTTTGATTTGGACATTGGGATGCAATATACCAAAATCCCTGACACCTAAAACACTTTATATCTCTCGTCCTAGAAGGGGGTTTAGTGTCAGTCTTTCCCTTAGGTGCAGCAACTGGATTCTTAGTCCTCACGTCCTCCTTAGGCTTTGAATCGGTGGAGTTTCTCGTCCACGTGGATTTCCATAGAGTTTTGGAAGTTGAGCCAGTCCTCTACTCACTCCTGTATTTTAGCTACCACTCTACTTTAATAGCTCTATGCAGTAACTCTTTCATATCTAAGTAATGGTGAAGATCTACTACATTAGCTATCTCTCGATTCAATTCGTTGATGAATCTAGCCATAGTGGCCTTATCATCCTCCTCAATTTATCGCCCTAATCATGGCCATCTCCAACTCTTTGTAATAATCCTCTACACTATTATTCCCTTAAGTCAACCTTTAGACTTTCCTAAGTAAGTCCCTATGATAGTGACTAGGAATAAAACGCTTCTGCATGATCGTTTTCATCTCCTCCCAAGCTCTAACAGGTCAATCTCCATACCTACACCTATTACGCACCAACTGATCTCACCATAAATTGGCGTAATCTGAAAACTCTATTGCAGTTAATTTTATCTTTTTCTCCTTAGTGTAGTTGTGACATTCAAACATATGATCCATCTTCCTCTCCCATTCTAAATACAATTCCGGATCATTCTTTCCCTGAAAAGTTGGGATTTTCAACTTAATACTCCCTAAATTACTATCATGCCTCTGGATACTTCCCCTATCCCTCATGTGTTGGTAATTTCCAAAATCAGATTCCTCCTCTTCATCTATCCTAACTTCTCCTCTATTCTCTCTACCTACTCCTCGCCTGACAGTGGCATTGCTAGACGGTTCCTTACTCCTTTCCATCCTATCCATCCTATCATGGATCTGCTCTAGTTCACTTGTTAAGATCCTCTTCATCTCCCCCATCCATTCCTCAAACATCACTTGACTTTCTCCTCTATTAGTGTTCTATCCTAACATAATTCTAATAATTTGCAGCAAGTTATGATCATAATCACAAGAAATATATAAGTATGTTCCTCACACTCACTTGTGTATTGCTCACAAATGATATGCTCACAATTCCACTTATGTATATGATCGTTGCCAATCGTAGTTTTAATAAATTGAATTCTTGTTCTTAATCCTACTACGAAGCAATAGGCAAGTGTACCTATTGTAGCGTAATATAGCGAATAAGCACAAGGTCGTCCCTCAGAGATACACCGACTACTAGTACTAACTCTGTTCCTATTATCTAACCGCCGCTTAATAATGTTGGTTGAAACTTAATTACTCTAATCTTAAAACTAATAACTCACTAACAACAATGGTTCTGAAGATTTATCAATTAACAAAAGCAACCTAGATCTTATTCTACTCCTTCTCTATCATGTAATTCATTAGATTTTTGAAGATTGTTGTAATTGACTTCTTATACTGTCGAATTCTCTAGTCAAGTTAACTACTTTCTCAAGTATATTAACCTATCTAATCCTAGGTTTATGAAATAGGATCTCTCCTTAGTTAAAGCAACCTAGAATTGCATAAAGCACATGAATTCGCATCAAAATAATCGATGTAAACAGAAGACTCTTGTTTCCTATCTCTAGAAGAACAATCAAATCTCATTAATTGCATTAGATCTAATCATATGAGCAATTTCTCAATTAACTAATATGATATCATGCATAAATTCATATTCTGGATCTATGAATCTAAGAAACAATTGAAGAGCATGCAATTAATCATAAGAAAGTCAACAACTTCGCATTAATGACCAAATCTTCATCACATGACAGAGAAGTTTCAAATAAAATCTAGATCTAGGGTCTACTCCTCCATAAATTGGACAAAAGAAATACAATTACTAGAAGAATAGATAAAATTCATGGTCACAACCCTTAAAGATAGAATCTTCTTCTTTGTGGGTCTTCAATCTCCCTTGGAATCGACAGAATCTTCTTTCCCTTGCTGTTATGAGAGTGAGAGAAAATGAAAAATTCGTAACCACCGTTTCTAGGGCAAACTGACGGTCTATTTATATATGTACCCTGATTGGATATATACACGAGCGGATACACAAGTAGTGTATCTCGTTCGTATATCTCATGCTTGCTTCCAAGTGTCATTATGTGAATATACACGAGCAAGTACATAGGAGTGTACATTGGTCATGTATTTGAAACATCATCGAACAAAAGCAAAACTTAGATACACAAGCAAAGTACATGGGTGTGTACTTTGCTCGTGTACTTTCCAGAAATCCGCTTCAGTATACATAAGTAAAATAGCAAAGTGCATGGGCGTGTATCTCGCTTGTGTACTTTCCAGAATTCTTTCTCTTCACATGTAATGTATCCAATTCCTTCCAAACTTGCTCCGACTCTTCAAAACTCCTTCCCTTAGCTCCAAAATACTCTAGAGGATCCTGAAATTAACATTCATTCCATTAAACATCCTTTTCTTCAACAAATCATCTAAAAAATCAACAATAAAGCACAATTTCATTACTCTAGATAAGGGTATTTTGCGACTTATCAGTATATCTCTCATAAAATATGATCTCACAACCTACTTTTTGTAATTCTTTTGGTAGAAACTCAATTTGGAACTCCTAAACTCAAATTACTAAGTCAACACTAATGATTACTATCTGTTTTTAATTACGGTGACAATTTGGAAATTAGAAGAAAATTTCAATAGCTACAACACACAAGAGAACTCGGAAACAAGACAATTAATTCTTTTGCATGCAATCTCAAGAGGATATAATTTGCACCGAAACACAATGAATGATTATGGAATGTAATTTTTGGATGCACAATTTAGAAATCACAAAGCATCTATCACGGTTGGAATTGGAAACAATTGATATGGAAAGTAAATTGACTCAACCAATTATGCAATTGACAATTCAAGAAGTTATCTTGTGATTTCGGCAATTGTAATTCTTTCAAGGCTGAATTCTTTTTTTTTTTCCTTTTTTGAATTTCAGTTCTTGATTCTTTCTTTTGCAACCGAATTTGATTGTTTTTTTTTTTTTTGTAGATAAGCTATGAATTGAACATAATTGATTATTCAAGAAAAAAACCTAAATATTATCGGCCCTAATGGACTGTAATGACAAAACAAGTGTGAATTTTTTTTTATATGACTTCTATCTATGAATATGGAAAAGACAACAGATGAATATGGAAAAGAACAACATAATTTTTTTTATACAATTTTTTTTTTCAGATATGACTATGGAAAAGAACAATAGATGAATATGGAAAATAACAACAAACAAATTAAAGGAAAAAATAAAATTTACTTGATTCAAGAAGCCAAAGCTTTGATACTAAATGATGCATGAAACCCTAGGTATGTTAAACCTAGAACCCTAATGATGCTAGTTGGTTTCAATTACCCTGAGGATCATCTTGAATAAGCGATGCGTAACTAGACCCTGATTAAACCTGTTGGCTGTAATCTAAGTTATCAAAAGTTATTCCTAGTAATTCGCTTAAGAATCCTATGGAAAAGTTCTTCTGCAAAAGAACAAAAAGAAGTATTTTGTATCTCACGAAAAAGATGTGTTTTCATATATCAAAGTTGTCTTCCGCTGCCCCCCTTGCATGTCATATATAGCACACGAATACAATATGGAAAAACCTAACATAATATGGAAATCCAAACTTGCCTAATCTATTTGTTACCTTATTGGTGGGTATCGAATCCAACAAAAATAAAACTTACTCCGAGACAATGATATGATTTGCGTATAGTAGTGAGTAGGGTCGTATCCATAGGGATTGGTTAAATATATTTCTATTCAAAGAGAATAAAGATGAAAAGAAAAATGGGGGGTTTTGTTTGTGAATCAAAATAATATTGAAACAAGATAATAAAATCGAATATTGATAAAAGCCTAGCTAAAGGAATCAAGATAGTTTAATTCTAGGAATTCATCATCGATGCAAATGTTTTCTATTCTTATTTCTAGATAAACCGGTTATGGTTATTAATAAGCTCTAACAACCTATCTCTCCTTACTTCTTCGATAATCAAAACAAGCTCTTTGATTACTTCTCTTATCGATTAGACAATCCTAAACAAGCTCTTAGGAATTAATCTATCAATAGCATTAAAAACAAGAGAGACCACCAATTTATGCCAGTAGATTATAAGATAACCTATTTAAACAAGATCATACATCTCCATAACATGAATTTGATCATCTATTTTATAATCAAACATGTTATCGTGTCACCGAGACTAGAACTATCAAACAATTACGGATTTGATGTGCTAGTTGACAATATATTAACTTGCTAATTGAGTAGAAGAGCTCTAATTCATACCAATCAACAAAGATAATAAT
Organism: Laguncularia racemosa; assembly: GCA_037954665.1. Taxonomy (NCBI): domain Eukaryota; kingdom Viridiplantae; phylum Streptophyta; class Magnoliopsida; order Myrtales; family Combretaceae; genus Laguncularia; species Laguncularia racemosa. The sequence goes on along the minus strand of JBBMOL010000316.1, from coordinate 318,051 downwards.
GACAAAACGTTCAGAAGATATATGAATATCCAAAAACAAAGAATAGATTAAAGACAAATAAATTAGATCTCACAATTCGTGGAGAATCAAACATCTATGACCCTTTGGCTAGAAAATCTGCTTAGCTACACATGTTCATCATCAAAACGAAAATTAAAAGTAAAAACATAACAAGCCTCAGTTCCCAGTTTTCTTACTCTGCCTCCTTCCTTCCTTCTTGTCTCCAAGATGATCATAACCCTCTAGTGTTAGTTCTATTTATAATGTTAAAGGAATGGCAGGTGATCTTTTGCTAGCAAGATACGAAAATATCCTTCCTTTTTCAAGTAAATCTCTAGAAGAAAATAATCGTCCGCCTGACACGCCCTACAATACGGTAGTGGGTCAAGTCGTGCCTTCCTCTGTGTATAATTCACATATAATCTTCCATGTCCAGTGTGTGCCACGTCTTCCACCACTGCCAGATGTTAAGCCGTGCCTTCCTTTGTGGATAATCTACAATTCTTCATCCATGTCCAGTGTGTACCACGGCTACAACCACGGCCAGATCCCAAGCCGTGTCATCCTCTGGTCGAAGTTCCACAATTTCTCCTCCTTATTTAGTATATGGCACGACTTCATCAAGCCTCCACCACGGTTTCCACCACGGCTTCCACCACGGCCGTGTCACAAGCCGTGTCTCTTTCCTTCTCATGCAGTGTGTAGCACGGTTTGCACTATGGCCGTATCTCAAACCGTGCCTCCTTCAAAACCAAGTACACGGCCGTGTACTTCAATCGTGTATTTTCCTGTTGATTCAAAACCAAGTACACGGCCGTGTACTTCAACTACACACCCATGTACTTTCCTTCGGCGGTGTAAATCCTTGTCTTTGATCTAAGTTGTAGATGACTTCTCTAATTTATTTGAATTAGCACCCTTGACTCCATTTAACCTGATTTATCATCATAATAGAATTAAGTACCATTTCCTTATGATTTCTATAAAATCTATAATAAATTAACACAATTCATATTATAAAGATTGAGTATAAAATGGCTCTATCAAATTCCCCCACGCTTAAACTCTTACTTGTCCTCAAGCAATTGAATCAAATCAATTGAGAAATCCGTCATAGATTATACGAACTTTCTTTTCATCATTCCAAGCATCTATTCATTTGTAATTCATGGCTTGTAATTTTAATGTCTACTACTTCAACTAAACTGGTTTCATGTGATCAAATTACCATGGACAAAATTTAATAGCTAATCTAAACAAAACAAACTTTAATCCTCATGTTTAGCAAAAGAATTTTTATTCCAAAAGTAAATACTTAATCCACTAAGGAAAAACACCCAATTAAACTTCATTGGATATTAGCAAGTATAGAATCCTTGCAACATAAAGTAAAAGCATATAGTATCAACTCTTTCCATAGATTTTCTCCCTTTTTATTATAAGTCTTGTTTCATTCAATGAATGTTTACATTCATTGTTCTTTTGATTTAATCAAGCAACTATTTTGACGGGTTTTTGCCTGCTTCTTTTCCTGAACTTTTGCCTTTTTCGCCCTTATCGTTATAGTGAGTTCATTGAGTCGGCACATCCCGAGCTCGTCACTCAAGTGATCAGGTTTTGAGATACCCCTACAGACTCTTCCTCACTCTAACATTCAAGTTTGAATACTCTTAACTCAATTATTTGAATTATTGGAGTAATGGCTATGCTTGATTTTTTTTCTTCACAACAACTTCAAAGAGTATACAGTTGCTAATATAACCTAGAAGTAAACTTATTTATTTTTCACTTAGGGACTCGACTTACTCTTACACTTCCAATTCTAAGGTTAAATACAAGGTAAATTTGTTTCTTAAAGATTTCACTACTTAATTTTAACCAAGTATTCTAATCATAGCAGTGGGTGAGTGAAGCATTTGAACAAGTCAATTTCACATTTTGTAGATGCTTATTACAACATTTAATACAATCTCCAGATTTCATGATAATTTCGAAAAAAAAAATTGCTTAAAATTGCTTAAGGAGAAACATTCAAAGCATGAGTCAATTCTCAATTCTCTATATTTTATTATCCTCTCCCCTACACTTAGCTTGAACAGTTTCCTCACTGTTCCTAATTCAGCACAATTAAAGAGGAATCAACACAAGAAACATTAGAGAATAAGAGAAAAGGAATACTGGTACTTCCCTGGTATGAAGTGTGGAGTAATTGGAGTTCTCCCCTTAAGCACTAGAGAGTGTCATCTGATGAGATATTGATAGGAATCAAAATCCGACAAGACCTATCATTAGGGCAAGAACTAAAGGAATTTGAATTTTGGCGATGAGGGCCCATTTTGAGCAGATCAACCCTGGAATTATTTATATATTAACCTCTTTTCTATTATTCTTGTATTGTGTTTTCCAACAGGCACACTTATCATATTCTATAGGGCAATGGACAAACTCCCTCAGACTCAGCTTGTGGGTTATCCATGGACCGACCTGAACCGGCGATGAGTTGGGCCGATGGATCCTATAGAAGACCGGCATCTTGAAGACCATTTCTTTTATATATTTCTTCTTTTATAAACTATTTTGGTTGTATTTTGGTTTTGGGACACTTTTATTTCTTTGTAACTTTCATTTAGGGTTAGCCACCTTAAAAGTGGCAAACTTGTAATTTTGAGCACTTGTTAACCCTAGGAGTAGCAAGTATAAATACTTGCTTAATAGAGGGTTTGAGGAGGCTTATTTTGGCATATCAAACACTAACTTTCACGTGAGAATTAGGGTTCCTAATTTTCATCCAAACTCTTATCAATTCAATCCCAAGAGTTGAAATTGTGGCGAGTGCAACATCTTGAAATTGTGAGTTATATCAATTTCATTTTGTTGTGATTTCTTTTCTTCTCTAGTGTGTCATATCTAGGGTTGAATTGAGATAGTTCTTGGTCAGAAATACATCTTATTGTTCATGAAATATTGTGTTTATTTGAAGTACTTAGCAATTGGATTCGGATCATCATTGAAGAATCCACTTGAAAACATGTTCTTCTCTATTGGAAAGGAATTCTTATAATTGAGGTTTTCTTTTGAATTTGTGGATTATTTGCGTGGATTATATGAGATTAGAGTGTTGTTAGATGATAATATCATTGTGGTATTATAATTATATCATTGGACATTTGGATTTCATCATATCTTCATTAGGGTTCACGTGATTTAACCTTGTGGATCCGGTTTTTGCCTTGACTTGAGATTGTTTTTCTTAAGTCTTTTATATGTGCTTAATGTTGGTTTAGGCACATCATGTATACCCTTGCTGCAGCTAATCAAAAGAAAAATAAAACAAAATAAATTGATATGGGTTGCCTCCCATGAAGCGCCTTTCTTTAACATCTTTGGCTAGACGTTCCTGTAATTAATCGCAATATATGGGGTGAGTTAAACTGGTTTCTTCAATATTACATACTTGAAATCCTTTATAGAAAGGTTTCAAGCAATGACCATTGACTTTGAAGTTCTTACCGGTTTCAAGACTTGCAATCTCAACTGCACCATGTGAAAATATGTTAGTGATAACAAAAGGACCAATCCACTGTGATTGTAGTTTTCTAGAAAATAACTTCAATCGAGAATGATAAAGTAGTAATTTTTGACCTACAGAAAAATTCTTTCGGGAAATCATTTGATCATGAAAATTCTTTGTTTTTTCCTTGTAGATTTTAGTACTCTCATAAGCTTCTCTTCGAATTTCCTTAAGTTCTTGTAATTGAAGTTTTCTGTGCTCACCAACCTCATCCATCCGCATGTTACATTGTTTTACAGCCCAGTACGCCCTATGTTCCAGCTCCACAAGGAGGTGACACGGTTTGCCAAATATCAAACGGTAAGGAGACATACCTATAGGGGTCTTGTAAGCTGTCCGGTAGGCCCATAATGCATCTTGAAGTCTTGTACTCCAATCCTTCCTACTTGGATTGACGGTTTTTTCCAGAATAGACTTGATTTCTCGATTTGAAACTTCTGCCAATCCATTGGTTTGAGGGTGGTATGCGGTGGAAGTGCGATGAGTGACCCTGTATTTTTTTAGTAGAGTTTCCACTACTCTATTACAAAAGTGTGTGCCACGATCACTGATAAGAGCCTTTGGTGTCCCGAACCTAGCAAAAATATGAGATTTAATAAAATCCACAACAACTTTGGCATCATTAGTTCGGGTCGCTTTGGCTTCCACCTATTTTGAAACATAATCCACAGCAAGAAGGATGTAAACATTACCGAAAGAAGGAGGAAAAGGACCCATAAAGTCAATACCCCATATATCAAATATTTCACATGCAAGAATAGGGGTAAGTGGCATTTGGTCTCTACGTCCTAAGTTGCCAATTTTTTGACATCGTTCACAAGACTTACAAAACATAAAAGAATCACGAAACAATGTAGGCCAAAACAAACCACATCCTAATACCTTTTGAGCTGTCCTCTTAGGGCCAAAATGTCCACCACATGCATATGAGTGACAAAATTGCAAGACAGAAGGAATATCGTCTTGAGAAATACACCTTCTAATGATTTGATCAGCACAATGTTTCCACAAATATGGATCATCCCATACATAGTACTTAGCATCACTTTTAATTTTATCTTTTTGAGCCTTAGACAAATCACTTGGTAGTGTCTTAGTAACCAAATAGTTGACAATATCGGCATACCACAGAATTGTCTTTTGAATAGAAAAGAGATACTCATCTGGGAAATCATCTTGTATTGGTGTTGACCCTTCACTGATAGGTATTCTACTGTGGTGGTCGGCAACTAAGTTTTCAGAGCCTTTCCTATCGCGTATTTCCAGATGAAACTCTTGTAATAAGAGTATCCATCGAATAAGTCTTGGTTTCGCCTCCTTCTTCGCGAGCAGGTATTTGAGAGCTGCATGATCAGAGTAAACAATTACCTTAGTACCAAGTAAATATGATTTGAATTTTTCTAATGCAAAAACAATAGCTAAGAGTTCTTTTTCCGTTGTGGAATAGTTGCATTGAGCATTATCCAATGTTCTGGAAGCGTAATAAATGACATGAGAAGCTCTTCCAACTCTTTGGCCAAGAACGGCTCCAACTGCATAATTGCTCGCATCACACATAATTTCAAAGGGAAGGCTCCAGTCAGGTGGTTGGATGATTGGAGCAAAAGTCAAATTATCCCAAAATGTGTCAAAAGCGTGCTTACAGGCCTCATCGAACTCAAATGTCACTTCTTTTTGCAGTAATCGACATAGGGGTTGAGTAATTTTGGAAAAATCCTTGATGAAGCGTCGATAGAATCCTGCACTCCTAAGAAAAGAGCGAATTTCCCATACACTTACGGGGTAAGGTAAAGATTTAATCAATTCTACCTTAGCTTTATCGACTTCAAGCCCCTTAGAGGATACAATATGATCTAAAATGAGACTCTGTTCAACCATAAAGTGACATTTTTCACAATTCAACACTAGGTTCTTATCTATACATCTTTGAAGCACTTTTGTAAGGTTAGTCAAACATGAATCAAAAGAATTACCATAGACGGTGAAGTCATTCATGAAAACCTCTATGATATTTTCCACATAATCTGAAAATATACTAACCATACACCTTTGGAATGTGGCTGGGGCATTGCACAGCCCAAAAGGCATCCTTCGATACGCAAAAGTACCGAATGGATAAGTGAAAGTAGTCTTCTCTTGATCTTCCGGTGCCACTGGAATTTGATGAAAACCTGAATAACCATCAAGACAACAATAGTGAGAATGGATAGCCAAACGTTCAAGCATCTGATCAAGAAAAGGAAAAGGGAAGTGATCTTTTCTAGTTGACGCATTTAACTTCCTGTAATCAACACAAACCTTCCAACCATTCTGAACCCGAGTAGGAATTAACTCACCATCAGAGTTTTCAATCACAGTCAAGCCTGTTTTCTTTGGAACAACTTGAATTGGACTTACCCATTTGCTATCGGAAATTGGATAGATCATACCTGCATCAAGAAGTTTCAAGATCTCTTTCTTAACTACCTCCATCATAGGCGGGTTCAAACGACGCTGAACTTCCCTTGAAGGTTTGCAATTATCTTCCATTAAAATCTTGTGCATGCATGTGGAGGAGCTTAGTCCTTTGATATCTGCTATGGACCATCCAATGGCTTCTTTATACTCTCTTAACACCCTAATCAACTTTTCTTCTTCTAAAGTACTTAGTTTGTTAGAGACTATCACTGCAAGAGTCTCATTTTCCCTTAAGAAGATGTACTTTAGATGTTCGGGTAAGGGTTTTAATTCCATCTTTGGTGCCTACACAATAGAGGGAAGAAGTAATGTGTTAGAAGGGGGTAAATTAATGTAGGACACATCATACCTGGTAGGTTTTAATGATTCCAACTCCCAAATCATGTCCTGCAAATCAGAGGATATTACAAGCTTCTCCTTAAGAGTTTTCAATGTATTAATAGTAAGACTCCTATTAAGTACAATTTTCAACCTAACATCATCTATCAAATCAAAAGTAGCCTGTGTTAATGGGTCAATAACATCCACAACAAAAACAAGGGAGATATCACTAGGATATTTCATGGCATCATAAATGTTAAATTTAATCACTTCACCATCAAATTCCATAGTGAGGTTATCGTCATGTACATCAATTTTCGTTCTAGATGTCTTAAGAAATGGTCTCCCTAATAATATCATTAAAGAATTACGAGAATCATCATTCTCCATGTCAAGCACATAAAAATCTGCAGGGAAAACCAACCCATTAACTTGTACTAAAACATCTTCTAGGACTCCCTCAGGATAGACATTGGACCTATCAGCAAGTTGAACAATAACACCTGTTTCCTTCAAGGGACCAACATTCAAGCTTTGATAAATAGATAAAGGCATAACATTGATTGAAGCTCCTAAATCATACATAGCTTTAGCGATTCCAAGATTAACTATTTTGCAAGGAATAGTAAACATACCTGGATCCTTACATTTAGGAGGAAGCTTCTTCTGAAGAATAGCTGAAACATTCTCATCCACACTAATCTTTTCATTACCTTTCAGCTTTCTTTTGTTAGTGCACAATTCTTTGAGAAATTTATCATAGCGAAGTATTTGCTTAATTGCATCAAGCAAAGGAATATTTACCTCAACTTTGCAAAAAGTTTCCAGAATCTCTTTTTCTTCAGCTTCATTCTTGGTTTTCGCTAATTTAGAGGGGAAAGGAGGTGCTGTTGTCATGACTTTTGGTGGTTCAACAAGGGATCCTTTGATCTAGTTGTTCTGCTGGCTTGGAGTTGCAGTCTCTTTCTCAGTCTCTTTCTCAAGATTAGTTCGGTGTCCTTTCTCATTTGATCCCTGCAATTTCATTCCACTTCTCAAGGTAATTGCATTAGCGCTTTGCTTTGGATTTGTGATAGTTTGAGAAGGTAACTTACCTTGAGTTTCTAACCTGTTTATAGAAGAAGCAAGTTGGCTTACTTGATTTTCCAAGTTGTGAATGCTCTGCTTTGTCTCATCCTAAAATTGTTTTGTATTAACAGTAAGTGATTTAACAATTTCTTCAAGAGACATACCTGAAGTTGAAGGAGCTTGTGGTGCTTGGTTTGATGGCTTAGGTTGGAATTGTTGGAAGTTTTGTGGTTTATTGCCATATCTGAAGTTAGGATGGTCCCTCCATCCAGGATTATAAGTATTCGAGTAGGGATCATACTTCCTTTGTGGCTGTCCTGGGAATCCTCCTACAGCATTGGCATGCTCATGATTGTCATCCTACAGTGAGGGACACATGTCGGTGGGATGATTAGGAGTAGCACAAATTCCACAAGCCTTCACCTGTTGTGTATTTCCAAGAGCTATCTGCTGCACAAGGGAGGTTAGGTTAGAAATTTGATGTTCAAGGTTAGAAAAACTTACCTCATTTACCTTCCTTGAAGATATATCATGCCTATACCCAAATTGTTGTGAATTAGCAGCCATAATGGAGATCAATTCCCTAGCTTGACCAGGGGTTTTATTCACTATGGCACCTCCACTAGCAGTGTCCATCATCTTCCTCTCCATCGGGAGCAGGCCTTCATAGAAGTATTGGATGAGAAGTTGTTCAGATATCCCATGTTGTGGACAACTTGCAAAAAGTTGCTTGAACCTCTCCCAATACTCATGAAGAGTCTCGGTGTCCCTCTGTTTGATACCACAAATCTCTCTTCTTATACCAGCAGCTCTAGATGCGGGGAAAAATTTGCCCAAGAAAAGCCTCACCGTATCTGTCCAAGTGGTTATAGAACTTGGAGGCAAATAAAACAACCAATCTTTAGCTTTAGTACTTAAAGAAAATGGAAAAGCACGTAACTTGATTTGATCGTCGGTTATTCCTTACGACCTCATACTAGAACACACTATATGAAACTCTTTCAAATGCTTGTGAGGATCTTCATTCTCAAGACCATGAAAGGTGGGTAGTAGATGTATCAACCCAGATTTCAACTCGAATTCAACAGCTAGTTTGGGATAGTGAATATAAAGGGGTTGTTGATTCACATCCGGTGCAGCCAATTCTCGCAATGTTCTCTTAGGATTTGCCATATCGTCTTCTTTTTCAGAATCAATGGATGAATCAGACAAATCCGATGCCAAGTTTAGTCCAAGGGATGATCTAGCTTCTCTTCGCAGCCTCTTAAGAGTCTTCTCGATCTCTGGATTATAAGTGAGTTCACCTATCTGAGAAGAACGAGTCATACAAGAATAGAAATAAATTTGACACCAATCCCCAACAACGACGCCAAAATTTGGTGGGTGTCGAATCCAACAAAAATAAAACCTACTTCTAGACAATGATATGATTTGCGTATAGTAGTGAGTAGGGTCGTATCCACAGGGATTGGTTAAATATATTTCTATTCAAAGACAATAAAGATGAAAAGAAAAATGGGGGGGTTTGTTTGTGAATCAAAATAATATTGAAATAAGATAATAAAATCGAATATTGATAAAAGCCTAGTTAAAGGAATCAAGATAGTTTAATTCTAGGAATTCATCATCGATGCAAATGTTTTCTATACTTATTTCTAGATAAACTAGTTGTGGTTATTAACAAGCTCTAACAACCTATCTCTCCTTACTTCTTCGATAATCAAAACAAGCTCTTTGATTACTTCTCTTATCGATTAGACAACCCTAAACAAGCTCTTAGGATTTAATCTATCAATAGCATTAAAAACAAGAGAGACCACCAATTCATGCCAGTAGATTATAAGATAACCTATTTAAACAAGATCATACATCTCCATAACATGAATTCGATCATCTATTTTATAATCAAACATGTTATCTTGTCACCGAGACTAAAACTATCAAACAATTATGGATTTGACGTGCTAGTTGACAATATATTAACTTGCTAATTGAGTAGAAGAGCTCTAATTTATACCAATCAACAAAGATAATAATGACAAAGCGTTCAGAAGATATATGAATATCCAAAAACAAAGAATAGATTAAAGACAAATCAATTAAATCTCACAATTTGTGGAGAATCAAACTTCTATGACCCTTTGGCTAGAAAATCTGCTTAGTTACACATGTTCATCATCAAAACAAAAATTAAAAGTAAAAACATAACAAGCCTCAGTTCCCAGTTTTCTTGCTCTGCCTCCTTCCTTCCTTTTTGTCTCCAAGATGATCCAAGATGATCATAACCCTCTAGGGTTAGTTCTATTTATATTTTTAAAGGAATGGCAGGTGATCTTTTGCTAGCAAGATACGAAAATATCTTTCCTTTTTCAAGTAAACCTCTAGAAGAAAATAATCATCCGCCTGGCACGCCCTACAACACGGCAGTGGGTCAAGCCGTGCCTTCCTCTGTGTATAATTCACATATCATCTTCCGTGTCCAGTGTGTGCCACGTCTTCCACCACAGCCAGATGTCAAGCCGTGCCTTCCTCTGTGGGTAATCTACAATTCTTCATCCATGTCCAGTGTGTACCACGGCTTCAACCACGGCCAGATCCCAAGCCGTGTCATCCTCTGGTCGAAGTTCCACAATTTCTCCTCTTTATTTAGTATATGGCACGACTTCATCAAGCCTCCACCATAGTTTCCACCACAGCTTCCACCACGGCTTCCACCACGGTTGTGTCACAAGCCGTGTCACTTTCCTTCTCATGTAGTGTGTAGCACGGTTTGCACTATGGCCGTATCTCAAACCGTGCCTCCTTCTAGACAGATACACGGCCGTGTACTTCAATCGTGTATTTTCCTGTTGATTCAAAACTAAGTATACGACCGTGTACTTCAACTACATGCCCATGTACTTTCCTCTGGCGGTGTAAATCCTTGTCTTTGATCTAAGTTGTAGATGACTTCTCTAATTTACTTGAATTAGCACCCTTGACTCCATTTAACCTGATTTATCACTATAATAGAATTAAGTACCATTTCCTTATGATTTCTATAAAATCTATAATGAATTAACACAATTCATACTATAAAGATTGTGTATAAAATGACTCTATCACTTATCCTCATGTAACCAAGTAGGCAACTAAATAATATAAATTATAAACCAAAACAAATACTAAAAATCCTAAGTTGCCTATTCTATCCTTGTGTCACCAAGTAGGAAACTAAATAACATAAATAACAAACCAACAAATAAAAATAAACATTAACAAAACCGAACATATCCTCTAGTGTAGCAGTCTACATAAATATTTAATGTCCCTAAATTATTTCATCCTTCCATGGTCACGTGAATCAAGTTGACATATGTTTGTGCTCCTTTAGTGTAGCTTGATTCCCTGGCTTGTAAGTCCATGACTAGTCCCTATAGAGCTTCGTTCATTCTTTTAGCTTTAGCTCGGGTTATCGGGCCTCCAATGCCATGTAATGGATCATGGAATTTTGGCTCCTTCCTTTTTCATTCTAGCTGATCCTCATTACCTTGAGAAAAACGTTAGGATGTGGGAGGATTGTTTACCATTCATGGAGTTTGCTTATAATAGGGCTATTCATAGCACTACTCATTGTTCTCCATTTGAAATTGTTTATAGTTTTAATCCACTTACTCCTATTGACTTATTGCCATTACCGCTTAACAACTATGTGAGTGTTGATGCTAGTTCCAAAGTAGATTTTGTGAGAAAATTAGACAAGCAGGTGAAGGAGAGGATTGAAAGCCAGAATGCTAAGGCAATTGCTCGTGTGAATAAGGGAAGAAGACCCATTGTGTTTCAACCGGGAGAATGGGTGTGGGTGCATTTTCGCAAGGAGAGATTTTTGCTTTAAAGGAAGTCTAAGCTAAACTTAAGGGGAGATGGTCCATTTTAGATCCTTAAGAAGATCAATGACAATGTATATAAAGTGGATTTGCTAGGTGATTATAACATTAGTGCTACATTTAATGTTGTTGATCTGAGTCCTTTTAATGTAGGTGATGCCTTTGATTCAAGGATGAATCCTTTTGAGGAGAAGGGGAGTGTTATGGAGAGAATAATGGACCAAGCTTAGGAGATGTCAAGTCATGAGGATCAAGGAGGCAAGGATGCAAGCTAAGAGATTTCAAGTCCGATTAGCATGCTTTAAGGACCTATAACAATATCTCGAGCTAAGAAGATACAACAAGCTTTGATTGTTCATCTATAAGTCTTGGTGAGGACGACTAGTGAAGAACTTCAAGGATATCAAAGCATCGGGACAATTGTAACTTAAGTTCAATATAACTTAGTGCAAGTCAAAGTGGAGTTTCCAAACATTAAGAAGGCTTCCAACTTTGGAGCTTGAAAGGCCGTCGGCGTTGGAGATTGAAGGCCACTGGCATGGAGGGGAAAGCCATCAACATGAAGAAGAAGGCCATCGGCCTTTAGCTAGCATTGAAATCAAAGCTGGGTGGTGTTGAATCAAAGTCGTTAGCTTATAATTAACATGGAACCAACTTTCTTTTAATTGTGTTTCGTATCTTGTGTTTTCATTAGGTTTTGTGTGGAAGACCAGATAAATACCCTTTTGCCACATGTTGGAGGATAAGTTTTGTTTGTTTTGGAATCATAAAAGCTATTGCTTATTCCTTGTCTTCTCGTGTAGAATACATACTTTAGGAACATTCAATAGAGATTGATTACCTTTCTTGTGGAGTGTTCTGTGTTAGAGCAAACATTTGTTCTAATCTCTTGATAAAAAAACTAAGAGAAACTTAATTCTAGTCCATCTTAGGGATTAAATCAAATTGACTATGAGGGTTTTTGTGTTATTTCTATGAGGGTTCATAATATCCAAAGGGTTTCTCAAGTGTATTCACAGAGGTTCCGTATTAGTTGTCCTTGAGAAGCTATAATAGTGAAAAAAAAATCTTAAAATGAATTAATAATTTTGAAGAAAGTTAGAGTGTTTCTAATGTATTTTTTTTCTTATAATGTTTCATGTTATTGCTTGCAATTTGCATTATTAGTGCACAGCTCCATATGGGCACTACATGCATTATTATAAAAAATGCATGAAAGTGTTAATAAATACAGAAAATTAAAAACAATACCACACACTTAATAAAATTCTTTAAGTTTTTTTTTTTTTTTAACTTTTCTTATTGCTAACTTATATTAGGATTTCTATAGTTTATGCTTAACAATGGCTAAACATATAAGGAGGAATTAGTTTTAACATGACAATAACTTTTAGGCATGCGTTAATCTTAGATTATTTGCATTACTTTTCAAAACTTGAATCTAGAAGACTTATTTTAATTCAGTAGCTTAAGAAGATGTGTTTAGTGTCAACTTTGCATGAATGATATGGATTGCATAAAATAATGTCAACTTTGCATGGCGAGCTTTGTATGGTATTTTACCAACTTTACATTTTTTTTCTATAGATTATTTGACAAATATAAATTTTGCATGAAGACTTGCTAGTTTGCATGGGAATTACATGGGGCTTTGATTTTATTAGGAATTTATTTGGATTATTAGTTATTAATTATTATTTTTCTCTATTGGTTATGAGTTGTTTATTTTATGAGTCCCATTTTTCTTTTTTTGATTGTTATACCCTTTATGGGTTTTTAACTTTTTGGGTATGTTACTTTTCATTTTATGACACATATGTCCCTCAAGTTGCTAGGGTTTAATATATATTTTTGTTACAAGACATTAATCATTAGATTGAGTCATATTACAAAAACCTAAAGAGAGAACTTGTTTGAGCTTATCAATTTAATTGAATTGTGGCGTTTAACCCTTCATCCTATTAACTCCTATTAGAATTGTAGCAATCAACAACTCTTGTTTGATTTAATCATGGTGTCTTTTACTTATTGATTGGAATAAACAAAATCCTAATTCAAATTAATCTAGTTATAGTGACATTAGTCTTATCATTTACATTAGTTTGTCTATATCTTTGTTTATTTTCTTGTTTCTTTATTAAAAAATCATAAAACCCTAAAAACTAAAAATAACAACTTTCTTTGAGTTTTAAGTTTCTATAGTGAATCAAGTATGGATTTAATCTATATCATCTTGGTGTTAGAGCAAAGGTTTGATGAGGGGGTGAATATGGTTGTGTGGCGAGGCATATGGTGGTTTACTTAACCTAAACTTGGAAACTTTATTAGTAAATTTCATGTTTCATCAATTTCCTTCTTTAATATTTATTGAGCTATTGTTGTTAGATTAGGATTTAGCTATTTTGTGATTATTGGTGGTTGTATATTGAGGCTGTGCTTATGACGTATGCCTTGGAGTTTGATGGGTCTTAGTAAGTCATTATTCTCTCCAATTTTGATTCTTAAATTATTCGACATAGGCTTTGAGATTTTGAAGTTTTATTTTATATAAAAAAATAAAAGAAAGAGAAAACAATATAAGAAAAGAAGGAAAAAAATTTAATTTTGAATTTTTAGAACAATTTATGAGTTATTAGGAGATTTGAGGAGTAATAGGGCAATCATGTGAGAGTTTGATAATTTCAGTTTATTAATAAAGGAGTTTATCAATAAAGTTTGATAACTAAAGTTCGATAAAAAAGGTTGCACCTTTTATTGACAATCACTTGTACAATTTATTATATCGACTAATCCTTGTATTGGAGATGAGTAGGTGGAAATTTTATGTAATACACGGTTATATATATATATATATATATATATATATATATATATATATTGTACACATTAATAATTATGTAATAAAAATACTAGTATAATATGATATAATACTAAGGACAATTTAGCAAATAAGATGATGGGACATGGGTAGTTTCATCTTTTCTTAGCTGGACAATAAAAGCTATACTAACCTAGGGTTTTCCTCTTTTCCTCAATTTGCACATATGTTAACTAGAAACCTAAAGAGAGAGAAAGCCCTATAGAGAATTAAGGCGAGCTAGAGGAGAACCATGTGACGAATTTAATAGGCAAGCGTGTGAATCATTTATGTATTTATCTATGATGATGAATGTAGGATTGAAGATGTCATTATCTTTATAACAATAGGAATTGAGTTAAAGGATGAACTGTAATAAGTAAGGGATCAACTGAATTGGGAGTTCTAAGTGTAATTTAAGTCATGTAAGTGTACTGGACTCAAATTTTATTTTTGAATTTTGAAATACGATAGTAAATTGGGATGTGAATCATAGAAATTAGGCTTAGGAATGAAATTGGAGAAGAAAAATTAGGTTTCATGACCAATAAGGATGTATACGGTCAAGTACATGATTGTGTACTTAGGCGAGTTGAAGTGAGAATTTTATAGTAAGGTACACGACCATACGTACGACTGCATGTTTGGGTGTGCTGAATTAGAAATTTTATAGAATGATACAAGACGACTATCACGATGGTGCTCTAGGCTGTGCTCCTCTACATGATTTCCTTCTTAACTATGTTGTTAAAGAACATGTCCTATTTGATTTGATTTGGTTTTATTTTAATTCTAAAATATGTACTAAACTTATCGATACCTTGGGGAAGGGAATTATACAACTAGAAAATACGCAGTAAATTAAGTAAACCTAGATTAATTGTAGGATTGAACTAAGTGTAGTTCTTTGTAATTGAATAGGGTTACTTACTTTCATTAGAGAAGAGTAGGACTATAATAGGAATAGCTATACAGGTATGTGTTTATCTTGTTTTGCTGCATATGATGGCTAGGTAGTTGTTCATTATATTGTATGTGCTTTAAAGATGATTAAAAGTGTTATGCTTAGCTTGGTCTAGGGGCTCGTAGTGGTAGTTCCTTAGGGGGGCACCTTGATGATCAATATGTTGTGTTGTCCCTAGATGAGTCGTGTATCAAAGTGATTTGAGATAGATTAGAGTTAGATGAGGCCTACGGTGGTAGTTCCCATAAGACTATATCTATATAAATATTATATGTGTACCGGGTCATAAGTACCCCTATGTTGTATGATTGATAAAACAATGACATATAACTTAATGAATGGATGTGTTATAGGTTACTACTGCATATATGCCTGTGATGATGATATTGTGTGGCATGCGTATGTAAGTGTAATATTCACATATTGAACTTAGGCTCACCTCCGTCTTTTTTTTTTTTTTAGTTGCAGGTGAGAATGATGAACAAGTAGACTATAATGAAAATGGAAATTTGGTGGGGCATACGTGGATAAAAATGGTAGAGAGCAATACTATTATGTAGAGGAAGAGACGAAGAATTTAGGAAGATCCGTGATAAGATTTTTTTAGTAGTTGAACTGAGAATGTGAGGATAGTACTAGACTTCTAATTATGCTAAATTTTATATATGTCGTTAGATGTTTATTATGGATTTTAAACTGAGATTATTTTGTTAACTTAATTAATAAGGATTAGAATGACTCACTTAAGAGTTATTCGTTTTATTATGTTGAGGTTATATTGGTATGAATGTATATGGAAATGAACGGGTTTTAATTTATATTGAGTTTTAGAGCCTTAACGTGTTGTTATGTAACAATTGCACATGGTGAGTTGGAGCGTCTTGATTTCTAGGACGTTATAGATTAAGTGGTATTAGAGTTTAGGTTTGATGATCCTTAGAATTTAGGTTATGATCAATAGATACTACGTTGATGATTCTTAGAATTAAGTAATGAGCCATGAGTGTAGGTTTCAATTAGTAGAAAGTAAGTGGAAATCATTATAAAATTTAGTACTTGATCTATAAATTAATAAGAAATGAAGAGAGTCGGTAAATTATAGGATGATTGATGATTGTATTTTTATGTAATTTAAATATTTTGTATAATTGTACTTTCTTTTGAACTCTTGTTTATTTATGTATATGTATATATAAATGTTTAAACTTAAGTATACATAGATGTATAGTATCATTAACTTCCCTTACTAATTCCAACTCTAAAATCATTCTGTTGCCTTAATTTCACTCATAATGCCTCTAAGGGGAAACATTATTTGGGGCTTGTCTAGTGCTAGGCAAAGTGGAGGTGCCTTAGAGGAAAGGAACCCTTAAAGACCACCTTAGATGGGAACCCCATATCAAGCTAATGTCATAACTACCCAATTGGTAGAGACTATAAATGCTCCAGTAGGAATGTTAGCACAACAACAACAATAGGCCATGAGACTTATCAGGCCTGTGGAAGAACCTTGTTGATTAGACAAATTTGTTAGGTTGGTTAAGGGGTTTCATCTAAGGGTTGATGATCCAATAAAGGATGAACATTGGATCAATGAGATTGAGAAAACTTTTGAAGCCTTCATGGTGCTTGAAGATAGGAAGGTGAGGTTTGTTGTTTATATGCTAAAGTGATCAACTGTAGATTGGTAGGTTGATAGGAGCTACTATTTAGAGGTAGAAGTTTAAGAAGCATTTTTATGAAAAATATTTTCCTAATAGCATCAAGGATAAAATGGAGGTTGATGATGTGCCTAAAGGGGGGTCAAGCACAATCAACTAAAAGGGATGAATTGTCAATGATCATCCACGTCACACAAGAAGGAACAAGCCTTAATTTCCAAAAGAGAAAATTCGAAATATTGATGGAAAATCAAAAGGATATAAAGAGCATCCGATGGCCAGGTTTCAATGATGAATAATATAACATGAAATGAGATTCCAATTCAATTCGAATTACTCCAAATCTGAAATTTAGAACCCTAATTTCAAAAGAACAAGAACAACATAAAATTAACTAATTCCTCACCAGATATGACGCACTAGTTTGGAGTTAGGATCAACTTGTAATTTGTTGATATGACTCACAACAAATTCAAGTCCACTCGCCACAATTTCACTCTTGAAATTGATAAGAGAAAATGCTTGCAAGAGGCACTCTCTCACGGCACAAAGGGGGTGTTTTCTCAAATGTTCAAAAGCTCCCTAAAAAAACCTAATTTGCAAGTATTTATACTTGCACCCTTTAGGGTTAAAATGACAAGAAAATCACAACTATGCCACTATAAGGTGGCCGGTCCTAAAGGCAAAATTACAACCAAATAAAATGTCCCAAAAGCTTACAAAATAAATGGTTCAAACATAAATTACAAATACAGAAAATAATCTTCAGCAAGCTAGCTTCATAATGGAATTCGTCGGCTCAACTCATCGCCGGTTCACGTCGGTCCATAGATAACCCACAAGCTGAGTCTTAGTGAGTTTGTCCATCGCCTTGTGAAGCCAAATAAGCATACCTGTTGGAATATACAATTCATGAATAAGATAAAAGAGGTTAGATAATAATTTATTCCAAGGTTGATCTGCTTGAAATGGGCCCTCATTGCCAAGATTTGAAATCCTTCAATTTTTGTCCTAATGATAGGTCTTGTCGGATTTTGATTCCCATCAGTTGAGTACTACAACTGCCAATAAGGCAACAAATCTATGAAAGCTTATCTAGTGGAGATGAATTGATTGATCAAAATCCTATTAAAATTAGTGAGAATAGATGATACCTTAAGAGCAAGAAGGTTTATGAGAGGCTTGGAGCCTACTCTCCAACACGAAGTGGTGGCTTTTCAATTAACTAGTTATGCAGAGGTAGTTGGCAAGGTAAAGTACCTAGTGTAGAGTAGAAAGTGAATTAAGGAAAAACTATCCCGTAGATTAGGGATAGTTTTAGGGAAAAGGCCTACCTCAAGTATACCTTAAGCAGACAAAGGAAAGTGGCCTATTGTGTATCAAGCTAGACTTTTGGCTTATGTGCTTAGACCTCTCTAGACTAGGCCAGCACCTCTAGCATTACCTTTACTACCACAAGTAAGACTAGGTAGGAGATGTCCTAGGTAGACTAAGTAAGATGTGCCAGATTAAGATACTATTGCAGGTACACTAATTATTAACTTAAACATTGCTTATGTGGTATTTAACATGGGTGCAATGCGTTCTTGCATATCACCCATTTTCATACATGTATGTAGGTTGAAACTAGTGTCATTGAGTGATGCTACGGTTGTGAATACTCCTTTTAGAGTGGGGGGGGGGGGGGGGGGGGGGTGGGTGGGGAACTAGATTAGATTTGCAAAGATGTAGAGATTGTAATACAGGGGAAGAAAATGCTAGTTGAGTTGTTTATATTAGAGATGATAGAATTTAATTCAATTTTAGGA
The DNA here is from genome assembly GCA_037954665.1 of Laguncularia racemosa. Classification (NCBI taxonomy): domain Eukaryota; kingdom Viridiplantae; phylum Streptophyta; class Magnoliopsida; order Myrtales; family Combretaceae; genus Laguncularia; species Laguncularia racemosa. The sequence continues at coordinate 299,478 of JBBMOL010000316.1, read as the reverse complement.
GTCAATTGGCTATCTAAATACTATGTAACTATAGATTATCGCAATCTAGTGGTTCATTTTAATTTTCCTAGTAAAGAACAAATTGTATTCAAGTTAGATACCCAGAGACCTATAACGTTTTCTACATATGAGTTGTGGAATAAAGAGAGACTGCCAGCTTTGTCAATAGAGGTAGGACAAGCCATGAAACTGGAAGATGTGTATGTAGTGAACGAATATGTAAATGAGTTTCCAGAGAATTTGCTAGGCCTACCTTTAGTTTGAAAGACAGAATTCTACATTGATCTAGTATCAGGAATAGCACCAATATCTAAAGGATGTTGTAGAATGGCACCTACTGAATTGTCTAAACTGAAGACTTACCTTTAAGAGTTGCAAGACAATGGGTTTATTAGACCAAGTGTCTCACCGTAGAGTGCTCTAGTATTATTTGTTACGAAGAAGGATGGTAGTATGAAGCTGTGTATAGATTATAGGGAGTTGAATTAAGTCACAATCAAGAACAAATACCCATCCTTAAGATTGATGACCAATTTGATTAATTACAAGGAGCTTAAGTTTTCTCTAACATTGACTCGAGATTAAGGTAACATCAGTTGAGGACTAAGGAGGAAGACATATAGAAGACTACTCTTAGGACTTGGCATAAGCATTAGGAGTTTCTGGTGATACCTTTTAGGTTGACAAATGCTCCAACAACCTTTATGGACCTAATGAATAAAGTTCTTAGAGACTGCCTAGATCAATTTGAGATAGTTTTCATAGATGATATTCTCATCTATTCCAAGTGCAAGGAAGAACATGAAGCACATCTTAGAATAGTACTAGAATGACTAAGGGAAGTGAAGTTATATGCTAAATTTAGCAAATGTAAATCTATTTAGAACAAGTATCTTTCTTAGGGCATGTAGTGAATAAGGGTGGCATATTAGTAGATCATGAGAAAGTAAAGATAGTGAGTGATTGGCCAAGACTGAGAATCGTGACAGAGGTCAAAAGTTTTCTAAGATTAACTAGGTATTATAGATGCTTTATGGATGGGTTCTCCTAGTTAGCAACTCCCTTGACCCATTTGATAAAGAAGAAGGCAAAATTTGTGTGGAATGATGAGTGTGAAAACAACTTCACAACCTTAAAGAAGAAGTTGGCGATAACTCCTATGTTAGCCCTACCAAAGATAGGGAAAGAATTTGAAGTGTTCAGAGATGCATCAAATCAAAGTTCGAGGTATGTACTTATGTAGAATGGGAGAGTCATTACAAATGCCTCTCACTAGCTAAAACCATATGAGAGGAATTACCCCTCACATGACCTAGAACTAGAGGTTATGATTTTGGCATTGAAATTATGGAGACAATATCTTTATGGTGAGAAGTGTAAAACATTTACAAAGCATAAAAGCTTCAAGTATCTTTTTGCCTAGAAGCACTTGAATATGAGATAGAGGACGTGGCTATAATTGATGAATGACAATGATGTAGAGATCTGTTATCATCTTAGAAAAACAAATGTGGTTGTTGATGCTTCAAGCCAGAAGAACTAGATGCACATAGTAGCATTAGTCAAATTAGAGAGACAGATATTAAAGGACATATGTAGGCTTAAAATAGAGATGGTGACACAAGATGATGTGCTCAAAACCAAGGTCTAAACACAATCAAATAAACCAAATAAACAAACCCCAACTCACAATTAAAACCTGTCTAATGGGATTAAGAAATTGTGTGACCCTAATGGAATTATGATGAAAATCCGAAGGTCAAATGATGCAATTAACAATCCATATATGTAATCTTCACCAAATAACAACAATTATAAGTGAAATCCACGTGAATCAAATTAAGAAGGATAGATCAAAACCGTGATTTCAACTTCTTCCTACAATTCCCAATTCACGTCACAAATGAAGATGATGATATAAAGTACTAAAACAATCAATCTTATAACAAGATAATTGATCACAAATGCAATAAAAAATTTTACCAAGACAAATCTAAATCAACCCTAGATATGACTCAATAGGGATGAAATGGAAACATAACAAAGAAGGAATTGATACTACTTACAATTGCCTTTTGTTGCACTCGCCACAATTTCAACTCTTGGAAATTGAAATTGATAAGAGAAATTAGATTTAGGAAGCCTTAAGCCCTCTCACAAAAATGTGATGTTCAAATCTGAAAAATTTAGCCTCCTCAAACCCTACTATAAGCAAGTATTTATACTTGCTACTCCTAGGGTTAGAAAATGGACAAAAATTACAAGTTTGCCACTTTTAAGGTGGCCGGTCTTAAATGGAAATTACAATAAAAATGAAAGTGTCCTAAAAGAAAATACAACATAAAATTGTCCATACAAAGGAGAAATATATAAAGAAATGAGTCTTCATGATGCCGGTCTTCAAGATACTTTTGAATTAGGCCCTGTTGAGAATCCTGACTCACTCAAAAGTATAGGTGATTTGGTATCCTGTAGGACTGATAAGTGAGCCTGCTGAAATGCACTATAATTATAATGTAGAGATGTAGAAAATAGATTAGTTTTCTCAAGATTAGGTTCCCCAAGAAAAATTCTCAAAACTGAATTATGAAGACCCTTAGCTCGGGCCCTGGTGATAGGTCCTATGGGAGGCTGATTCCTATCATCTCCTCGGGCTTTTGGAAGATTTGCCCTCAAATTTGATAGGCCTTTATGCATCTCATCTGATAAGTATGGTGATAGATCTGAGACATTAAAGGTCGCTGATACTCCATACTCTCTTGGTAACTCTATACGATAGGCATTGTTGTTGATGCGCTTTAAAACCCTGAATGGTTCGTCTGACCTAGGAGACAGCTTTTGTGACTTCTTATGTGGAAACCTGTCCCTGCTAAGATTAATCCAGACTAAGTCACCTGGATGATAAAGATGAACTTTCGTGTGTCTGTTTCCCTGGATTTTCTGCTGTTCCTAGGTCTTCTGAAGGTGTTCAGTTGTCTTATCATGGATGTGCTGAATTTGTTTGGCTTGGTCAACTCCGCTAAGACTCTCTTCCTTTATCACTAGTCCTGCTATAAAATCCAATGGAATAGAAGGATTATAGCCATAAAAAACTTTAAAGGGAGACTTACTGGTTGAACTATGAGTAGACCTATTGTAAGCGAACTCAACAATAGGAAGACACAAGTCCCAATTAGTAAGATTCTTGCCAACTATTGCTCTGAGTAGATTCCTAAGCCTGCGGTTGACAACCTCTGTTTGTCCGTCTGTCTGTGGGTGGCAAGAGGTGCTATACATAAGTTTAGTACCTAGTCTTCTCCATAATGTCTTCCAAAAGAAACTAAGGAACTTAGTATCTCTGTTTGACACTATGTTGTGTGGAACTCCATGTAATTTGACAATTTCCTGCATAAAAAGGTTAGCAATAAAAAGTGCATCATCTGTTTTGTGACACGGCATAAAGTGTGACATTTTGCTGAATCGATCAACAACTACCATAATAGAGTCTTTCCCCCTTTGTGTTCTAGGTAATCCCAACACAAAATCCATACTGATGTCAGTCCAAGGTTTATATGGTATAGGTAAAGGCATATATTCACCCTGTGCACCTTTCTTCGCTTTAGCTCTCTTACAAATATCACACCTTTCTAGTACCCTATGGACATCCTTTATCATACCCTTCCAATAGAAATTCTCCCTCAATATGGCTAGGGTTCTCTTCTCACCAAAATGTCCTGATAAACCACCTGCATGTGCTTCCCTCACCAATAATTCCCTCACAGACCCAGATAGAATACATAGTTTTCCTGATTTATACAGAAACCCCTCTATCATTCAATATCCATCATACATCTCACCCCCATGGCACTTCTCCATGACAGTCTTGAATTCCTCATCACATATTTATTGTTCTTTCAACTACTCAAAACCCAACAGTTTTGACTGAGGAGAAGTGATAAGTACATACCGTTGTGATAAAGTGTCAGCAACAATATTCTGATTACCCTTTTATACTTTATCACATAAGTAAAACCCTCAAGAAACTCCACCCACATAGCTTAGCGCTTAGACAAATGATGTTGTCCCCTGAAATGTTTCAAAAGATTCATGATCTATATAAATAATAAACTCTTTTGAGATGAGATAATACCGCCACATCATGAGAGCCCTTACTAAGGAATAAAATTCCTTATCATATATAGAATAGTTTAAAGTTGCACCACTCAACTTCTCACTAAAGTATGCTATAGGTCTCTTTCCCTACATTAATACAACACCAATTCCAATCCTAAAAGCATCACATTCCAACTCAAAAACTTTGTCAAAAAAAGGTAAAGCCAATAATGGAGCACAAGTGAGTTTTTCTTTTATCTCTTCAAAACTCCTTTAGGCCTTTTCACTCCAGACAAAAGGTACACTCTTTTTAGTCAGTTTTGTGAGAGGACTGACAATACTACTGAAATTTTGGACAAAGCGTCTATAAAAGGATGTAAGTCCATGAAAACTTTTTACCTCAGTAACTGAAGTGGGTGTTGGCCACTCCCTGATTGCCCTCACTTTCTCCTCATCTACCCTAACACCTGAACCAAATACAACAAAACCTAAAAATGTTACCTCAATTTAGCAAAAGGAACACTTCTAGATATTTGCAAATAGCTATTGCGTCCTCAATACTGAAAATACTACTCGAAGATGCTTCACATGTTGTTCTAGGTTTTTACTGTAGATCAGAATACCATCAAAATAAACAACAACAAATTTTCCTAGAAATTCTTTTAGTACATGGTTCATCAACCTCATAAAAGTACTAGGAGCATTACTTAAACTAAAGGGCATAACCAACCATTCATATAGTCCATGATGTGTTTTAAAAGCAGTCTTCCATTCACCCCCTTCTCTCATCCAAATTTGGTGATATCCGCTTTTAAGATCCACTTTGGAGAAAACCTGTGAACCATGCAACTCATCTAACATATCATCAAGTCTAGGAATAGGATACCTGTATTTGATGGTGATTTTGTTGATGGCTCTGCTATCAATACACATTCTCCAAGTACCATCCTTCTTGGGAACAAGAAGGGCGAGAATAGTGCATGGGTTGAGACTCTCTCTAATAAACCCCCGTTCAACCAATTCATCTACCTAGTGCTTCAATTCCTTAGCCTCCTTGGGATTCATGCGATATGCAGGTTGGTTTGGTAAAGCTGAATCGGGCATAAGATCAATAGCATGCTCTATCCCTCTCAAAGGTGGTAATCCTGCTGGTAAATCATTAGGAAAAATGTCAGTATACTCATTTAATACTTGAGAAACTGCTGGAGGTAGAGATTGTGGCTCTTATAACCCTAATACACATCTCAACTGAAGCAAGTATGTTGGAGCCTCTTCTTTGATTAACCTTTCCATCTCACCCTGTCCCATCAATAATACCTTCTTTTCCTTAGAATCATCACACTGTATTAAACCCTTTTAACTTTTGATGGTCGACTGATCTGTTGCTGGACATTTTAGACCTCTAAAGGTGACATAGGATTCAAAATAACTCATTTTCCTTCCTTTTGGAACACATAAGTATTCCTGAAGCCATCATGTAAGACCCTCCTATCATATAACTAAGGTTTGCCAAGCAATATATGGGATGCACACATAGGCAAGATATCACATTCAATCTCATCACAATACTTGTCCCCTATACTGAAGGGTACCCTAGCTCTTTGGGTCACATACAAACTTCCTTGATCACTAAGCTAATGCAATTTATATGGTTTAGGATGTGGAATAGTTGTAAGTCTTAACTTCGATACTAACGAAGCGGCTACTACATTAGTACAACTACCACCATCAATTATAAGGACACACAAATTTCCTTGTATCCTACAAGAAGTATGGAACAAGTTTTCCCTTTGTTCTTCATCCTTATTAGTAAATGTAGTTAATGTTTGATGCAATACATTAGCATACTAGAGCATTTCACTAGACATTGTTGAATTCAAATTCAATCACCGCAACAATAATATTTCCTTACTTCTTTCAAATAACGGTGCAACAACTTTTCCCCAAATTCACACCACTTTATAACACCTCAAGTGCAACACACTCACACCACCACTTATACAATGCACTTAATTCAAACAACAACAACAACAACACTCACGGTGTAATACTCCACTTCCATGGCAACAACAACAAAAATTACTCCACTTCCAACACAATTTCTAACCGTAATTTTACACAAAAGGCAGCAATTTGAATTTGAAAATCAAACCACTTCACTAATTGCAACCCTTCCACAATTGGTAAGAAATGATTTTCAAATTCAAACAAACACTCATTAACTCCTCAACTTAATAGATGTGTTTGCATTCAAATATATTCCCTATTATCCCACACAATGCAAATATGAAATTTGTACACTTTCACTTCTGAATTGCATAAGAAATCACACAACACACTCCACAAACTTCTTCAAATTATGGAATTCCAATGATGGAATTCAAATTCAATTAGCTTTTCTTTCTTCCACACACAAGGAGCTCACGGTTCACAATGCTTCACGACACTACCACAATATTCTTGACAACACATACAATAACCAACACCAAATGTATACAACATTTACTAAATTAATAAGGATATAACACCAAATACACTCTTCACCAATTGAACAATACGCTCAATCCTTCACGGTTTGCTTCAAAATTTACTACACATTCATAGCCAACTATCAAGGAATCCAAGAGTGTTTAAATCTCCAAATGTTCAACCACTAATTGACAAGATACAACAAGCCTTCCAATTCAACTTTAACAAGCAGCAAATTCACTTCTCAATCAAGACGATTACGCCACCTCAATTCTCAACACATAATTTCGGATCACAATATGAAGAACCCTAATTGAACATAAAGAATAAGAAATCGACCAACACTAAATCCCTTCTCATAACTTGTGCTCTGATACCAAAAGATGATGTGCTCAAAACCAAGGTCTAAGCACAATCAAATAAACCAAATAAACAAACCCCAACTCACAATTAAAACCTATCTAATGGGATCAAGAAATTACGTGATCCTAATGGAATTTTGATGAAAATCCGAAGGTCAAATGATGCAATTAACAATCTATATATGTCATCTTCACCAAATAACAACAATTATAAGTGAAATCCACATAAATCAAAACAAGAAGGATAGATCAAAACCGTGATTTTAACTTCTTCCTACAATTCCCAATTCACGTCACAAATGAAGATGATGATATAAAGTACTAAAACAATCAATCTTATAACAAGATAATTGATCACAAATTCAATAAAAACTCTGACCATGACAAATCCAAATCAACCCTAGGTATGACTCACTAGTGATGAAATGGAAATACAACAAAGAAGGAATTGATACTACTCACAATTGCCCTTTGTTGCACTCGCTACAATTTCAACTCTTGGAAATTGAAATTGATAAGAGAAATTGGATTTAAGAAACCCTAAGCCCTCTCACAAAAATGTGATGTTCAAATCTAAAAAATTTGGCATCCTCAAATCCTACTATAAGCAAGTATTTATACTTGCTACTCCTAGGGTTAGAAAATGGACAAAAATTATAAGTTTGCCACTTTTAAGGTGGCCGGTCCTAAATGGAAATTACAATAAAAATGAAAGTTTCCTAAAAGAAAATACAACATAAAATTGTCCATACAAAGGAGAAATATATAAAGAAATGAGTCTTCATGATGCTGGTCTTCAAGATACTTTTGAATTAGGCCCCGTTGAGAATCCTAACTCACTCAAAAGTATAGGTGCTTTGGTATCCTGTAGGCCTGATAAGTGAGCCTGCTGAAATGCACTACAATTATAATGTAGAGATGTAGAAGATAGATTAGTTTTCTCAAGTTTAGGTTCCTCAAGCAAAATTCTCAAAAATAAATTATGGAGACCCTTAGCTCGTTCCTTGGTGATAGGTCCTGTGGGAGGTTGATTCCTATCACAAGAGGTGGGAAAAGGTTGGCTATATTCAATATTAAACCCAGTATTATTAATCAAATTAAGATTGCACAAATTGGAGATCCTATAATTCAGAAGATCAAAAGTAAAATTGAACAGGGTGGAGCCACTGAGTTTAATATAGATGCTGAAGGAGTAATTAAGTTTGGTACAAATGGTGAGTTCTAGATAATATGGAGTTGAAGAAGGAGATCATGAAAGAAGCTCACTACTTAAGTTATAAAGTATGCTTAGGAAGTACCAAAATGTATAAAGACTTAAAGAATAATTATTGGTGGAAAAATATGAAGTGGGAGATTGTTGGATATATATCCAGATGTCTAACATGTTGGCAAATAAGGATTGAGTACTAAAGACTAGCTGGTGAGTTATAGGCACTCCTTATACCTTAATGTAAGTGGAAATCTGTAACTATGGATTTCTTGATAGCACTCTCGAGGACAAAGGAAAAATATGATGCAATATAGGTGATAGTAAGCAGAATGACTAAGTCTGCCCATTTCTTGCCACTGAAGGTGGACTATAGATTAGAGAAGCTCGTTGAACTATATATCAAGGAATTTTTCAAATTATATAGGGTACTAGGCACTATCACATCTAATAGGGATATTTGGTTTAGAGCAAATTTCAGGAAAGTCCACATCAGGCTTTAGGAACCAAACTCTAATTTAGTATTGCATTTCACCCTCAAGCGGATGGGTAGTTTAAGAGAACCATCTAAATTCTAGAAGATTTACCGTGAGCTTATGCATTAGATCAAGGGGGTAATTGGAGTGATAACTTAACTTTGGTGGAATTTACGTATAATAACAGCTACCAGGCTACTATATAGATGGCCTCATGTGAAACATTGTATTGTAGAAAGTGCAAATCCTCCTTACATTAAGATGAAGTAGGAGAAAGATAGATACTAGGGCTAAAAATAGTGTAGGAAGCTGCAGACAAGGTTAAAGTGATAAGGCAACGAATTCTATTAACCTAGAGTCACTAGAAGAGTTATGTAGATAAACGACGACATCTTTGGGAATTTCAAGTTAGGGATAAGGTTTTGTTGAAAATATCTCCAACAAAAGGAGTGATCAGGTTTAGATTGCGAGGTAAGTTGAATTTGAGGTATGTAGGTCCGTTTGAGATTTTGGAAAAGATTAGAACAGTTGCATATAGGTTGGCTTTACCGCCAAGTTTGGTTAGGGTACATGATGTACTTCGTGTATCTATGTTAAGAAAATTTATACCAAACTTAGACCAAGTAGTAGCCTTAGAACCTTTGAAGGTATAACTAGATTTATCATCTATTGAGAGACCTATAATAATAGTAGACAAAAAGGAGCAAGTACTAAGAAGAAGAATAATTCCCTATGTCAAAGTACGGTGGATAAATAAAACAAAACTAGAAGCAACATGGGAATTAGAAGAAGAAATGAAGGAAAAGTATCTAGAACTCTTTCCAATTCTAGGTAGACTATAAAAGCTACAATATAATAAGATGGTGGGATAAGGGTAGTTTTGTCTTTTCCTAGCTAAACTATAAAAGCAACACTAACCTAGGGTTTTCCTCTTTTCCTCATTTGCACATCTATTAACTAGAAACCTAAAGAGAGGGAGAACCTTATAGAAAACTAAGGTGACCTAGAGGAGAATCATGTGGCGAATCCAGTAGGTAAGCATGTGAATCATTTATGTATTTAGTTATGATGATGAATGTGGGATCTAAGAGGTCATTATCCTTATAACAATAGGAATTGGGTCAAAGGATGAATTTGAACAAACAAGGGATCAACTGAATTGAGAGTTCTAAGTGTAATCCGAGTTAAGTGTATTAGACTTAAATTTTGCGCTTCAATTTCAGAATACAATAGTAAATTAGGATGACAATCATAGAAATTACGTTTAGGATTGAAATTGGAGAAGACAAATTAGGGTTTGTGATGAATGCGGATGTATATGGTCAAGTACATGACCATGTACTTAAGCATGTTGATGTGAGAATTTTACAGTAAGATACATAGCCACAAGCACATTTGTGTACCTAGGTGTGCTAAATTAGAAATTTTATGGAATGACACATGACCATTAGCATGACTGTGCTTTAGGCCATTCTCCTTTACACAGTTTCCTTTTTTATCGTGTTATTTAAGAACATGTCCTATTTGGTTTCATTTTATTTTATTTTAATTCTAAAATATGTACTAAACTTAATGACAACTCGAGGAAGGGAATTATATGATTAGAAAATACGTAGTAAATTAAGTAAACCTAGATTACTTGTAGGATTAAACTAAGTATGGTTCCTTATAATTGAATAGGGTTACTTACTTTTGTTAGAGAAGAGTAGGACTGTAATAGGAATAGCTATACAGGTATGTTTTTACCTTGTTTTGCTACATGTGATTGCTAGGTAGTTGTTCATTATATTGTATGTGCTTTAAAGATGATTAAAAATATTATGAACTTGATTATATGATTGCTTGTGCTTGGTTCTGTTTAGGGGCTCATACTGGCAGTTCCCTGAAAGGCACCTCGATGATCGATATGTCGCATTGTCTTTAGTTGAGCCATATATCGAATTGATCTAAGATAGATTAGGGTTAGATGAGCCCCTAAATGGTAATTCTCACTAGGATTATGTTTGCAAAAATGTGGAATGTATATTGGGGTTATGAGTATTGATGTGTCGAATTAAGGATAAATTAAAGCAATTACAAACCTCCCCATAAGATAATTTGCAACAATAAAAATTGAACAAACTAATCACCATGCAAAACACACCTAATTCCCTTACTAGATACGATGCATTAGTAGAGGAGGGTCCTCATACGGTATTGTTGATGTAACACACAACAATCCCTACGCTTTCACTCGCTAAAATCAAAGGATTGATAAGAGTTTCAATAATAAGAGACTAGCTTTACTCGTGTATGTATAATGTCTAAAAGTAGTGTCCTTTATGTTTCAATAAAAAAGATATTTATAGTAGCCTCTAAAAGAAACAAAATTTGGCTAAGAAAATAAAAGAAAAACACAAAGCAAAACCGGCCTAAATAATTTGTAAGCTAGCTAAGAAAGCTACTGACCTAAGTAAATTACATTGCCGATTTAAGGTGAGCTGCCCTCTTTTTAGTTTACTTGATTGTCGTCTTAAAGCACTGATAAATGTATCTGATTGAATTTAAAACAATCATGTAAAGGGAATGAAGATATTATGAGATTTTCTTTTGGTTCCATCTGATCAAGTAGGACTCTTAATGTTAGATTCTATATTCCTTTGGTTTTAGCTCGAGTAAGTGGTCCTGTAACTAAAATGATTTGATTCCCATCATCTCCTCAGGCTTGTAGAAGATTTGCCCTTAAATTAGATAGGTCTTCATGAAGATCTTCTGGTAAGTAGGGTGATAGATTTTAAACATCGAAGGTAGTAGAAATACCATAGTCTCCTAGTAATTCCAACCTATAAGCATTGTTGTTAATGCGCTCCAAAATCTTAAAAGGTCCATCTACTCTAGGTGAAAGTTTCTATGACTTCTTCTGTGGAAACCGATCCTTCCTGAGATGAATCTAAACCAAGTCACCTGGATTGAAAATCTTATCCTTCCTATGTTTATTGCCTTGAAGTTGCTGTTGCTCTTGAGTCTTCTTAAGATGTTTAGATGCCTTCTAGTGAAGCTTCTAGATCTCTTGGGAATGCTTCACTCCACTCCACTTAAGCTTTCTTCCTTTGCTATCGGTTTAGCTATCAAATCCAATGGAAGTGTAGGATTATAGCCATACACAACTTCAAAGGGGGACTTATCGGTTGAACTATGTGTCAACCTATTGTAAGCAAACTTAACAATAGGGAGACATAAGTCCCAATCGGTAAGATTCTTGTCAACTGTTGCTCTCAGTAAAGCACCAGGAATACGATTGATAACCTCTGTCTAGTCATCTGTCTAAGGATGACATGATGTACTATACATGAGCTTAGTACTAAGTTGCTTCCAAAGTGGCTTCTAAAAAAATTTAAGTGTCTCTATCAAACATTATGCTGTAGGGAACACCATATAACCTTATAATTACCTGCACAAAAAGGTTAGCAATAAAAAGTGCATCATCAGTTTTGTGATAAGTTATAAAGTAGGTCATTTTACTAAAGCGGTCTACAACCACCATAATAGAGTCTTTACGTCTCTATCTTGGGAAGACCTGATACGAATGATGTGCCTAAAACCACTTAGAAGCACAATCAAAAGACTTAAGAAAAACAATCTCAAGTCAAGGCAAAACCGGATCTACAAAGGGCAATTTTACGTGAACCCTAATGAAGATATAAAGAAATCCAAAAGTTCAAAGATATAATTGTAATACCACAATGATAATATCTTCTAACAACACTCTAATCTCATATAATCCATGAAGACAATCCACAAATGACAAAGAAAACCTCAATTCCAAGAACTCCTTTCCAATAGTGAAGTACACGTTTTCAAGGGAATTCTTCAAAGAAGATTCAAATTCAATTGCAAAGTACCTCAAATAAACACAATAATTCGTCAACAATAAGATGTATTTCTGACCAAGAACTATCTCAATTCAACCTTAGATATGACACACTAGAGAAGAAAAGAAATCACAACAAAATGAAATTGATATAACTCACAATTTCAAGATGTTGCACTCGCCACAATTTCAACTCTTGGGATTGAACTTGATAAGAGTTTAGATGAAAATTAGGAACCTTAATTCTCATGTGAAAAGAAGTGTTTGTTCTGAAAAAATAAGCCTCCTCAAACCCTCTCTTAAGCAAGTATTTATACTTGCTATTTCTAGGGTTAAAAAGTGCTCAAAATTACAAGTTTGCAACTTCTAAGGTGGCTAACCCTAAATGAAAATTACAAGGAAATAAAAGTGTCCCAAAACCAAATATTTCATAAAAGAAGAAATATATAAAAGAAATGGTCTTCAAGATGCCGGTCTTCTATAGGATCCATCGGCCCAGCTCATCGCCAGTTTAAGTCGGTCCATGAATAACCCACAAGCTGAGTCTGAGGGAGTTTGTCCATTGCCCTATAGAATATGATAAGTGTGCCTGTTCGAAAACACAATACATGAATAATAGAAAAGAGGTTAATATATAAATAATTCCAAGGTCGATCTGCTCAAAATGGGCCCTCATCGCCAAGATTTGAAATCCTTTAGTTCTTACCCCAATGATAGGTCTTGTCGGATTTTTATTCCTATCATCTCCTCGGGCCTCAAAAAGATTTGTCCTCAAATCTGGCAGATCAAATGCAATGGAGACTTTGTTTTCTCCTAGCAATCCATCTGAAGAAGTATCTCTACGGAATCCCAATATCTGAAATACTATAGGTGGTGATTGTTTTCTCTCCTCCATTTTTAGGATGTTTCTCATCTGCAACACAAATAATGCTCCATTATCCAATAAAGTCACCCCTGTATCAACCTGTTCCACTGAAACCTTTTCCTCATTTTCTAACTCATCTGTATGTTGCTGATCCTCATGGTCTTCTAATGGTTGGCCCAACTGCTCATTACCCTCTGAAACCTCTGAAGGTGAACATAACTGTCTTCAAACGGTCTGGCTCTCTGGTAGCTTGCTCATCTGACTATGATCAACAAGATCCTCTGAAGGTTGGCACATCTAGGTCTGATGAATTTTGTGCTCTAAAGGTTGGTTCGACTGCTCATGGCCCACTGATGGTCTACTGATTTGTTGTTGAACCCTTTGAATTTCTGAAGGCGACATCAGATTCAGAATAATTAATTTTCCTTCCTTTTGGAATGCATAAGTATTCCTGAAGCCATCATGTAAAACCCTTCTATCATATAACCAAGGCCTGCTAAGCAATATATGGGATGTACACATAGGCAAAATATCACACTCAATCTCATCAAAGTATTTATCCCCTACACTGAATGGTACCTTAGCTCTGTGGGTCACATGTAAACTCCCCTGATCACTACGCCAATGCAATGTATATAGTTCAGGATGTGGAGTAATAGCAAGTTTTAGTTTCGATACCATCGATGCTGCTACCACATTGGTACAACTACCACCATTAACTATAAGGACACATAAATTTCCTTGTACCCTACAAGAAGTATGGAACAAGTTTTCCCTTTGTTCGTCATCCTCAGTAGTAAATGTAGTCAATGTCTGACGCAATACATTGGCATAATGAAACATTTCACTAGACATGATTGTGTTCAAACCCAACAACAATAATTATCTTCACACTTCCATGGTTCAAGTACACAACCAAACCACAAATGAAGTACACTCAACTACTTTCAAGTAGATAGAATTAAATTCGACAACAAGTGTTTAAGTAACTAGTTTAATTACTTTCACACATTTAATGACTTGTTTGAATTTTAAATTCTACTACTCATTCTCCTTATTCTTGCCACGGTTCACACTCAAACTTTATCTTGATGTGTAGCACCTTACTCCACACAACTCCACAAATTTACACCACCACACACACCTCACTCCTACACGGTGCAACCAATTCACTACAACACTACTACACATTGTAACTTTTTTTTTTAAACACTCTTACATACAATACTTCAAGGTGTACACGTCCTTGCCACCACACAACTCCCATTCACACCATAAACCACAAACAATGGCAGCAACAAAATTCAAATTTGAAATTACTCTACTAAATGCAACCTTCTCCACAAATGGTAAAAAACAATTCAAATTCAAATAACACTTATTCAATGCTACTCAATGAATTGCTCTCAAACTTAAAGAAGGTATTTGAATTTAAAATGGATGCTTATCCTTCTACACACTTCAAATCTAGAATTTGCAAATGCTCCAATTCCAAATTGCACAAGGATTCACAACACTAATTGCAAGCCTTCTTCAATTGGTAAACAATGAATTCAAATTCAAATAGCAATCATTAACTCCCACAACTTAATTGCATGTGTTTGAATTCAAATAATTCCTTACTAATCAAAACTCAATGCAATCTGCAAATTGTACTCCACTAATTCAGAATTACACAATGGAATTCAAAGCAACAAACTACACATCCTCCTCCACGCCACAACAAGCTACGGTAGGGATTTTGGTAAGTTTTGCAAGTTCCAAAAATTGTTAAATTAAACAATACTTAATACTTCTGCCCTTCCACGAAAATTAGTGATCACAAAATGATGCAACAACCTTCCCAAACCAACTCCAACAAACAGCAAAATAAACTCCAAGACAAGGTAATTTCACAAGCTCAAAACCATAACAATCAATACAATTGCGGTTTTCACTAAATCAACCCTAATGGATGATTAACTCCATGAAATCAAATGAAACCAATTCCCTTCTCTCAACATGAGCTCTGATACCAAAAAGATGATGTGCCTAAAACCACTTAGAAGCACAATCAAAAGAATTAAGAAAAATAATCTCAAGTCAAGGCAAAACCGGATCCACATAGGGCAATTTCACGTGAACCCTAATGAAGATATAAAGAAATCGAAAAATTCAAAGATATAATTGTAATACTGATGAGATCCTTGATGATAGTCAAGCCGAAAGAAGGAATGTGGATCCTCTTGAAGTGCCGCCTGGACCGATCACAAGAAGTCGAGCGAAACGACTCAAGGAAGCACTTAACGGGTTGATAAAGGATGTTCATGAAGCCGGAAAGGATTGGAGCAATCATGAAGTTGGAACGGATTGGAACAACCATGGGAAGACCCTTGCTCTTATACAAGTCACACTGGACACGGGTTGAAGAGGGCGTGTACTTTCAAGGCAAGGCCGCGTAAGAATCTCAAGATTGCACAGAATCATACACGGCCAGACACACGACTAAAAGGCACGGCCGTGTATGGAGTCAAGCAAATGCACAGAAAGGTACACGGTCAAAGTACACGATCGTGTACACAGCCGTGTATGTTGCCAGAAGTTGTATAGAAAAGTACACAGTCAAAGTACATGGTCGTGTACACGGCCGTGTATGTTGCCAGAAGTTGTACAGAAAAGTACATGGCCATGTATCCCCTACCAGCCAGCTTTTTCTATTTTGTGTTTTTACGTAACTTATCTAAGCTACGTCGTTTTGGACTTGTTTTTTACAAATTGTAACCCTAGTATAAAAGCTCCTAGGGTTTAGAACAATAAGGAATTTTACATCTTTGAACATTAAACACTTTTGAGAGGCACCTCTCTTGGTTCTTCAAGAACTAAATCGAACTTATCGGATTGATTTCCGTGGCGTTCATCCCGACTTATCAATCGGTCTTTCATCCCGATTGTGGGGTCTTCATTTTATACCAAGGTTCTTGTCTCGCTTATAGACAACGGGTCGCGGTTTCCACTTTAGGTGTTTGGGCGTCTTAGGCAACGAATTCCGAACGTATTGGTATTGGGTTTCATCACGGGTTAGCGTGGTTCGTATCAGTTTGGTATCAGAGCTTAGGTTTGTCAAAACATCAAGTTTGGTTGAGGAAGGTAATATCAATAACCCTAACTCCAATCGTTCATATCAATTATCGTATTCAATTTCGTAGTATTGATTGTCTTTTGATAGTGTAATATCGACTAGGCGATTGTTAAAAAAAAAGAGAGTAAAAATCAGGATAAAAAAAAAAGAAGAGAAAAGAAAAACGTGATCAAAAGCAAAACAGAGACAAAAAAAAATCGAATAAAAAAAAATAGAGGAAAAGTTACGAACCCTAGATTTATTTTTGAATTCTACGGAAGGAAATTGGTGTAGTTCGGGTTAGTTTCAAGAGAATTGAGAAGAGGAAATTGGCAAGTTGATATCATCATTATTTGTGAGAATACACGAGTGACTGTGTGATATCATCATTTGAGTGAAACACGTAAGGGAGTGTATCATGAGGTTTAATTTTATATATATTTGTGTTAGTACTAATCTTTTCTATAGGGACAATGTCGAGACAACATTCTCCTGAAGGTGAGAGGGGAAGGTTTGATGCTAGGTTAGTAATTGAGGCGTTGAGGGGAGAAATGAAGAGGATGTTCCAAGAGGGAATGGAACAAATTCATGAGACGGTAGAGCAAAGACTAGAGCAATCCACAAATGTATTCCAAGGGCGTAAGAGGGAGAGTCGTTCTAGTAGAGTACCGAGGGGTGGAGATGAAATGATGGATGATGACTTTGATGAGCCTTCTGTTGGGAGTTATAGTGGATGTAGTGGTTGGAATAGAGGAACTAGACATTGGGAAGATAGAGGAGATAGGAATAGAGAGGATGATCAATTGAGTAGCATAAAGATGAAGATTCCTCCTTTCCAAGGGAAAAATGATCCCAAGGTGTACTTAGAGTGGGAGAAAAAGGTAGAGATGGTGTTGGATTGTCACAACTATAGTGGGAGAAAGAAAGTAAAACTTGCTGCCATTGAGTTTTCAGATTATGCTATAGTGTGGTGGGATCAACTAATGTTGAATAGGAGAAAGAGTGGCGAGCCACCTATTGAGTCTTGGGAAGAGATGAAAAGAGTGATGAAGAAGCAGTTTGTGCCTGCGTATTACTATCGTGAATTGCACAACAAGTTGCAAACTCTGAGGCAGGGAAGCTGAAGTGTAGATAAGTATTTCAAGGAGATGGAAGTCACTATGATTAGGGCGAATGTAGAGGGGGATAGAGAGGCTACAATGTCTAGGTTTCTTGCGGGGTTGAATAGAGAAATCCAAAATGTGGTGGAATTGGAGCATTATGTAGAATTAGAGGATATGGTTCACATGGCTATAAAGGTTGAGAACCAGCACAAGAGGAAAGGTAGTAGTAATGCACGGTTTCCACAGGGTAATGGTTCATCCACTTGGAAGACCAACCAATGAAAGAAAGAAGAAAAGCCTTTACCCACCAAACCAAAAGGGAAGTTGAGGCAAGCGGGTTCTACTCTTGGTAATCAAGGTAACCCTGAATCTTCTACTGCTAGAAATCGTGACATTAGATGCTTTAAATGCCAAGGTAGAGGCCATATTGCTAGTCAATATCCAAATAGGCGTGTGATGATTTTGCGTGATGATGGTGAGTATAGACTGAGGGGGATAGTAAAGAAGATGATATGCCTCCATTAGAGGATGCTAGTGATGATGAGGAGCCTGCAATGGGAAGGCTAGTGGCAGTCTTGAAGCGAGCATTGAATATGCGGGTGAAGGAAGAAGAGGAGGTGCAAAGAGAGAATATATTTCATACTAGATGTTATCTAGGAGATCACATTTGTAGTTTGATTATTGATGGGGGAAGTTGCACCAATGTAGTGAGCAATTTTATTATTGAAAGGCTAGGGCTCAAAACTGTTAAACACCCTAGTCCATATAAATTGCGGTGGTTGAATGATAGTGGTGAGACTAAGGTGAGTAAGCAAGCCTTGATTGGTTTTCGCATAGGTAGATATGAGGATGAGGTGTTATGCGATGTAGTGCCAATGTAAGCATGTCATGTGTTGTTGGGGAGGCCATGGCAATTTGATAGGAAGGTTGTTCATGATGGCTTTTCTAATAAGTATACGCTTGTTCACCAAGGGAAAAGTTTTAACCTTAAACCATTAACACCTAAACAAGTGTATGAGGATCAGTTGCAGCTACAACAGTCGTTTGCAAAACACAAGGTGAGTGAAAAGCAAAGTGAGAGTGAGAGAGCAAAAGACAATGAGAAGAAAAAGGAATATAAAAGTCAAGATCAAAAGGAAAAGGAGAGGAAGGTTGGAAAGAGTGTGAGAGGCCAAGTTAAAGGGGGATCAACTTTGGTGGTGAGTGAAAAGGAGAGGGCAGCCTTGCAAAAGGAGAGTTGTGTGGCAAGAGCGAGTGTAGTAAGGAGAGCGTTAGTGATGAGGCAACCTATGTTGTTGCTGGTTTTTAAGGAAACATGTTTGACTACTAACGAATTATCTAACTCTTTGCCTAATGTGGTTGTGTCTCTTGTGCAGGACTTTGAAGATGTCTTTCCTAAGGAGATTCCAAAGGGATTACCACCTATTCGTGGTATTGAGCACCAGATTGATCTTGTACCCGGAGCATCGATTCCAAATAAGCCAGCTTACAGGAGCAATCCGGAGGAGACAAAGGAACTCCAAAGGCAGGTCGATGAATTAATGGAGAAGGGGTACGTGAGAGAGAGCATGAGTCCATGTATAGTGCCTGTGATTTTGGTGCCTAAGAAGGATGGGACATGGAGCATGTGTGTTGGCTGCCGCGCCATCAACAACATTACGGTATAGTATCGTCATCCCATTCCTCGCTTAGATGACATGTTAGATGAGTTACATGGGTCTAGTGTCTTTTCCAAAATTGATTTGAAAAGTGGATATCACCAAATTAGAATGAAAGAAGATGATGAATGGAAAACTGCATTTAAGACAAAATATGGATTGTATGAGTGGTTAGTAATGCCTTTCGGTTTAACTAATGCACCTAATACTTTTATGAGACTTATGAACCATGTTTTGAGGACTTTTATTGGAAAATTTGTGGTCGTCTATTTTGATGATATTCTTATTTACAACAAGAGTTTGGAAGATCATATGTCTCACTTAAGGGATGTTTTAGAAGTGCTTCGAAAGGAACAATTATATGCTAACCTCAAGAAGTGCACTTTTTGCACAGACAAACTTGCGTTTCTTGGTTTTGTTGTTGTGTATAGGGAATACAGGTTGACGAAGAAAAGGTTCGTACGATCCAAGAATGGCCTAGTCCAACCAATGTAAGTAATGTGCGGAGTATCCATGGACTAGCGAGTTTTTATAGGAGATTTGTGAAGGATTTCAGCACCATTGTAGCACCACTTACTGAGGTAATTAAGAAGAACGTGGGCTTCAGCTGGGGAGAGCAACAAGAGAAGGCCTTTCAGACGCTTAAAAATAAGTTCACTCAGGCGCCGTTACTTGCTTTACCTAACTTTGCTAAAACATTTGAAATTGAGTGTGATGCTTCAAGATTAGGTATTGGAGCAGTGCTTATGCGGGAGAGAAGACCGATTGCATTCTTTAGCGAGAATGATGTGCCTAAAACCACTTAGAAGCACAATCAAAAGACTTAAGAAAAACAATCTCAAGTCAAGGCAAAACCGGATCCACAAAGGGCAATTTCACGTGAACCCTAATGAAGATATAAGGAAATCCAAAAGTTCAAAGATATAATTGTAATACCACAATGATAATATCTTCTAACAACACTCTAATCTCATATAATCCACGAAGATAATCCACAAATGACAAAGAAAAACCTCAATTCCAAGAACTCCTTTCCAATAGTGAAGTACACATTTTCAAGGGAATTCTTCAATGAAGATTCAAATTCAATTGAAAAGTACTTCAAATAAACACAATAATTCGTGAACAATAAGATGTATTTCTGACCAAGAACTATCTCAATTCAACCCTAGATATGACACACTAGAGAAGAAAAGAAATCATAACAAAATGAAATTGATACAACTCACAATTTCAAGATGTTGCACTCGCCACAATTTCAACTCTTGGGAATGAAATTGATAAGAGTTTAGATGACAATTAGGAACCCTAATTCTTACGTGAAAAGAAGTGTTTGTTCTGCAAAAATAAGCCTCCTCAAACCCTCTCTTAAGCAAGTATTTATACTTGCTACTCCTAGGGTTAAAAAGTGCTCAAAATTACAAGTTTGCCACTTTTAAGGTGGCTAACCCTAAATGAAAATTACAAGGAAATAAAAGTGTCCCAAAACCAAATACAACCAAAAATAGTTCATAAAAATGAAAAATACATAAAAGAAATGCTCTTCAAGATGCCGATCTTCTATAGGATCTATCGGCCCAACTCATCGCCGGTTCAGGTCGGTCCATGGATAACCCACAAGCTGAGTTTAAGTGAGTTTGTCCATTGCCTTATAAAGCACGATAAGTATTCCTATTGGAATATAAAATACATGAATAAGATAAAAGAGGTTAGTAATCGAATAATTCCAGGGTCGATCTGCTCAAAATGGGCCCTCAACACCAAGATTTGAATTCCTTTGGTTCTTGCCCCAATGATAGGTCTTGTCGGATTTTTATTCCTATCAGAGAAGCTAAGTGGGGCAACCTAGAATTACCCTACTTACGACAAGGAGCTATATGCATTGGTTCGAGCCCTGGAGACGTGGCAACACTACCTTTGGCCATAAGAGTTCGTGATCCACACTGATCATGAATCTTTGAAGTATTTGAAGGGGCAACACAAGCTGAACAAAAGGCATGCTCGTTGGGTGGAGTTCATCAAAACATTTCCATATGTCATCCACTACAAGCAAGGTAAAGAGAATGTAGTTGCTGATGCACTTTCTCGAAGGTATACTCTTATCTCTACTCTTAGTTCTAGACTTCTTGGTTTTGAGCACATTAAGGAGTTATATGCTGCTGATCGAGATTTTTGTGAGGAGTATGTGCAATGTGAGAAGAGTGGGCATGGAAAATTTTATAAACATGACGGATTCTTGTTTAGGGAGAGTAAACTGTGCATTCCAATTTGTTCTCTAAGAGAATTACTTGTGAGGGAGTCTCATGGAGGAGGTTTAATGGGACGCTTTGGAGTAGCTAAAACATTATGGGTATTGCAGGAACACTTCTATTGGCCTCACATGAAACGAGATGTTGAGAGGATTTGTGAGCGATGTGTCACATGTAAGCAAGCGAAATCTAATGTCCAACCTCAAGGGCTTTACACCCCACTTCCCATTCCTCATGAGCCTTGGGTAGATATTTCTATTGATTTTGTACTAGGATTACCCAGGTCTAGACATGGTCGGGATTTTATTTTTGTAGTTGTTGATAGATTCTCTAAAATGGCACATTTCATTCCTTGTCACAAAATGGATGATGCTTGTAATATTGTTAATTTATTCTTTAGGGAAGTTGTGTGATTGCATGGTATGCCTAGAATAATTGTATCAGATAGGGATGCTAAGTTCTTAAGCTACTTTTGGAAGACCTTGTGGGCTAAGTTAGGAACTAAGTTATTGTTTTCTACTACTTGTCATCCATAGACTGACGGTCAAACTAAGGTAGTGAATCGAACTTTATCTACTTTGTTGAAGGCTGTAATTAAAAAGAATATTAAGAGTTGGGAGGATTGTTTGCCGCATGTTGAATTTGCTTATAACCGTACAGTGCATTCTGCTACTAAATTTTCTCCTTTTGAAATTGTGTATGGTTTTAATCCACTAACTCCTTTGGATTTATCACCTTTGCCTATTTCTGATTATGTTAATTTAGATGGCAAGAAGAAGGCCGAATTTGTTCAACAGATCCATGAGAAGGCAAGGCTAAACATTGAACGACGAACAGAGCAGTATATGAAACAAGCCAACAAGGGTCGTCGACAAGCTGTTTTTGAACCTGGAGATTGGGTTTGGGTTCACATGCGCAAAGAGCGATTTCCCGTGCAGCGTCGATCTAAACTACTTCCTAGAGCTGATGGACCATTTCAAGTTCTTAAGCGCATCAACGACAATGCATACAAGATAGATTTGCCTGGTGACTATCAAGTAAGTGCCACATTTAATGTTACTGATCTTAGTCCATTTGATGTAGGTGACGATTTGAGGACAAATCCTTTTCAAGAGGAGGGGAATGATGAGATCCTTGATGAGAGTCAAGCCGGAAGAAGGAATGTGGATCTCTTGAAGTGCCGCCTGGACCGATCACAAGAAGTCGAGCGAAACGACTCAAGGAAGCACTTAACGGGTTGATAAAGGATGTCCATGAAGCCGGAAAGGATTAGAGCAATCATGAAGTTGGAACGGATTGGAACAACCATGGGAAGACCCTTGCTCTTATACAAGTCACACCGGACACGGGTTGAAGAGGGCGTGTACTTTCAAGGCACGGCCGTGTAAAAATCTCAAGATTGCACAGAATCATACACGGTCAGACACACGGCTAAAAGGCACGGCCGTGTATGGAGTCAAGCAAATGCACAGAAAGGTACACGGTCAAAGTACACGGTCGTGTAGACGGCCGTGTATGTTGCCAGAAGTTGTACAGAAAAGCACACGGTCAAAGTATACAGTCGTGTACACGGCCATATATGTTGCCAGAAGTTGTACAGAAAAGTACACGACCTAAGTACACGGTCGTGTACACGGCCGTGTATCCCCTACCGGCCAACTTTTTCTGTTTCGTGTTTTTACGTAACTTATCTAAGCTACATTGTTTTGGAATTGGTTTTTACGAATTGTAACCCTAGTATAAAAGCTCTTAGGGTTTAGAACAATAAGGAATTTTACATCTTTCAACATTAAACACTTTTGAGAGACACCTCTCTTAGTTCTTCAAGAACTAAATCAACTTATCGGATTGATTTCCGTGGCGTTCATCCCGACTTATCAATCGGTCTTTCATCCCGATTGTGGGGTCTTCATTTTATACCAAGGTTCTTGTCTCGCTTATAGACAACGGGTCGCGGTTTCCACTTTAGGTGTTTGGGCGTCTTAGGCAACGAATTCCGAACGTATTGGTATTGGGTTTCGTCACGGGTTGGCGTGGTTCGTATCAAATATGACAATGATAATATCTTCTAACAACACTCTAATCTCATATAATCCACGAAGATAATCTACAAATGACAAAGAAAACCTCAATTCCAAGAACTCCTTTCCAATAGTGAATTACACGTTTTCAAGGGAATTCTTCAAAGAAGATTCAAATTCAATTGCAAAGTACCTCAAATAAACACAATAATTCGTCAACAATAAGATGTATTTCTGACCAAGAACTATCTCAATTCAACCCTAGATATGACACACTAGAGAAGAAAAGAAATCACAACAAAATGAAATTGATATATCTCACAATTTCAAGATGTTGCACTCGCCACAATTTCAACTCTTGGGATTGAAATTGATAAGAGTTTAGATGACAATTAGGAACCCTAATTCTCACGTGAAAAGAAGTGTTTGTTCTGCAAAAATAAGCCTCCTCAAACCCTCTCTTCAGCAAGTATTTATACTTGCTATTCCTAGGGTTAAAAAGTGCTCAAAATTACAAGTTTGCCATTTTTAAGGTGGCTAACCCTAAATGAAAATTACAAGGAAATAAAAGTGTCCCAAAACCAAAATAGTTCATAAAAGAAGAAATATATAAAAGAAATGGTCTTCAAGATGCCGGTCTTCTATAGGATCCATCGGCCCAGCTCATCGCCGGTTCAAGTCGGTCCATGGATAACCCACAAGCTGAGTCTGAGGGAGTTTGTCCATTGCCCTATAGAATATGATAAGTGTGCCTGTTGGAAAATACAATACATGAATAATAGAAAAGAGGTTAATATATAAATAATTACAGGGTCGATCTGCTCAAAATGGGCCCTCATCGCCAAGATTTGAAATCCTTTAGTTCTTGCCCCTATGATAGGTCTTGTCGGATTTTTATTCCCATCAACGAACCACACCCAAGTGTGATGAAACCTAATACTAATACGTTCGGAATTGCAACCCAAGATGCTAAACAATCAAAGTAGAACTGTGACCCGTTGCCTATAGACGAGGCAACAACCTTGGTATGTTCTGTTGACGCCATAATCGGGATGAAAGACCGATTGATAAGTCTGGTTGAACACTACGGAAGAAATCCGATAAGTTCAAGAGAAGTTCTTTGGAGAACCAAGAGAGGAATTCTCTCAAAAATGTGTTATTTAATGTTGTATGAATGTTCTATGTTCTGTTTTCCAACCCTAGCAGCTTATATTAGGGTTTACAACTCGTAAAAACAAATGCCCAAAACGACATAACATAATAAAGTCACGGAAAAATAACAAACAGGCAATGAAAGTCGGCGGCGTAGTAGCCGGCGTAGGATGTACGCCGGGTATATAGGCCAACGTAGTCCCTCTGTCACGCACTACTTGCAACGTCGGTTCAAGGCCGGCAGCGTTTAAGCTAGCGTTGTCAAGACTGGCAGCTTTGATCTCCTATGCTTTGATCTCCTTGAATGACTTGTACAAATGCAAGGTCATTCTCATGGCTGCTCCACTCTTTTTCGGCTTCTTGGATATCCTTTATCAGCCCGTTAAGTGCTTCATGGAATCGTTTCGCTCGAGTTCTTGTGATCGATCTAGGTGGCACTTCAAGAGGATCCACATTCCATCTTCTAGCTTGACTCCCATCATGGCTCTCATCATTCTCCTCCTCTTGAAAAGGATTTGTCCTCAAATTGTCAACTACATCAAAAGGACTCGGATCAGTAACGTTAAAAGTAATACTTACTTGATACTCACTTGGCAAATCTAACTTGTAGGCATTATCATTGATGTGCTCAAGAATTTGGAATGGTCCATCGTCTCTAGGAAGTAATTTAGATCGACGCTGCATAGGAAATCGCTCTTTGGGCATGTGAATCCAAACCTAGTCTCCAGGTTCAAAGACAGCTTGTCGACAACCCTTGTTGGCTTGTTTCACGTACTGTTCTGTCCTCCGTTCGATGTTGAGCCTTGCCTTCTCATGGATCCTGTTTAACAAATTCTGCTTTCTTCTTACCATCTAAATTAACATACTTAGAAATAGGAAGAGGTGATAAATCCAATGGAGTTAGTGGATTAAAACCATACACAATTTCAAAAGGAGTAAACTTAGTAGCAGAATGCATTGTGCGATTATAGGCAAATTCAACATGCGGCAAACAATCCTCCCAACTTTTAATGTTCTTTTTAATGACAACCCTTAACAAAGTAGATAAAGTTCGATTTACTACCTCAATTTGACCATCAATCTGTGGATGACAATTAGTAGAAAATAATAGCTTAGTTCCTAACTTAGCCCACAGGGTCTTCTAGAAGTAGCTCAAGAACTTAGCCTCTCGATTTGATACGATTATTCTAAGCATACCATGCAATCTCACAACTTCCCTAAAGAACAAATTAGCAATATTGCAAGCATCATCTGTTTTGTGGCAAGGAATGAAATGTGCCATCTTAGAAAACCTATCCACGACTAGAAAGATAAAGTCTTGACCATACCTAGATCTAGGTAATCCTAATACAAAATCCATGAAAATGTCTACCCACGGCTCATGAGGAATGGGAAGTGGGGTATAAAGTCCATGAGGTTAGATTCTAGACTTTTCTTGCTTACAAGTGACACATTGCTCCCAAATCCTCTCAACATCTCGTTTCATGTGAGGCTAATAAAAGCGTTCCTGCAAGACCCCTAAGGTTTTAGCTACTTTAAAATGCCCCATTAAACCTCCTCCATGAGACTCCCTCACTAATAATTCTCTTAAAGAATAATTTAGACTACAAAGTTTATTCTCCCTAAACAAGAATCCCTCATCTTATAAAATTTACCATGACCACTCTTCTCACAACGCACATACTCTTCACAAAAATCTCGATCAACAGCATACAATTCTTTAATATGCTCAAAACCAAGCAATCTAGAACTAAGAGTAGAGATAAGAGCATACCTTTTAGAAAGTGCATCAGTAACAACATTTTCTTTACCTTGTTTGTAGTGGATGACATAGGGAAATGTTTCAATAAACTCCACCCAACGAGCATGCCTTTTGTTCAGCTTATGTTGTCCCTTCAAGTACTTCAAAGATTCATGATCAGTGTGGATCACAAACTCTTTTGGCCAAAGATAGTGTGGCCAAGTTTCCAGCACTCGAACCAATGCATATAGCTCCTTATCATAAGTAGGGTAGTTCAAGGTTGCCCCACTTAGCTTCTCACTAAAGAATGCAATTGGTCTCCTCTCCTGCATAAGAACTGCTCCAATACCTATCCCTGAAGCATCACACTCAATTTCAAAAGTTTTAGAAAAATCAGGTAAAGCAAGTAGTGGCGCATGAGTCAGCTTATTTTTAAGTGTCTGAAAGGCCTTCTCTTGTTGCTCTCCCCATCTGAACCCCACGTTCTTCTTGATTACTTCAGTAAGTGGTGTTGCAATGGTGCTGAAATCCTTCACAAACCTCGTATAAAAGCTCGCTAGTCCATGGAAACTCCGAACATTACTCACATTAGTTGGACTAGGCCATTCTTGGATCGCATGAATCTTCTCTTCATCTACCTGTATTCCTTGTGCACTAAAAATAAAACCAAGAAACACAAGTTTATCTGTGCAAAAAGTGCACCTTTTGAGGTTAGCATATAATTGCTCCTTTCAAAGCACTTCTAAAACATCCCTCAAGTGAGATATATGGTCTTCCAAACTCTTGCTGTAAATGAGGATATCATCAAAATAGACAACTACAAATTTACCAATAAAAGTCCTCAAAATATGGTTCATAAGTCTCATGAAAGTACTAGGTGCGTTAGTTAAACCGAAAGGCATTACTAACCACTCATATAATCCATATTTTGTCTTAAATGCGGTTTTCCATTCATCACCTTCTTTCATTCTAATTTAGTGATATCCGCTTTTCAAATCAATTTTGGAAAATACGCTAGACCCATGTAACTCATCTAACATGTCATCTAAGTAAGGAATGGGATGATGATACTTTACCGTAACGTTGTTGATGGCGCAGCAATCAACACACATTCTCCATGACCCATCTTTCTTAGGCACCAAAATCATAGGCATTGCACATGGGCTCATGCTTTCTCTCACGTACCCCTTCTCCATCAAGTCATTAACCTGCCTTTGGATTTCCTTTGTCTCCTCTAGATTACTCCTATAAGCTGGCTTGTTTGGAATAAATGCTCCAGGTACAAGGTCAATCTGGTGCTCAATACCACGAATAAGTGGTAACCCCTTTGGAATCTCCTCAAGGAAGACATCTTTAAAGTCTTGCACAATAGACACAACCACACTAGGCAAAGAGTTAAAAAGTTCGTTAGTATTCAAACAAGTTTCCTTAAAAACCAGCAACAACATAGGTTGTTTCATCACTAACGCTCTCCTCACGACACTCGCTCTTGCCACACAACTCTTCTTTTGCAAGGCTGCACTCTCCTTTTCACTCACTACCAAAGTTGATCCCCCTTCAACTTGGCCTCTCACGCTCTTTCCAGCCTTCCTCTCTTTTTCCCTTTGATATTGACTTTTGTGTTCTTTTTCTTTTTCTACGTCTTTTACTCTCTCACTCTCCCTCTGTTTTTCACTCACCTTATATTTTGCAAAAGATTGCTATAGCTGCAACTGATCCTCATACACCTGTTTAGGTGTTAAGGGTTTAAGATTATAGCTTTTGCCATGGTGAACAAGTGTATACTTGTTAGAAAAGCCATCATGAACAACCTTCCTGTCAAACTGCCATGGCCTCCCCAACAACATATGACACGCCTGCATCGGCACTACATCGCATAACACCTCATTCTCATACCTCCCGATGCGAAAAGCAATCAAGGCTTGCTTACTCACCTTAGTCTTGCCACTATCATTCAACCACTGCAATTTATATGGGCTAGGGTGTTTAGTAGTCTTGAGTCCCAACCTCTCAACAATAAAAGTACTCACCACATTAGTGCAACTCCCCCCATCAATGATTAAACTACAAATATGATCACCTAGATAACATCTAGTATGAAAGATATTCTCTCGTTGCACCTCCTCTTCTTCCTTCACTTGCACATTCAAAGCTCGCTTCACTACTGCCACTAACTTCCCTGATGCAGGCTCCTCGTCATCACTAGCATCCTCCAATGGAGGCATATCATCATCTTCACTATCCCTTTCAGTCTTATACTCACCATCATCACGCAGAATCATAACACATCTATTCGGACATTGACTAGCCATATGGCCTCTGCCTTGGCATTTAAAACATTTAATGTCATGATTTCTAGGAGTAGAAGAATCAGGTTTACCTTGATTACCAGGAATAGGACCCGCTTGCTTCTGCTCTCCTTTTAGCTTGGTGGGTAAAGACTTTTCTTCCTTCCTCCAATGGTTAGTCTTCTAAGTAGATGAACCAGCACCCTGTTGAAACCGTGCAGTACAACTACCTTTCCTCCTATGTTGGTTCTCAACCTTTATAGCCATGTGAACCATATCTTCCAATTCCACATAATGCTGCAATTCTACTATATTTTGAATCTCTCTATTCAACCCAGCAAGAAACTTAGCCATGGTAGCCTCTCTGTCCTCCTCAACATTCGCTCTAATCATAGTAACCTCCATCTCCTTGAAGTACTCATCCACACTTCGACTTCCCTACTTAAGAGTTTGCAATTTGTTATGTAATTCACGATAGTAATAAGTAGGAACAAACCGCTTCTTCATCACCCTCTTCATCTCTTCCTAAGACTCAATGGGTGGTTTGCCATTCCTTCTTCTATTCAACATCAGTTGATCCCACCACACGATGGCATAATCTGAAAACTCAATGGCAGAAAGCTTCACTTTCTTTCTTCCACTATAATTGTGACAATCAAACACCATCTCTACCTTCTTTTCCCATTCTAAGTATGCCTCGGGATCATTCTTCACTTGGAAAGGAGGAATCTTCATCTTTATAGTACTCAATTGATTATCCTCTCTATTCTTATCTCCTCTATCTTCCCAATCCCTACTTCCTCTATTCCTACCACCATAACTTCTATAACTCTTGATAGAAGGTTCATCAAATTCATCATCAGAAATTTCATCTCCACCCCTTTGTCCTCTCTTAGAACAACTCTCCCTCTTACGCCCTTGAAAGACATTTTTAGATTGCTCTAGTTTCTGCTCTACTGTCTCATGAATTTGTTCCATTCTCTCCTGAAACATCTTCTTCATCTCACTCCTCAACGCCTCAATCACTAACCTAGCATCAAACCTCCCCCTCTCACCTTCAGGAGAATATTGACGTGACATAGTTCCTGCAATAAAGATTAGTACTAACACAAATATGTATAGGATTAACCTCAGGATTCACTCCCTTACGTGTTTCACTCAAGGATGATATCCCACAATCACTCATGTATTCTCACAAGCAAAGATGATACCAACTCACCAATCCTTCTTCTCAATTCTCTTGGAACTAATCCAAACTACACCAACCCCTTTCGTAGAATTCAAGAACAACTCTAGGGGCTTGAATTTTTCCTTTTTCTTTCCTTTTGTTACCTTTGTTTCATCCTTTTTTTTGTTCTTCTTCTTCTTTTTTTTCTTTTTTTTTTGTTTTCGTTCCTTTTTTTTTTTAAACAAGATTGCTAGAATGAAATTACACTACTCAAGAGACAATTAACACTACGGACTTACGTATGAAGCTATGACAACATGAAACTTGATATGAACGATTGGAGTTAGGGTTTTGATGTTACCTTTCTCAAACCGAATTGATGTTTAACAAACCTAAGCTCTTATACCAAACTGATACGAACCATGCCCACGTGTGACGAAACCCAATACCAATACATTCAGAATTGCAACCCAATATGCTAAACAATCAAAGTGGAACCGCGACCTGTTGCCTATAGACGAGGCAAGAACCTTAGTATGCTCTATTGACGCCACAATCGGGATGAAAGACCGATTGATAAGTTTGGTTGAATGCCACAGAAGAAATCCGATAAGTTCAAGAGAAGTTCTTTGGAGAACCAAGAGAGGAATTCTCTCAAAAATGCGTTATTCAATGTTGTATGAATGTTCTATGTTCTGTTTTCCAACCCTAGCAGCTTATATTAGGGTTTACAACTTGTAAAAACAAAAGCCCAAAACGACATAACATAATAACGTCGTGGAAAAATAACAAACAGGCAATGAACGCCGACGGCGTAGTAGCCGGCGTAGGATATACGCCAGGTATATAGGCCGGTGGCATAGTAGGCCGGCGTAGTCCCTCTGTCGTGCGCTAATTGCAACGTCGGTTCAAGGCCGGCAGCGTTTAAGCCAACGTTGTCAAGACTGGCAGCTTTGATCTCCTATGCTTTGTTCTCCTTAAATGACTTGTACAAATGCAAGGTCATTCTCATGGCTGCTCCACTCTTTTCCAGCTTCTTGGATATCCTTTATCAGCCCATTAAGTTCTTCCTTAAATCGTTTCACTCGAGTTCTTGTGATCGGTCCAAGTGGCACTTCAAGAGGATCCACATTCCATCTTCTAGCTTAACTCCCATCATGGCTCTCATCAAGACCCAATACAAAATCCATACTAATATTAATCCATGGTTGTGTGGGTAAAGGTAAAGGCATATATTCACCCCAAATTTCCTTCTTTTCCTTTGCCCTCTTACAAACTCCATACCTCTCCAAAACTTTGTGTACATCTTTCAACATACCCCTCCAGTAAAAGTGTTCCATTAACAATTCTATGGTCCTCTTTCCAACAAAGTGTCCTAATAATCCCCCAGCATGGGCCTCTTATATCAACAATTCCCTCATAGATCCACACGGTATATACAGCTTCCCTGTTCTATATAGAAACCCATCTATCATATAATAATCATCAACTACATCTCCTCCAGAACATCGCCCAACAATCAACTTCAGATGATCATCATGAACATATTATTCCTTCATCAATTTAAATCCAAGCAACTTTGACTGAAGAGAAGTGATAAGTACATACCTGCATGATAACACATTGGCTATAGCATTTGTACTCCCCTTCTTGCATTTAATCACATAAGCAAAGCTCTCTAGAAATTCTAACCACTTTCTGATGTGCTCAAAACCACTTTCAAGCACAATCAAATGACTCAAGAGGAACAATTCTCAAGTCTCATACAAACCGGTTCAATGGACTAGGAAATGGCGTGACCCTAATGGAACTTTGATGAAATCCAATGGTTCAAAGATTCAATTAACTCCCACTAATGGTCAATTTCACTAGTCAGCAATAAGAACAAGAGAATTACACGTGAAATGGATGAAAAAGACAAGCACAAAAACCATGAACTCAAACCCTTCCAACTATGCCAAATCACACCAATCACTAAAGAGCAATTCAATCTCAATGAACAATCAACCTTACAAGATGATTATCCATGAATTACAATCACCAATATGTCCAAGAAAGATTCAAATCTACCCTAGATATGACTCACTAGAGAAGAAATGAACATACAACAAAGATGAATCGATATGACTCACAATTCTCCTTTGTCACACTTGCCACAATTCCAATTCTTGGGTTGAAATTGATAAGAGATTTTTTGAATTAGGAAACCCTAAGCCCTCTCACGTTAAGTGAAGTGTACAATCTGCAAAATGGCCTCCTCAAACCCTCTTCTAAGCAAGTATTTATACTTGCTACTCCTAGGGTTAGAAAGTGGTCAAATTACAAGTTTGCCACTTTTAAGGTGGCTAGTCGTAAATGAAAATTACAAGGAAATAAAAGTGTCCCAAAACCAAAATACAACCAAAATAATTCATAAAAGAAGAAATATATAAAAGAAATGGTCCTTCATGATGCCGATCTTCAAGAAGCTTTTGAATCAGGATCCATTGACAACCTTGATTCGCTTAGTAGTGTGGGTGTTTTTGCATCCTGTAGGATTGATAAATGAACCTGCTGAAATGCATCAAAATTATAGTGCAAAGATATAGGAAGTAGGTTAGTTTTCTTAAGGTTAGGTTTTTCTAGCAAAACCCTTAAAGCTAGATTATGGAGACCCTTAGCTCGAGCCCTAGCGATAGGTCCTAGAAGAGTTTGATTCCTATCATCTCCTCGGGCTTCTGGAAGATTTGCCCTCAAATCTGATGGGTCTTCGTGCACGTCATCTGCTAAGTATGGTGAGCGATTTGAGACATTAAAAGTGGCTGATACTCCATACTCTCCTAGTAACTCTATGCGATAGGCATTGTCGTTGATGCAAAAACTTGATCCACGCAAAAAGAGATATAAAATGAGCGTGAATAAATACCGGCAAGTGTACCGGATCGGATCAATTAATATAGTGAGAGAAGAGTGTCGAACCACGAAGATTGATTAAGTAATAGACCTTTATCAATTTCTACTATTATTTAGGCAATGATATTTGATGAGAATTGAAAGAATTATACTAAATGCTTAAAAAGAGAATTGTGTTTGAAAAATGATGAATTGATGATGGGAAATAGAATCCACCCTAATTCTACTAATCATATTGCCTTCATGTTATAATAACTCATAGCTATATGGATTTTCACAAGAAATTAACAAAACCTTAATCCTTTATTAAGTGTTAAAGTAATGTTACCTCAATTTAATTTAATAGCTCCCGCTAATTCAAATCAAATGAGGATTCTAATTCACAATCATAAATTTCCCAATTATATGATTGCCTAATATCTTTAAAATAATTTCTCCTAATCCCTTAGTGAAAAATTTAATAAAAATATTACATGAAACACTTAGGTCAATTTCTAATAAAATTCAATAACGCTGCTTCCACATGAATTATTAAATCTTACTTAGGAATTCCTGATAAAACCTAAATTTCTCTTTCGAGTCATTTACATTTCTATGCATTGATTTCAATTACAAAATACAATTCATAGCAGGACTTCTTATATGAAAATTCCGCATATCTACATTTCCTATAACATGAATACAATGATCATTTTAGTTTGAATTATGGCTTCATCATATTTCCCACAAGGATGATTTAGAACATTATAGTATGAATTGCATAAAAACAATTGAAATAAATAGGTGCAATGGAATTCATATTGAACAACAAGAATAAACTAATAAATGGCATAAAAGAAAATAAAGTAATTGAAACAATAGCTATAATCTTCAAGAACTTCAGCAAAATAACTTTCTTTCTTCAAACTAAAATTTGGAATAACATGAAATGTAAAGGAATTAAAGAAAACATAAAATCCTAAAGTTCGTAAGGGAATTCTAATGATTTCAAAGAAAGACAAAGGATGCTAAACAAAGAATCAAAACAAAAGGATTCTCAAACAAAAGGGGATTCTAAACAAAAGGGGATGCTTCCAAGGTTCACACAAGGGGCCTATTTATAGATCCAAAGAGGAGGGGCATAAGGTTGATCTGATGAGGATTTGAGTCAGCAAATTAAATAAGATACGATTTTGGAGAGATTTTCGC
This sequence comes from Laguncularia racemosa, assembly GCA_037954665.1. NCBI lineage: Eukaryota > Viridiplantae > Streptophyta > Magnoliopsida > Myrtales > Combretaceae > Laguncularia > Laguncularia racemosa. The sequence goes on along the minus strand of JBBMOL010000316.1, from coordinate 265,600 downwards.
AATGGATATCCGGGGAGTAATGAAGGTCGGTTCAAGGCCGGCTCAAGGCCGGCGGCTTTAATGCTTTTTAAGGCCAGTTTAATATAGGCCGGCTCAAAGCCGGCAGCCTTAAATGTAGGCCGGCCCAAGGCCGGCGGCCTTTATTGCAATCCTCCGCTCGCTTCTTCAATTTTGTGAAAAACTCCTCCAATTAAATTGTAATTTACTTTTGGGTCCTCAAAACCTGTATTTTCACAATAAACACCATTAAGTATCATTTCTTTATATTTTCTTATAATATTGAAATAAATTTAATATAAGTCCAAAAGAAAATATAAGTATAATGTGATCTTATCAACATCCCCACACTTGAACTTTTGCTTGTCCTCAAGCAAAATAATTGATTTAAACAAGAGAAATCCATCATTGAACTTTTGCTGCCCATTGTTCTGACTATACTGAATTTTGTAACTAGTATATCTAGTTGAAATTTAGTAGTTAATCTAAATACAACAGATTTTTAATCCTAGTGTTTAACAATAGAAAACAATACTTAGTCCATAAGGAAAAACATTCATTTAAACTTCATTGGTTATTAGTAAGTATCATCTCCCTCAATTTTACTTCTCTAAACAAGATAACAAGGAGTGAAAGCATATGGTATCCATTCTTTTTCTAGAATTTCTCCCCTTTTTTTTTTTCTTAATTGATAGCGGAGTGAGACTTCACCCTTCTGAGGGACCAAAGCTCGCCCATGTCAACCTGGTTTTCATTAAGGTACTAAATTTTTGCCTTTCCGCCCTTCTCGTTATTGTGAGTTCATTGAGTCGGCACATCCTGGGCTCATTGCCTAAGTGATCGGGTTTTAAAGGGACCCCTACGAACTCTTCCTCACACTAACATTTAAGATTGGATACTCTTAACTCACTTTCCTGAGTTATTGGAGTAAAGGCTCTTTTTTTTTTTTTTTTTTAGGGATCACTAAGTAAAATATTTCATTTACCTCTTTCACTAGGTGTTAAGGTATTCTCAAAGAAATTTCAAGAGAGATTTATCCCAACCAATTTTTCCTTGAAGTAAACTTGCTTGTTTTTTTCAACTTAAGGACTCAATCTCAAGTTCAAAGGCTAAACATAGGGTAAACCCTGTTCTCTAGAGATTTTACTATTAAATTTTAACTATGTAAACTAGTCACAATAGTTGGCGAGTAGGGCACCAATCTAAGTCAATTTCAGGATTTCAATTTAAGGACATAAATAAAGCATGGGATTTGTAAGCTCATGATGTGTGCAATCATTATACTTCTACATTTATAATCCCTTCCCCATACTTAAATTCGGCAATGTCCTCATTGTTCCAATATGTCACAAAATTAAGGAAAAGAATGTCAATGCAGAAATTGAAATACTGGTACTTCCCTGGTGTAAAATTGTTCATTAGGAAGAAAATTCCTCCCAAAATGTCTGTCATCCTTGGAGTGTCTTGAATGCATCGGCGGCTCTTATCCAGCCTTGAATTAGTTTGTTTTTTTTTTTGTAACGAAATTAAAACACTAGTGTATATACTTATTGAGCATGGGCTGCCTCCCATGAAGCGCTTAGTTTATAGTCGCTAGCCCGACTTTTCCAGTTCAAGTTCTTGAATCTCCTAAATCCACAGTTTTGGCATTTCTATCAACATGTTCCCCTTCATAGTAATGTTTGAGAAGATAACCGTTTACCTTGAAAGTACGGTTGTCTTCTGCCTTCAACTCAACTGCACCATAAGGAAACACATTAACAATTTCAAATGGTCCAGACCATCGTGATTTCAACTTACCTGGGAATAGCTTCAATCGAGAGTTGTACAATAAGACTCTTTGACCAGGCAAGAACTCTCGCTGTAAGATGTTCTTATCATGCCATCGCTTTGCTCTCTCCTTGTAAATTCTCGCATTTTCATATGCTTCCTCTCTCATCTCGGCCATTTGATTCAATTGGAGCAACCTCTTTTCACCTGCAGCTTGCAATTCAAAGTTAAGGTATTTTATGGCCCAGTATGCCTTGTGCTCAAGCTCTACGGGTAGGTGACATGATTTACCAAAAACAATCTTGTAGGGGGACATTCCAATAGGTGTTTTAAAAGTTGTTCTATAAGCCCACAATGCATTATCAAGTTTTAAAGACCAATCCTTTCGGGATGCATTGACAGTTTTCTCTAAGATTCGCTTAATTTCCCTATTGCATACCTCAACCTGTCCACACGTTTGTGGATGATAAGGGGTGGCAATTTTGTGAGTAACTCCATATTTTAATAATAATTTCTCAAATTGCCTGTTACAAAAATGTGTTCCCCCATCACTTATTATAGCTCTAGGTACCCCAAATCTTGAAAATATATTCCTTTTCAAAAATTTAATGACAACCCTGCTGTCATTAGTTTGTAGAGTAACTGCCTCTACCCATTTCGAAACATAATCAACAACTAAAAGAATATATATTTTTGAAAAAGATGAGGGAAAAGGACCCATAAAGTCGATTCCCCAAACGTCAAAAAGTTCAATTGCAAGTATATTATTTTGTGGTAATTCATGTCTTCTTGAAATATTGCCAGTCCTTTGGCATTGAGCACAAGTCATAATGAAGTTCCTGCAATCATGAAACAAACTGGGCCAATAAAATCCGCAAGATAAAATTTTTGCTGCCGTTTTTTCCATACCAAAGTGACCTCCTACCTCTCTAGAATGACAATGCTGTATAATGCTAAGCTGTTCACTTTTAGGTACGCATTGTCTAATTATTTGGTCAGCACAATTTTTAAAGAGATATGGTTCATCCCAAAAATAAAACTTCACATCATGTAAAAATTTCTTTTTCTGTTGGTAGGATAAACCATATGGAGTGATTTTGCTAACCAAATAATTAACGATATCAGCATACCAAGGTAATCTTTGAGCTTTTACTACATGCAATTGTTCATCAGGGAACTTTTCATTAATAGGTGAATAAAAAAAATTAGATTCCAGACGGGATAAATGATCAGCCACCACATTTTCAGTTCCCTTCTTATCTTTAATTTCCAGGTTAAATTCTTGCAGTAGTAGAATCCATCGAATTAACCTAGGTTTAGCATCAGCTTTAGCAAATAAATACTTAAGGGCAGCATGGTCAGTATATACTATGATTTTAGAACCTATTAGGTAAGGCCGGAATTTATCGCATGCAAATATAACTGCTAAAAGTTCTTTTTCAATTGTGGCATAATTCCTTTGGGCCTCATTTAAGGTTCTACTCGCATAGTATATTACATGAAATGACTTATCTTTTCTTTGCCCAAGTACCGCTCCAACAGCATAGTCGCTGGCATCGCACATCAACTCGAAGGGAAGCTCCCAATCAGGTGCAACAATCACTAGTGCAATAGTGAGCTTCTCCTTCAATAGATTAAATGCCTGCAAACAATTATCATAAAAAATAAAGGCAGAATCTTTTTCCAGTAAATTACAAAGAGGTCTTGAGATTTTAGAGAAGTCCCTGATAAATCTCCTATAGAAGCCAGCATGTCCCAAGAAGCTTCTGATTCCTTTCACTGTAGTAGGTGGTGGTAGCTTCTCTATCACCTCTACTTTTGCCCCGTCAACCTCAATTCCCTGCTTAGATACTTTGTGCCCTAAGACTATTCCCTCTCTTACCATGAAATGGCAATTTTCCCAATTAAGAAGCAGATTAGTATCCTTGCATCTCTTAAGCACACATCCTAAATTTGTTAGACATGTTTCGAATGACTTCCCAAAAACAGAAAAATCATCCATGAATATTTCAATGAAATTTTCTATCATGTCAGAAAATATGGACATCATGCATCTTTGAAATGTAGCGGGTGCATTACAAAGACCAAAGGGCATTCTCCTAAAAGCAAATGTGCCATAGGGACAAGTAAAGGTGGTTTCCTCCTGGTCCTCGGGTGCTATATGGATTTGATTGTAACCAGAATAACCATCTAAAAAGCAGTAATAATCATACCCTGCAAGTTTTTCTAACATCTGATCTATAAAAGGGAGGGGGAAATGATCTTTGCGGGTAGCATCATTCAGTTTTCTATAGTCTATACAAACTCTCCAACCAGTTACAGTGCGAGTGGGAATTAATTCATTAGCCTCATTTTGTACTACAGTCATACAACCTTTTTTTGGTACAACTTGGACAGGACTAACCCATTTACTATCAGAAATTGGAAAAATAATGCCTGCATCTAACAATTTAAGTACTTCTTTTTTTACAACTTCCTTAAGAGTTGGGTTAAGTCTTCTTTGTGGTTGTACTGTAGGTTTACACTCAGCTTCAAGAAATATCCTATGAGTACAAATTGAAGGGCTAATTCCCTTAATATCAGCAATGGTCCACCCGATAGCTTCCTTATGTTCTCTTAGAACATCCAAAAGTTGTTGCTCTTGATCACCTGTCAAAGAAGAAGAAATGATTATTGGCAAAGTATCATTTGTTCCAAGATAAGCATACTTTAAATGACTAGGCAAAGGTTTAAGTTCAAGCACCGGGGGTTATGTCAATGACGGCATCGGTTTCTTCTCAGTGGTGCCCAGCTCCTCATAGTGTCGAGTCTTGAATTCATAAACTTGTTCAGTATGTTCTTCTTGGGGTTCATCCTCATCATCACTCCAATTATCTAAATCCCTAAGGACTGACTCCATCGTGTCCACACCTATATTCTCTTCCATGAACTCAAAGGAAAGCTCATCAACACTATCAATAGTGTAACAGGATTTACAGTCATCAAATTTCTTTGCAGCTTCATACACATTAAACGTGACTTGTTCATCTATAACTCTTAAAGTAAGCTTACCTTGTTCCACATCAATCAATGCCTTACCTGTTGCCAGGAATGGTCTTCCTAAGATCATGGGTACCTCTCTATCTTCTTCCATTTCCAAAACTATAAAGTCAACTGGAAAGATGAATTTGTCCACTTTTACTAGGACATTCTCCACTATACCCTTTGGATACTTAACACTTCTATCCGCAAGTTGTAAGGTGACGTGCGTCTCCTTACATTCTCTAAGTCCTAGTTTTCTGATCTCTTTGTTTTCTTGGCAAATTGGATAAATGCTTTTGTAAGATCATAGAACATTCCCCTGTAAGCATCACTGGTTCATTCCCTTCAATCTTCCTCTTCTTTGTGAGTAAATCCTTCATGAACCGAGCATATGATGGCATCTGTTGAAGTGCCTCTGCAAAAGGAATGTTAATTTGCAATTTTTTAAAGACTTCTAAAAATTTAGCAAATTGTGAATCCAATTGCTGTTGCTTCAGCCTTCCTGGGAAAGGAATAGGAGGAACATATGCTTGCACTTTTGGTGAATTTTGCTTTGGTTCCTCTTCCTTTTGTTTCCCTTTATCTTTCTCTAGGTTAACCTCCTCTTCCTCAAGTTTCTTATCAACCAATTCCTTACCACTTCTTAGCATAATAGCATTTACACCCTTAGGATTCTGCTCAGTATTACTAGGTAAAGACCCAGATGGTCTATTACTCAACTGTTGAGACATTTGACTAAGCTGATTTTCAAGATTCTTAATGGTGGCTTGTTGATTTTGCAACATTGTGTCAGTCTTCGGCATATAACTTATCATGAGTTCTTCCATTTTAGACTGACCTTACTGAGAAGAGGTATTATGATTAGGATATTGTTGATGGGGAGTATTATGATTAGGACCTTGCTTTTGAAATCCAGGGGGTTTAAGTGCATTGTTATCATTTCTCCATGAGAAATTTAGATGATTACGCCACCCTGGATTGTAGGTGTTTGAATAAGGTCCTTGATTTCCTCTTTGGAAATTATTGACAAAATTTACTTGCTCTCCATGGGATGAGGAGGAAAAGTTTCCAGATGGGCACTCAAGAGTTGAGTGTGGTCCTGAGCATAACTCACAACAAGAAATTTGATTAACATTAAAAGATGGTGCAGAGGTGAGTTTACTTACCTGAGCGGTAAGAGCAGAAATCTGAGCTATTAAGGTGTCCATGTCATTGACAGATGCTACTCTAGACTTACCTCTTTCATGTTGCCAATTATGTGCACTAGAGGCCATTTCATCTATCAAAGCACTAGCCTCTTCATATGTCTTACTCATTAGTGCACCACCAGAAGCAGCATCTACTAGAGATCTCATTGTATCATCTAAACTGAGATAGAATATCTCAATAAGGAGATTATCTGGTAATCCATGATGGGGGCATTTTCTAATTGCCTCCTTGAATCTTTCCCATGCTTCATACAGTGATTCACCACTAAACTTAGTGAAGTTTGTGATGTCATTTCTTAACCTAGCAGTTCTAGCAGGTGGAAAAAATCTCCTTAAAAATTTAGATGAGAGATCAACCCAAGTGGTTATAGAGTCTTATGGCAATGAATTGTACCAAGCCCTAGCTTTTTCTCTAAGTGAAAACGGAAAAAGTTGTAGCCTAATTACATCATTAGATACATTATTCATTTTCACTGTATTACAATATTGAAGAAATACTGCAATATGCTCATCAGGACTCTCATTTGGATATCCTCCAAATTGATTTGATTGAACCATTTGAATGAGTGCTGGTTTTAATTCAAAATTGTTAGCCTGAATTGTTGGTCTTCTTAATGCAGGACCTGAAACAACAGGTATCGTGTATTCCCGAAGTGCTCTACCAACACCCTGAATCCGATTGTTGTTCTCGTCTGCCATGTTCTCTTCTTCCTTTCTTCTCTGCTCTCTTCTAAGTTGTCGCAAGGTGCGTTCTATCTTAAGATTAATTGGTAGAAGTTCAGCACTTCTACTCTTGCGCATAAAAAGAACCTCAAAGAGAACAGGAAACGATCACACAATGAAAAAATTTTTTTTAATTAAATAACAAAATAATTGCGCCTAAATTAACAATAGAATCTGAAGATGGTCTAATATTAATCAATCCCCGGCAACGGCGCCAAAAACTTGATCCACGCAAAAAGAGATATAAAATGAGCGTGAATAAATACCGGCAAGTGTACCGGATCGGATCAAGTAATATAGTGAGAGAAGAGTGTCGAACCACGAAGATTGATTAAGTAATAGACCTTTATCAATTTCTACTATTATTTAGGCAATGATATTTGATGAGAATTGAAAGAATTATACTAAATGCTTAAAAAGAGAATTGTGTTTGAAAAATGATGAATTGATGATGGGAAATAGAATCCACCCTAATTCTACTAATCATATTGCCTTCATGTTATAATAACTCATAGCTATATGGATTTTCACAAGAAATTAACAAAACCTTAATCCTTTATTAAGTGTTAAAGTAATGTTACCTCAATTTAATTTAATAGCTCCCGCTAATTCAAATCAAATGAGGATTCTAATTCACAATCATAAATTTCCCAATTATATGATTGCCTAATATCTTTAAAATAATTTCTCCTAATCCCTTAGTGAAAAATTTAATAAAAATATTACATGAAACACTTAGGTCAATTTCTAATAAAATTCAATAACGCTGCTTCCACATGAATTATTAAATCTTACTTAGGAATTCCTGATAAAACCTAAATTTCTCTTTCGAGTCATTTACATTTCTATGCATTGATTTCAATTACAAAATACAATTCATAGCAGGACTTCTTATATGAAAATTCCGCATATCTACATTTCCTATAACATGAATACAATGATCATTTTAGTTTGAATTATGGCTTCATCATATTTCCCACAAGGATGATTTAGAACATTATAGTATGAATTGCATAAAAACAATTGAAATAAATAGGTGCAATGGAATTCATATTGAACAACAAGAATAAACTAATAAATGGCATAAAAGAAAATAAAGTAATTGAAACAATAGCTATAATCTTCAAGAACTTCAGCAAAATAACTTTCTTTCTTCAAACTAAAATTTGGAATAACATGAAATGTAAAGGAATTAAAGAAAACATAAAATCCTAAAGTTCGTAAGGGAATTCTAATGATTTCAAAGAAAGACAAAGGATGCTAAACAAAGAATCAAAACAAAAGGATTCTCAAACAAAAGGGGATTCTAAACAAAAGGGGATGCTTCCAAGGTTCACACAAGGGGCCTATTTATAGATCCAAAGAGGAGGGGCATAAGGTTGATCTGATGAGGATTTGAGTCAGCAAATTAAATAAGATACGATTTTGGAGAGATTTTCGCAATGGATATCCGGGGAGTAATGAAGGCCGGTTCAAGGCCGGCTCAAGGTCGGCGGCCTTGAATGTAGGCCGGCTCAAGGCCGGCGGCTTTAATGCTTTTTAAGGCCAGTTTAATATAGGCCGGCTCAAAGCCGACGGCCTTAAATGTAGGCCGGCCCAAGGCCGGCGGCCTTTATTGCAATCCTCCGCTCGCTTCTTCAATTTTGTGAAAAACTCCTCTAATTAAATTGTAATTTACTTTTAGGTCCTCAAAACCTGTATTTTCACAATAAACACCATTAAGTATCATTTCTTTATATTTTCTTATAATATTGAAATAAATTTAATATAAGTCCAAAAGAAAATATAAGTATAATGTGATCTTATCAATGCGCTTTAAGACCTTGAATGGTCCGTCTGATCTAGGAGATAGCTTCTGTGACTTTTTATGTCGAAACCTATCACTGCTAAGATTAATCCAGACTAAGTCACCTAGATTATAGAGATGAATTTTCCTGTATCTGTTTCCTTGCATCCTCTGTTGTTCTTGGGTCTTCTGAAGGTGTTCAGTGGTCCGATTCTGGATGTGCTGAATCTGTTGGGCTCGGTCAACTCCACTAAGACTTTCTTCCTTTGTCGCTGGTCCAGCTATAAAATCCAATGGAATGGAATGGTTATAGCCATAAACAACTTCAAAGGGAGACTTACTGGTTGAACTATGAGTAGACCTATTGTAAGCGAACTCAACAATAGGAAGACACAAATCCCAATCAGTAAGATTCTTGCCAACTATTGCTCTGAATAGATTCCCAAGCGTGCGGTTGACAATCTTTGTTTGTCCATCGGTCTGGGGATGGCAAGAGGTACTATACATCAGTTTAGTACCCAGTCTTCTCCATAGTGTTTTCCAAAAGAAACTAAGGAACTTAGTATCTCTGTCTTACACTATGCTGTGTGGAACTCCATGTAATTTGACAATTTCCTGCACAAAAAGGTTAGCAATAAAAAGAGCATCGTCTGTTTTGTGGCATGGCACAAAGTGTGACATTTTGCTGAATCGATCAATAACCACCATAATAGAGTCTTTCCCCCTTTGTGTTCTAGGTAATCCCAACACAAAATCCATACTGATATCAGTCCACGGTTTAGATGGTATAGGTAAAGGCATATATTCACCCTACGCACCTTTCCTCCCTTTGGCTCTCTTGAAAACACCACACCTTTCTAGTACCCTACGGACATCCTTTATCATACATTTCCAATAGAAATTCTCCCTCAATATGGCTAAAGTTCTCTTCTCACCAAAATGTCCTGACAAACCACCTACATGTGCTTCCCTCACCAATAATTGCCTCATAGATCCAGATGGAATACATAGTTTTCCTGATTTATACAGAAAACCATCTTTCACACAATATCCATCATACATCCTGCCTCCAAGACACCTCTCCATGAAAGTTTGGAATTCCTCATCACATACATATTGTTCTTTCAACAACTCAAAACCCAGCAATTTTGACTAAAGAGAAGTGATAAGTACATACCATCGTGATAAAGCGTCAGCAACAATATTCTGATTGCCCTTTTTGTACTTAATCACATAAGCAAAACCCTCCAGAAATTCCACCCACTTAGCCTGGCGCTCAAACAAATGATGTTGTCCCCTGAAATGTTTCAAAGATTCATAATTGGTATAGATAATAAACTCCTTCGGGAGGAGATAATGCTGCCACGTCATGAGAGTCCTCACTAAGGAATAAAATTCCTTATCATATATAGAATAGTTCAAAGTTGCTCCACTTAACTTTTCACTAAAATATGCTATAGGTCTCTTCTCCTGCATTAATATAGCACCAATTCGAATCCCTGAAGCATCATATTCCAATTCAAAAACTTTGTTAAAATCAGGTAAGACTAGTAATGGAGCACAAGTGAGTTTTTCTTTTATCTCTTCAAAACTCCTCTGGGCCTTTTCACTACAAATAAAAGGAACTCTCTTCTTAGTCAGTTCTGTGAGAGGACTAACAATGCTATTGAAATTTTGGACAAAGCGTCTATAAAAGGATGCAAGCCCATGAAAACTTTTTACCTCAGTAACTGAAGTGGGTGTTGGCCATTCTTTGATCGCCCTCACTTTCTCCTCATCCATCCGAACACTTGAACCTGACACAACAAAACCCAAAAATGTTACCTCAGTTTAGCAAAAGGAACACTTTTGAATATTTGCAAATAGCTATCGTGTCTTTAATACTGAAAATACTGCCCGAAGATGCTCCACATGTTGTTCTAGGTCTTTGCTGCAGATCAGAATATCATCAAAATAAACAACAACAAATTTTCCTAGAAACTCTTTCAATACATGGTTCATCAATCTCATAAAAGTACTAGGAGCATTACTCAAACCAAAGGGCATAACCAACCGTTCCTACAGTCCATGACGTGTTTTAAAAGCGGTCTTCCATTCATCCCCTTCCCTTATCCGAATCTGGTGATATCCGCTTTTAAGATCCACTTTGGAGAAAATCTATGAACCATGCAGCTCATCCAAGATATCATCAAGTCTAGGAATAGGATACCTGTATTTAATGGTGATTTTGTTAATAGCTCTGCTATCGATACACATTCTCCGAGTTATATCCTTCTTCGGAACAAGAAGGGCGGGAACAGCTCATAGGCTGAGACTCTCTCTAACAAACCCCCGTTCCACCAATTCATCTACCTGACGTTTCAATTCCTTAGCCTCGTCAGGATACATGAGATACGCAGGTCGGTTTGGTAACTCTGAACCGGGCATAAGATCAATAGCATGCTCTATCCGTCTCAAAGGTGGTAATCCTGCTGGTAAATCATTAGGAAAAATGTCAGTATACTCATTCGATACTTGAGAAATTGCTGGAGGTAGAGATTGTGGTTCCCGTAACCCTAATACACATCTCAACTGAAGCAAGTATGTTAGAGCCTCTTCTGTGATTAGCCTCTCCATCTCACCCTGTCCCATCAACAACACCTTTTTTTCCTCAGAAACGTCATTTTGTATCAAAGACTTCTTAACCTCTAATGGTCGATTAATCTGTTGCTGGACATTATGGACCTCTAAAGGTGGCATAGGATTCAGAATAATTTGTTTGCCTTCCTTTTGGAACAAATATGTATTCCTAAAGCCATCATGTAAGACCCTCCTGTTATATAACCAAGGTTTGCTAAGCAAAATATGGGATGCACACATAGGCAAGATATCACATTCAATTTTAACACAATACTTGTTCCCTATACTGAAGGGTACCCTAGCTCTTTGGGTAACATACAGACTTCCTTGATCATTAAGCTAATGTAGTTTATATGGTTTAGGATGTGGAATAGTTGAAAGCTTTAGCTTTGATACCAAGGATGCAGTTACTACATTAGTACAACTACTACCATCTATTATAAGGACACACAAATTTCCTTGTATCCTACAAGAAGTGTGGAACAAGTTTTCCCTTTGTTCTTCCTCCTTATTAGCAAATGTACTTAATGTACGTCGCAATACATTAGCATATTGAAGCATTTCACTAGACATTGCGGAATTCAAACTCAATCAACACGTGAATAATATTTCCCACTTCTTTCAAGATCACGGTGCAACAATTTTTATTTGTAAGTTCCACAAGTTACTCCTATGGCAACAACACAAGTGGCAACAACAAGTATGCTTCCACTTCCACGGCAAAAATAAATGAGAACAACAACAAGTATACTTCCACTTTCCATGGCAAGGATATCAACAAAACTAATATACCACTTTCCACAAATGTAATCTGAAAATCAAAAATAGGCGGTAACTCCAATTTGAATTTCAACCTCCTCACTAATTGCAAGCCTTCCTCAATTGGTAAGTAATGAATTTCAAATTCAAACAACACTCATTAACTCCCACAACTTAATGGAATGTGTTTGAATTCAAATAGATTCCATACTACTCAATTCAATGCAAATCTGTAAAATGCACTTCTCCAATTGAGAATTACATAATGGAATCACAACAACAAGCCTCACAACCTTCCTCACGCCACAAGCTAATCACGGCAAGAATAAAGGTAATCTTTCAAGTTCACAAAATTGTTGAATTAACAACACTTCTATTCTTCTTTCCTCCCATGAAAATAATTAATCACAAGAAGATACAACAACTTTCCCAATCCAACTCCAACAAGCAGTAAATCAAAATTCCAATCAAGGTAATTTTCGCAATTCACAAACTACAACAACACAATTGCGGTTCAAAATTGATTAACCCTAATTGAAAATGATAATTCACGAATTCAACCAACAATTAATCCCTTCTCTCAACTTGTGCTCTGATACCAAAAGATGATGTGCTCAAAACCACTTTCAATCACAATCAAATGACTCAAGAAGAACAATTCTCAAGTCTCATACAAACCAGTTCAATGGACTAAGAAATGGCGTGACCCTAATGGAACTTTGATGAAATCCAATGGTTCAAAGATTCAATTAACTCCCACTAATAGTCAATTTCACTAGTCAACAATAAGAACAAGAGAATTACTCGTGAAATGGAAGAAAAAGACAAGCACAAAAACCGTGAACTCAAGCCCTTCCAACCATGCCAAATCACACCAATCACTAAAGAGTAGTTCAATCTCAATGAACAATCAACCTTACAAGATGATTATCCACGAATTACAATCACCAATATGTCCAAGAAAGATTCAAATCTACCCTAGATATGACTCACTAGAGAAAAAATGAACATACAACAAAGATGAATCGATATGACTCACAATTCTCCTTTGTCGCACTCGCCACAATTCCAATTCTTGGGTTGAAATTGATAAGAGATTTTTGGAATTAGGAAACCCTAAGCCCTCTCACATTAAGTGAAGTGTATAATCTGCAAAATGGCCTCCTCAAAACCTCTTCTAAGCAAGTATTTATACTTGCTACTCCTAGGGTTAGAAAGTGGTCAAAATTACAAGTTTGCCACTTTTAAGGTAGCTAGTCCTAAATGAAAATTACACGAAAATAAAAGTGTCCCAAAACCAAAATACAACCAAAATAGTTCATAAAAGAAGAAATATATAAAAGAAATGGTCCTTCATGATGCCGGTCTTCAAGAAGCTTTTGAATTAGGTTATGTTGACAACCCTAATTCGCTCAATAGTATGGGTGTTTTTGCATCCTGTAGGACTGACAAATGAACCTACTGAAATGCATCAAAATTATAGTGCAAAGATATAGGAAGTAGGTTAGTTTTCTCAAGGTTAGGTTTTTCTAGCAAAACCCTCAAAGCTAGATTATGGAGACCCTTAGCTCGGGCCCTGGTGATAGGTCCTGGAAGAGTTTGATTCCTATCACTTTCCCTAACGTTTAGATAAATGTTGTTGGCCCTTGAAATGCTTCAAAGAATCGTGGTCTATATAGATAATAAACACTTTAGGAAGGAGATAGTGCTGCCATGACATCAATGCATACACTAAGGAGTAAAACTCCTTATCATACATTGAGCAATTTAAAGTTGCACCACTCAATTTCTCTTTGAAATATATGACTACAAATTTTCCTAAAAATTCTTTCAGGACATAATTCATAAGTCACATGAAAGTGCTAGGGGCATTGGTTAGCCTAAACGGCATGACCATCTACTCATATAAACCATGTCATGTCTTAAAAACAGTCTTTCACTCATCTCCTACTCTTATACAAATTTGGTGATACCTGCAATTAAGGTTAACTTTAGAGAACATTTGTGCACCATTCAACTCATCCTACATATCATCAAGCCAAAGAATGGGGCACTTGTATTTGATGGTAATTTTATTGATGCCTTTACTATCAATGCACATTTGCCATTTATAATACAACACTCCAATTGTAATCAATAAAATGCTAATTAGGAAATAATTGAACAAGAATTCCCAAATGACAAGGATCCCCTTTCTACGTGGGAGCCTAATTTTTTAAGAACAAAGAATAAATGAAATCCAAATTCTTACCAGATATGACTTACTAGTAGAATTAGGAACAACTTGTAATTGTTGATTCAACATACAACAATCTAAGCCTCACTCACCACAACCCTAATTGGAATTGATAAGAGTATATATGAAAGAGAGGATACGCCCTTTTTACGTGAATAGGCTGTAAAATAATGTCCAAAAGTACTTTTGTTGTTCTCCTTTACAAGTATTTATACTAAGCCTTAAATATGGAAAAAAAAAACATAATGAAAATTACATAATACATGGCTGGTCTTCTATGCTCATCTCAATCCAAAGTACATAACACATGGCCGGCTTCTCTATGTCCATTTTGGTTTAACATAGACCATGACTCATATCTAAACCAAGTGCTAATGTGTTGGATCATCTTCCTGTTAAAGTAAATGAAGACACTATGTGAATGTCTTCGGGTTCCATTTGCTTAAAGAGGATTCTCAATGTCAAATTCTGTAATCCTTTGACTTTTTCTCTTGTTATTGGTCTTATTGTTGCATTAGCTTAATTCCTATCATCTCCTTGGGCCTATGAAAGATTTGCCCTTAAATCTAATGGGTCTTCATGGGTATCTTTTGGTATATAAGGCAATAAATCTGCAACATTGAATGTAGCAAAGACATCATATTCTCCTAGTAACTCTATCTTGTATGCATTGTTGTTGATGTGCTTTAGAACTTTAAAAGGTCCATTTGCTCTAGGTGAAAGCTTTTGTGACTTCTTGTGAGGAAACCTGTCTTTGTTGAGATTAATCCAAACTAGAACACCTGGATTACAAATTTTGGTTTTCCTGTTTTTGCTGCCTTGAAGTTTCTATTGTTCTTGCGTTTTCTTAAGATGCTTAAAAGGCTTATGACGAAGCTTCTGAATCTCCTTTGCACTTTCTACTCCACTCAAGCTTTCTTCCTTTGTTGTCGGATTAGCTATTAAATCCAATGGAAGGGTAGGATTATAACCATACACGACTTCAAAGGGAGACATATCGGTTGAACTATGAGTTGACCTATTGTAAGCGAACTCAACAATAAGACACAAGTCCTAATCAATAAGATTCTTGCCAATCGTCATT
Source organism: Laguncularia racemosa (assembly GCA_037954665.1). NCBI lineage: Eukaryota > Viridiplantae > Streptophyta > Magnoliopsida > Myrtales > Combretaceae > Laguncularia > Laguncularia racemosa. Next base: position 250,397 of record JBBMOL010000316.1, on the reverse strand, counting down.
ACTCTTAGTAAGGCACCAAGAGTACGATTGACAACCTTCATTTAGCTATCCGTCTAGGGGTGACATGATGTACTATACATGATTTTGGTACTAAGTCTTTTCCCATGTGTCTTCTAGAAAAAGCTAAGAAACTTAATGTCTCTATCAAAAACAATACTGTAGGGAACACTATATAGTTTTACAATTTCCTATACAAAAAAGTTAGCTATAAAAAGTGCGTCATCTATTTTGTGGCAAGGCACAAAATGTGACATTTTGCTAAAGCGGTCAATGACAACCATGATGGAGTGTTTGCCTCCCCGTCTCTTAGGTAGACCTAAAATAAAATCCATGCTAATATCATTTTAAGGTTATGTAGGTAGAGGTAAAGGCATATATTCACCCCGAACTCCCTTCTTCCCCTTTGCCCTCTTACAAACACCACATCTCTCCAATACTTTATGGACATCCTTTATCATACCCCTCCATTAGTGATGCTCTTTTAATGACTCTAAAGTTCTCTTTTTACCAAAATGACTAGATAACCCTCCAACATGAGCTTCCTTGACTAAAAACTCTCTAATAGAACCACATAGTATACATAATTTTCCTACTTTATATAGAAAGCGATCTATCATATAATACCCATTTAATACATTTCCTCTAGAGCATCTCTCAACAATCAATTTCAGGAATTCATCTTGAGCATGCTGTTCCTTCATTAATTTAAACCCAAGCAGCTTTGATTGTAGAGAAGTGATAAGTACATACCTACGTGATAAGGCATCAACTATAATGTTCGTGTTTCCCTTCTTATACTTAATCACATAGGCAAAACTCTCTAAAAATTCCACCCATTAGGCTTGATGTTTTGACAGATGTTGTTGACCTTTGAAGTGTTTCAATGACTTATGATCTATATAAATAATAAACTCCTTAGGAAGAAGGTAATGTTGCCACATCATCAATTCCCTGACTAAGGAATAGAACTCCTTATCATATACTGAGTAGTTTAGAGGTGCACCACTCAATTTTTCATTGAAATAAGCAATGGGCTTCTTTTCCTACATCAACATAGCACCAATCCCTACCCTTGATGCATCACACTCCAATTTAAAAATTTTGTCAAAATCAAGTAAAGCTAACACTGGAGCACTAGTTAGCTTTACTTTCACCTCCTCAAAACTCTTTTAGGCTTGTTCTCTCCAAACAAAAGGAACATTCTTTTTGGTCAATTCAGTTAATGGACTGATAATGCTACTAAAATTCTTGACAAAATGTCTAGAATGAAGCCAAGCCATGAACAATTCTTACCTCAACAGTTGATTGTGGTATTGGCCAATCCTTAACAGCCCTCACTTTTTCTTCATCTACCTTTACACCGGAACTAGTTACAATAAATCCAAGAAATGTTACCTCAATTTGATAGAAAGAACACTTCTTGAGGTTTGCATACAACTGTTGTTCCCTCAGTACTAAGAAAACTACTTGTAAATGATCAACATGATTTTCCAGGTTTCTACTATAAGTCAAAATGTCATCAAAATAAACAACAATAGATTTGCCTAGAAATTCTTTCATTACATGATTCATCGGTCTCATAAAAGTACTAGGGGCATTAGTCAACCCAAATGGCATGACCATCCACATATATAAACTATAGCGTGTTTTAAAAGCGGTCTTCCGCTCATCTCCTCCCCTCATTTGAATTTGGTGATATCGGCTTTTAAGATCCACCTTAGAGAAAACCTATGCACCATGTAGCTCATTTAATATATCATCAAGTCTAGGAATGGGGTACATGTATTTGATGTTAATTTTGTTAATGGCTCTACTATCAATACACATCCTCCATGTGCCATCCTTCTTGGGAATAAGAAATGCAAGAACAACATAAGGACTGATACTTTCCTTGACAAAACCTCATTTTACCAGTTCATCCACCAAACGCTTCAATTCTTTAACCTCTTTAGGATTCATGCTATATTCAAGTCGATTTGGCAAAACAAACTTAGGCTAAAAATCAATGGCATGTTCAATGCCTCTTATAGGTAGCAATCTCTTAGGTAATTTATCTAGAAATAGATCTTTATACTCATCCAATACCTAGTTTATCATAGGGGGTAAGTACTTACGCCCATTTAACTCTAGTAAATATCTTATCTGCAATATATACACTGGCTTCTCATCCTCTATGGCCTCCTTTAGTTCATACTGTCCCATTAATAATGTCTTCTTTTTCCTAGCCTTATTAATTAGCCTCAGTGCCTCTTTTACTTCAGTAGGTGACATGGGATTCAATGCTATGCGTTTACCCTCCTTTTAGAACACATAGGTGTTCTTAAAACCATCATGTAACACTCTTATGTCATACCAACCAAGGCTTGCTAAGCAATATGTGTGATGCACACATAGGAAGAATATTACAAATAATCTTGTCATGTTACTTCTCTCCTATGCTAAATGGAACCTTAGCTCTCTGAGTAACATGTAAACTACCTTGTTCACTCAACCAATGCAATTTATAGGGCTTAAGATGTGGGGTAGTGACTAATTTCAATTTAGTCACTAATGAAGCAACCACTACGTTAATATAACTACCTCCATCAATAATAAGAGCACAAAGATTACCTTGGACCATGTAGAAGATGTGAAATAAATTTTCTCTCTGCTCATTCTCATTAGTAGGAAAGGAAGTCATCGCCTTCTGCAATACAATAATGGGCAAATGCTGATCATTCCCCTTATCCTCATGTACCTCAACATCTACATCACCATAATATTCATCCAATATAGTTAAAAAATTTGTGGCCTTGTGTATATATTCTTCTTCTTCCTCACTCTTAACCTCCACAGTAGTCATAAGTCTTCTCTTTAGATATTGAGCAGCCATATGTCCAAAACCTAGACATTTTAAACATTTAACCTAGCGATTCATTCTTCCTGATGACCCAGCTACTGCTTGTTTGTTCTCATACCCAGTAACAATTTTTCCTTTCCCAACTAATTCTTTCTCTCCTCTAATGTCTAGCACTACTGCATTCTTTTCCATATTTCTGCTATATCCCCTTCTATCAACTTGTTTACCCTCAAACCCATACAGTTTTGTAGAAGATCCATACTTGTTACTCACTACTCTATAAGGATTAGATCGCCTCTATCTCTCCACTTTCAAAGCTAACTAAATAGCCTCATCAATGGTATCATACTGCTGCAACTCTATAATACATGCAATCTCATATTTCAAATTGGACACAAATCATGCCATGGTTTATCCAAGAGGTTTGACTACCCCACATCGAATCATTAGTGTCTCAAACTCCTAAACATACTCATCTACAGTTTTGCCTCCCTATCTCAATGTCTAGAGATGCATGAATAACTCTTGCCTGTAGTGCTCTAGTATAAACCTCTTCCTCATAACTCGTTTCATTTCCTACCAAGTATAAATCTCAGCATCACCATCTCTCCGTCTACTAGTTACAAGGTTTTTCCACCATAAGGTGCCATATCTTGTAAACTTAACTGTTACTAGACAAACCCGAGTACGGTCATTAATTTCTTAACACTAAAAAAGGCCCTCTACCATATCTTCCTAGTTAAGATAATCCTTTGTATAGAACCCTTTCTAGCAAATGAAGGCATTTGCAATTTTATATATTCCAGACCTCTAGGCGGCCTGAACTTACAGCTAGGATAAGGTTCGTCCTCAAAGTTATCATCCCTTTCCTCTCGATAAGCATGATAATCTCCACCCATTCTCCTACCCATATTTTCTCTTATTGCTCCTTCGCTACGTGCATTATTATAGGCTACTTAAGGTGGTGGTGCCTGTGGATTTGCCACTGGGGGTTATGGTAATGTCATCTAATCAACTTATATGTAATTATTCTTCTAAATTTTTTCTTCCACCTACAGCACGATGTCCCTAACCTCCTCCTCCAACTTGACTATTGGCCTCATTCCCAATTCCTCCATTCACACTATCATTCGACATAGTTGTTGATATATATATATTTATTATATCTCACAATCACACCTTCACAACATAAGTCCTTCAATTCCAAATCACACACTCACAACACAATTCTTTCAAATCACAAACACACTCTACGGCATAAAATTTCTCCAACACTCATATACACACTTTACGCCACAAATTTCTCCACATTCAATCACACACTCTACGATAAAATTCTTCCAAACACTTAAACACACACTCACGGCAACGATATAACACCTATGACACAAATTCTTCCAAACACTCAAACATATACTCATGGCAACAACACACTCCTTGGCACAAAATTTCTCTAAACACTCAAACATACACTCATGAAAACAACACACCCTCTATGGCACAAATTCCTTCAACTTAAGTCAATAGTGCATTCAAAGCAATTTAACGCACAATTACTATTCGATTACACACTAATGGAATCAATTATAGTGATCCTTTAATTCATCCATGGTAAGGAACCCTAAAGCAATCTTTTAATCAAATTCATCTTACAATGACAATTAGAACATGGCACAATTCATGTAACATATACAATTTCAACTCATAATCAACAATTGAACAAGTGTATGGCATAAACCCTAAATTCCCAAATCAAAATCAAGGCACCCCACGTGTAATTCCCTTCCCAATCGTAGCTCTAATACCAAAAGATGACACGACACTCCAATTGTAATTAACAAAATGCTAATTAAGAAATAATTGAATAAGAATTCCTAAATGACAAAGATCCCCTTTCCACGTAAAACCCTAATTTTTTAAGAACAAAGAACAAATGAAATCTAAATTCTTACCAGATATGACTCACTAGTAGAATTAGGAACAATTTGTAATTGTTGATTGAACACACAACAATCTAAGCCTCACTCGCCATAACCCTAATTGGAATTGATAAGAGTGTATATGAAAGAGAGGAATCCCCCTTTTCATGTGAATGGGCTGTAAAATAATGTCAAAAAGTCCATTTGTTGTTCTACTTTACAAGTATTTATACTAAGCCTTAATTATGGAAAAACAAACAACATAATGAAAATTACATAATACATGGCCGGTCTTTTATGCCCATCTTAGTCCAAAGTACATAACACATGGCCGACTTCTCTATGTCCATTTCAATTTAACATGGACCATGACTCATCTCCAAACCATGTGCTAATGTGTTTGATTGTCTTCTTGTAATAACGACAAATGTACCTGATTAAATACAAAACATTCATATAAAGTAAATGAAGACACTATGTGAATGTCTTTGGGTTCCATTTGCTTAAAGAAGATTCTCAATGTTAAGTTCTGTAGTCCTTTAGCTCTTGCTCTTGTTATGGGTCCTGTTGTTGCATTAGATTGATTCCCATCAATTTGCCATCCTTCTTTAGAACAAGGAGCATAGGAACAATGCAAGGGCTAGTATTCTCTTTGACAAAACCCCGCTCTACTAACATATCCACTTGTTGCTTCAACTCTTTAGCTTCTTTAGGATTCATGCGATATGTAGGCCGATTTGGTAAGACTGACCGAGGCTGCAAATTGATTGTATGATCAATACCTCTCACTGGTGGTAACCCTTTAGGCAACTACTTAGGGAATACATCCATGTGCTCATCTACCAACTGGTTCACAATAGGTGGTAATTGTTCCTGCCCATTAACCTCTAACACATATCGCATTTGCAATAAATACTTTCACCTCTCTTCCTAAATGGCCTCTTTCAATTCCTTCTACCTTACAAATAAGGACTTTGATGAGCAAAACCCTTGGTATGTCAAACCTATAACCCGACGATTAAAATTGAAATCAGAATTCCCACTAATCGTCTTGAGCAAGTTGTAATTCGTAACTAGACCCCAACCACACTTGTTGATTGGAACCCCTATCAATGATTTCCTCAAGCGTTTATGTTGAAGAAACCATAAAGTTCTTTCTCAAAGAACAAGAGAGAGCTTTTCCATGAAAAGTGCATTTCAATAATATCATAAAAGTGTTTTGCGTGTTCCCCAATTGTTGTGATATATTGTTATCACATGTCAAAAGAATAACCTACGTTTCCAAACATATCACAACCAACCTTCCTTCTTAAAGATTGAGAAATCTTCTAACTAAATATACTAAAACACAAAACCAAACAAATAAAACAAATCATAACAAAGAAAACCGAATGTCTCTCCTCTTTTTGGTTCAGTTACCCTTTTTAAAATAAATTATTCTAAAGCTTCCATATCCTTGCACCCCTCTATGGAATCGTGAATGAAGTTGACAAAGGTTGATTCTCTTTTAGTGTAACTTGGTTTCTTCTTTTGTAGGTCCATGACTAGTTCTTGCAAAGCTTCACTCATCTGCTTAGCTCTAGCTCGGGTCATTAGGCCTCCAATACCATATAATGGGTCTTGGGACTTTGGTTCATTCCTTTTTTATGCTAGTTGATCCTCATCATTCCCTCCTTCCTCGAATCACTTCAATAAAAAAGAGTAAGATTAGAAACATTAAAAGTTGCGCTTACATTACCATAGTGACTTAGCAAGTCAATCTTGTGAGTGTTGTCATTGATGCACTCCACTACTTGGAAAGGTCCATCTCCCCTAGGATGCAATTTAGACTTCCGCTATTCTGCAAATCTTTCCTTTCTCAAATGTACCCAAACTTAGTCTCCTGGATGAAGCACGGTCTTAACACTTCCCTTATTGGCTTAATGAGCATAGTGCTCATTTTTCTTCTCAATATTAGTCTGAACCTGAGCATGCAATTCCCTAACAAATTCTGCCTTTTTCTTTCCATCAAGATCAACAAACTCGTTAGTGGGTAAAGGTAAAATGTCCAATGGGGTCAAGGGATTAAAGCCATATACAAACTCAAATGGAGAATATGATATAGTGGAATGCACCATCCTATTATATGCAAATTCTACATGAGGTAAACATGCCTCCCATTGTTTCAAGTTCTTATGAATCATAGCATGCAATAAGGTTGAAAGAGTCCTATTGACCACTTCAGCCTGACCATCAGTTTGAGGGTATGTAACAGTAGAAAACAATAACTTGGTGCCTAGCCTATTCTACAAGGTTCGCTAAAAATGACTCAAAAATCTTACATCCCTATCACTCACAATGGATTTAGGCAAACCATGTAATTGTACCATCTCCCTAAAGAACAAGTCAGCAATATGTAGTGCATCATTAGTTTTAGAATAGGCAGTGAAATGAGCCATCTTACTAAACCTATCAACTACAACAAATATGCTATCTTTGCCACTTTGAGATTGTGGTAACCCTAATATGAAATCCATAGAGATGTCAGTTTAAGGCTGATTAGGCACAGGCAATAGAAGATATTCCCTATAGGGCATCACTCTGGACTTAGCCTTTCTACATGCAATGCACTTATCACACACATTTTGTACATCATGTTTCATTTTAGGCTAATAAAAATGTTCATGTAAAATGTCTAAAGTTTTTCTAACACCAAATTATCCCATCAAATCGCCACCATGTATCTCCCTCACCAACAGTTCACATATTGAACTTTTTAGCACACATAACCTATCTTTCTTAAATAAATACCCATCATGCCGATAAAAGTTAGCATATCCAGATTTAGAAAAAGTGGCTTAAATTTGACCGAAATCAACGTCATTCTCATATAATTCTTTCATGCATTCAAGTCTAAGCAGTTTAGTATGTAAAGAAGTTAAAAAGAGAGTACCTTTGAGATAGTGCATTGGCCACCACGTTTTCCTTCCCTTGCTTGTATTTAATTATGTAGGGAAAGGTTTTGATGAACTCCAACCACTTGGTGTACCTCTTGTTCAACTTACACTATGTTTTCAGGTACTTTAAACTTTCTTGATCTAAATGAATGATGAACCCCTTAGGCCATATGTAGTGTCGCCACGTTTGCAGGATCTTCACTAAAGCATATAACTCCTTATCATACATTGGTTAATTTAAGGCAGCACCATTGAGTTTTTCACTAAAGTATGTGATTGGCTTGGAATCCTACATTAATACACCACTAATACCTTTCCCAGAAGCACCGCATTTAATCTCAAAAACTTTCTCAAAATTAGGCAATACTAATAAAGGTGTGTTAGTTAACCTACCTTTTAAGGTTTAAAAATCCTGCTCATGCACTTCAATCCACTTGAAGTTGGCATTCTTCTTAACAAGGTCATTTAGAGGAGCAGCTATGGAACTGAAGTCCCTTACAAATCTCCTATAAAAACTTGCTAAGCCATGGAAACTCCTGACCTCATTTGCATTCTTTGGTGTTAGCCACTCTCGGATCGCCTTCGCCTTATCCTCATCCATAGCTATCCCATCTACAGCTACAACAAATGTAAGAAAAACCACAATTTCCATACAAAAAGTACACTTCTTTAAATTAACATATAACAGGTTTTCCCTCAAAGCAGTAAACATACATTGTAGATGCTGAACGTGATCATCTAATGACCTACTGTAAATTAGAATGTCATCAAAGTATACAACAACAATTTTGCTAATAAAATGATGCAAAACATGATTCATTAGCCTCATAAAAGTGCTAGGTGTGTTTGTTAACCCAAAAGGCATTACCATCCATTCATATAACCCATTTTTAGTCTTAAAAGCCACTTTCCATTCATCCCCCTCTTTCATACGAATTTAGGAATAGCCATTCTTTAAATCAATTTTAGAAAATAAACAAGCACCATGCAATTCATCAAGCATATCATTTAATCTAGGAATAAGATGTCTATACTTAACTATTATCTTATTGATTGCTCGGGAGTCGACATACATTCACCATGTCCCATCCTTTTTAGGAACCAAGATGATAGGAACTGAACATGGACTGAGGCTTTCCTTTATAAATCCTTTCTCCATCAATTCATTAACCTGCCTCTAAATTTCCTTTGCCTCTTTAGGATTAGTTTTGTAAGCTAGTCGGTTAGGAATAGATGCACCTGACAAGAAATCAATTTAATGCTCGATACCTTATCGTGGGGGTAGGCCTTACAGTACTTATCCAAGAAACAAGTTTTCATATTCCTGCAAAAGAGACACCATCATACTAGGCAATGAAGAGTTAATGTTAGTATTAGTAAAATAAACATCCTAGTACATAAGTACGAGTAGTTGTTTCCTTGCCAACATTGCATTCTTAACCTCACTTTTTCTAGCAATTTTCTCTTCTCTGAGTGTTTCAGACTCTTTTCCCTTTTCCCTTATGGCTCACCAGTGTTTGTCTCTCATTCTTTTCTTTTTTTCTCACCCTTCTTTCGCACAATCACGTATTTCTCTCTGAATTCTTTTGCTATCCTCACTTGATCCTCGCATGGTTTTTGTGGAGTTAGAACCACCTTCCTTTTGTTTAAAACAAAAGAATATTGGTTATTGTAACCATCGTACATCACCTTCCTATCAAACTGCCATGGTTGACCCAGTAATAAGTGACTAGTTTGCATGGGAACTACATCACACATCACCTCATCACTATAAATCCCTATGGAAAAAGCAATAAGAACTTGCTTGGTCACCTTCACTTCCCGACACTCATTCAACCATTGCAACCAATATGGATTAGGATGTTTCATAGCCTTCAACTGCATCTTATCAACCAACAAGGTGCTAGCAACATTAATGCAGCTGCCGCTATCAATGATCAAGCTACATACCTTGTTCTACACATGACATCGGGTATAAAAGATGTGTTCACATTGAACCTTTTCACCATCATCCTACAGTTAAGCACTGAGGACTCGTCTTGTAACATATAGCTCGCCACTCAAGAGTCCCTCCAAGTCGACATCATCATACTTTGAGGGTGATGTATCATCATCCTCAGAACTAATACTCTCCACATCTCCATTATCGTAAATGATCATAGCCCTTTAATTTGGACACTGAGATGCAATATGTCTAAATCCCTAACACCTGAAACATTTAATATCACAAGTTCTCAAAGATGGTTTAGTGTCAGTTTTACCTTTAAAAGTAGCGACTGGACTCTTAGTCTTCGTGTACTCTTTAGACTTTGAATTTGTAGGATTCTTCTTCTAATTGGACTTCCATGAAGAGTTAGAAGATGCCCCAAATTTTGGATTGCTCTTATACTTCAATTGTCTCTCTACCTTGATTGCCCTAATAACTCTTCCATATCCAAATAGTGATCAAATCCACTACGTCAACAATCTTCCTATTCAACCCATTAATGAACCTAGCTATTGTAGCCTCATCATCCTCCTCCATTCTGGACTTAATCATGGCTATCTCCATCTCTTTATAGTAGTCCTCTACACTCTTGGACCCCTGTGTCAACCCTTGAAACTTCCTAAGCAAATCCTTATGATAATGACTAAGGATAAACCACTACTACATAATGGTCATCATCTCATCCTAGGTACTAACAGGTCTCTCTCCATACCTACGTCTAATACGTACTAGCTGGTCCCACCAAACACTAGAATATTCTGAAAATTCAATTGCAGCCAATTTAACCTTTTTCTCCTCAACATAATTGTGGCACTCAAATACTTGATCTACCTTCCTCTCTTACTCCAAATACAACTCTTGATCATTTTTCCCTTGAAATGAGGGTATCTTCATTTTAATACTCCCTAGATTACTGTCTCGCCTCTGAGTGTTCCCTCTCTCCCTCATATATCTATACTCTCTTGAATCTGTTTCTTCACCCTCTTCTATCCTTACTCCTCCCCTCGAGGGCCTACTCGTGCCTCGCCTAACAGTAGTATTGCTAGACGGTTCCTTACTCCTCTCCATCGTATCCATCCTCTCATGGATTTGTTCAAGTTCACCACTCAATATCCTTTTCATCTCCCTCATTAACGCATTAAACATCACCCTACTTTCCCCTCCTCCATTCTCACCTCCAGTTGGACTTTGTCCTGACATATCTCTACAGTCAAGAAAAGAGATTAGTAACACAAATATAATATATCTCTCACAATTCACTCGTGTGTTGCTCTCAGTAGTAATGTCCTCACAATTCACTCGTGTTTAGCTCTCAGTAATAAGGTTCTCACAACCCGCTCTTACAATTCGTTGATATGAACTCAGATTGAAAAACTTCCTCCATGCAAACCACTAAAGCAAATCTATTGACTAACTATTGGTTCCATGTTAAGGCAAGTAAGGATACAATCACGAATTAATTGATATGAAAAGACTCACTACAAAATTGGAATCACAAACCAAGAGATATCCACAACACGAAATAGGAAAGTAGAATATTGCATCGAGCATGTAATGGAATGTAATGTAATTCAGTTACAATATTGAAAAGGTAAGATAATGTTGAAGGTAAGAATTGGAAAGTGTATTGTATCACTTGATTATGTGATTTCAAAGTATGGATTTTTGGTCTTGTAACTTGGAAATTGAATATTCCACGACAGAATTCGACTTTTTTTTTTTTTATATGACTATCTAAGAATAAGGAACAAGAATTAAAGATTGGATTTCAATTTGCTAAATAAAAAAGTATTGTTATCGGTCACCTGATGAGAGCCATGATAGGAGCTAAGCCAGAAGATGGAATGTGGATCCTCTTGAAGTGCCACTTGGACCGATCACAAGAACTCGAGCGAAACGATTAAAGGAAGCACTTAACGGGTTGATAAAGGATGTCCATGAAGTCGGAAAGGATTGGAGCAATCATGAAGTTGGAAAGGATTGGAACAACCATGGGAATGCCCTTGCTCTTGTACAAGTCAAAACGGATACGGGTTGAAGAGGGCGTGTCTTTATAAGGCACGGCCATGTAGGAGTCTGGAGGTTACACAGAATCATACATGGTCGTATACACGGTTCAAAGGCACGGCCGTGTATGGTGTCAAGAATTTCCATAGAAAGATACACGACTAGAAGTACATGGTCGTGTATGTTGTCAAGATTTCCACAGAAAGATACACGACTAGAAGTATATGGTCGTGTACATTGTCAAGATTTACACAGAAAGATACACGACTAGAAGTACACGGTCGTGTACATCTCCAACGCCAATCGTGTATATGTCAATGCCGGCTCCAAGGTTGTCGGCCTTCATTCCCATGCTGCCGGCCTTCATGTCTTGTTTTGTTATTTTTACGCAACTTATTGAAGTGATGTTGTTTTGGGGCTTTATTGTTATGAATTGTAAACCCTAATATAAAGCTCCTAGGGTTTAGAACATATAGAATATAGAATATACAACATACAAGTTTGAAAACACTTTGAGAGAATTCCTCCCTTGGTTCTTTAAAGAACTAATCTAGAACTTATCGGATTTTTATTCCATGGCGTTTATCCCGACTTATCAATCGGTCTTTCATCCCGATTGTGGCGTCTACATATTATACCAAGGTTCTTGTCTCACTTATAGGCAACGGGACGCGGTTTCCACTTGAGTGTGTTTGGCATCTTGGGTAGCAAATTCCGAACGTATTGGTATTAGGTTTTGTCAAATGTTAGCGTGGTTCATATCAATTAGGAATCCGAGCTAACCGATTTCGTATCAGTTTGGTATCAGAGCCTAGGTTTGTTAAACCATCAGTTCGATTTGAGGAAGGTAACATCAAAACCCTAACTCCAATCATTCATATCAATTGTTCGTATTCAATTTCATAGTGTTAATTGTCTATTGAAAGTGTAGTACCTACTATTCAATTTGGTTACAAAAAAAAAGGACGAATCATGACAAAAAAAAAGGAACGTGATCAAGAGCAACAAACAAAGGCGACAAAAAAAAAAAATCTGAAAGAAAAAGAGGAAAAATTTTGAGCCCTAGAGTTGTTTTGAATTCTACGGAAGGGAATTGGTGTAGTTTGGGTTAGTTCCAAGAGAATTGAGAAGAGGAATTGGTGAGTTGATATCATCATTGCTTGTGAGAATACACGAGTGACTGTGTGACATCATCCTTTAAGCGAAACACGTAAGGGAGTGTATCATGAGGTTTAATTATATATATTTGTGTTCGTGCTAACCTTTTTTTTTTGCAGGAACTATGTCGAGGCAACATTCTCCTGAAAGTGAGAGGGGAAGGTTTGATGCTAGGTTAGTGATTGAGGCGTTGAGGGGTGAGATGAAGAGGATGTTTTAGGAGGGCATGGAACAAATTAATGAGACTGTGGAACAAAGACTAGAGCAATCTAAAAATGTCTTCCAAGGGCATAAGAGGGAGAGTTGTTCTAGGAGAGTAGAAAGGGGTGGAGATGAAATGCCTGATGATGAATTTGATGAACCTTCTGTAGGGAGTTATAGAGGTTATAGTGGTAGGAATAGAGGAACTAGGGATTGGGAAGATAGAGGAGATAGGAATAGAGAGGATAATCAACTAAGTAGTATAAAGATGAAGATCCCTCCTTTCAAAGGGAAGAATGATCCCGAGGCGTACTTAGAGTGGGAGAAGAAGGTAGAGATGGTATTTGATTGTCACAACTATAGTGGGAGAAAGAAAGTGAAACTTGCTGCCATTGAATTTTCCGATTATGCCATAGTGTGGTGGGATCAACTAATGTTGGATCAAAGAAGGAATGGCAAACCACCTATTCAGTCGTGGGAAGAGATGAAGAGGGTGATGAAGAAGCGATTTGTGCCTACGTATTACTATCGTGAATTACACAACAAAATTGCAAACTCTTAGGCAGGGAAGCCGAAGTGTGGATGAGTATTTCAAGAAGATGGAAGTTACTATGATTAAGGCGAATGTAAAGGAGGATAGAGAGGCAACCATGGCTAGGTTTCTTGCTGGATTGAATAGAGAAATTCAAAACGTCGTAGAATTGCAGCATTATGTAGAATTGGAAGATATGGTTCATATGGCTATAAAGGTTAAGAACCAACACAAGAGGAAAGGTAGTAGTACTGCATGGTTTCAACAGGGTGCTGGTTCATCCGCTTGGAAGACTAACCAATGGAAGAAGGAAGAAAAGCCTTTACCCACCAAACCAAAAGGAGAGCAGAGGCAAGCAAGTTCAACTCCTGGTGATCAAGGTAAACCTGATTCTTTTACTCCTAGAAATCGTGACATTAGATGTTTTAAATGCCAAGGTAGAGGCCATATTGCTAGTCAATGTCTGAATAGGCGTGTTATGATTCTACGTGATGATGGTGAGTATGAGACTAAGGGGGATAGTGAAGAGGATGATATGCCTCCATTAGATGATGCTAGTGATGACGAGGAGCCTGCAGTAGGGATGTTAGTGGCAGTAGTGTAGAGAGCTTTGAATGTGTAGGTGAAGGAAGAAGAGCAGGTGCAAAGAGAGAATATCTTTCATACTAGATGTTATCTAGGTGATCATAGTTGCAGTTTGATCATTGATGGAGGAAGTTGAACTAATGTGGTGAGTACTTTTATTGTTGAGAGGCTAGGACTCAAGACTACTAAACACCCTAATACATATATGATGCGAGATCGGTTTGATCGGATTCCTAACCGATACGAACCACGTCAACCTGTGATGAAACCCAATACCAATACGCTGGGAATTCGTTACCTAAGATGCCAAAACACTCTCAAGTGGAAACCGCAACCCATTGTCTATAAGTGAGACAAGAACCTTAGTATAATATGAAGACACCACAATCAGGATGAAAGACCGATTGATAAGTCGGGATGAACGCCACGGAAATTAATCCGATAAGTTCTAGTTAGTTCTTGAGGAACCAAGAGAGGAGCCTCTCAAAAGTGTTGTTAATGTTCTAAGATGTATGTTATGTTCTAAACCCTAGGAGCTTTACACTAGGGTTTACAATTCGTAACAATAAAGCCTAAAACGACATCACTTCAATAAGTTGCGTAAAAATAACAAAAACAGAACATGAAGGCCGGCGGCGTTGGAATGAAGGCCGGCAGCCTTGAGCCGGCGTTGGAGACATACATGGCCGTCTACTTCTAGACGTGTATCTTTCTGTGGATTTTCTTGACTCCATACACGACCGTGCCTTTGACCGTGTATATGACCATGTATGATTTTGTGTAACTTTGAGATTCCTACACGGCCGTGGCTTGTAAATACACGCCCTATTCACCCCGTATCCGGTATGACTTGTACAAAAGCAAGGGTCTTCCCATGGTTATTCTAATCCGTTCCAACTTCATGATTGCTCCAATCCTTTCCGACTTCATGGACATCCTTTATCAACCTGTTAAGTGCTTCCTTGAGTCGTTTTGCTCGATTTCTTGTGATTGGTCTAGGCGGCACTTCAAGAGGATCCACATTCCTTCTTCCGACTTGAGTCTCATTATAGATCTCATCATTCCCCTCCTCTTGAAAAGGATTTGTCCTCAAATCATCACCTACATCAAAAGGACTCAGATCAGTAACATTAAATGTGGCACTTACTTGATACTCACCAGGCAAATCTATCTTGTATGCATTATCGTTGATGCGCTCAAGAATTTGAAATGGTCCATCGCCTCTAGTAAGTAGTTTAGATCGACGCTGCACGGGAAACCGCTCTTTACGTATGTGAACCCAAACCCAGTCTCTAGGTTCAAAGACAGCTTGTCGATGACCCTTGTTGGCTTGATTCACATACTACTCTATTCTTTGCTCAATGTTTAGCCTTCTCACGAAATCTGCCTTAGAATCAGCATCAAAACTCACAAACTTGTTAGGTGGCAATGGCAATAAATAAATAGGAGCCAGTGGGTTAAAACCATACACAATCTCAAATGGTGAACAATGAGTAGTGCTATGTACATCCCTATTATATGCAAACTCCACAAATGGTAGGCAATCCTCCCAGGTCCTAATGTTCTCCTCTATGATTGCCCTCAACAATTGAATTAAAGTCCTGTTAACCACCTCAGTTTTCCCATCAGTTTGTGGGTGACAGGTAGTCAAAAATAATAACTTAGTTCCTAACTTAGCCCAGAATACTCTCCAAAAATGACTCAAAAATTTTACATCCCGATCACTAACAATGCTCCTAGGTATACCATGCGGACGCACTACCTCTCTAAAGAACAAATCAACAATGTGTATAGCATCATCAGTTTTACGACAAGGAATGAAATGAACCATTTTAGAAAACCTATCAACAACCACAAAAATAGAATCTCGACCATGCCTAGGCCAAGGTAATCCTAACACAAAATCCATGGAAATATCTACCCAAGGCTCATGAGGAATGACACGAGACTCATATAACTCATCTAACATGTCATCTAACCAAGGAATGGGATGACGATACCTTACCGTGATGTTGTTGATGGCGCGGCAGTCAACACACATTCTCCATGTCCCATCCTTCTTAGGCACCAAAATCACAGGCACTGCATATGGACTCATGCTTTCTCTCATGTACCCCTTCTCTATTAATTCATCGACCTGCCTTTGGAGTTCCTTTGTCTCCTCCGGATTGCTCCTATAAGCTGGCTTGTTTGGAATCGATGCTTCGGGTACAAGGTCAATCTAGTGCTCAATAACACGAATAGGTGGTATTCCCTTTGGAATCTCCTTAGGAAAGACATCTTCAAAGTCCTGCATAATAGATACAACCACACTAGGCAAAGAGTTAGATAGTTCGTTAGTATTAAGACATGTTTCCTTAAAAACTAGCAACAACATAGGTTGCTTCATCACTAACGCTCTCCTCACTACACTCGCTCTTGCCACACAACTCTCCTTTTGCAAGGCTGCACTCTCCCTTTCACTCACCACCAAAGTTGATCCCCCTTCAACTTGGTCTCTCATACTCTTTCCAGCCTTCCTCTCTTTTTCCTTTTGATATTGACTTTTGTATTCCTTTTCTTTCTCACTGTCTTTTGCTCTCTTACTCTCCCTCTGCTTTTCACTCACCTTATGTTTTGCAAACGACTATTGTAGCTGCAACTGATCCTCATACACCTGTTTAGGTATTAACGGTTTAAGATTAAAGCTTTTCCCTTGGTGAACAAGCGTATACTTGTTAGAAAAGCCATCATGAACAACCTTCCTATCAAATTGCCATGGCCTCCCCAACAACACATGACATGCTTGCATTGGCACTACATCGCATAACACCTCATCCTCATACCTACCAATGCGAAAACCAATCAAGGCTTGCTTACTCACCTTAATCTCGCCACTATCATTCAACCACTGCAATTTATATGGACTAGGGTGTCTAATAGTTCTGATTCCCAGCCTCTCAACAATAAAGTTACTCACTACATTAGTGAAACTTCCTCCATCAATGATCAAACTACAAATATGATCTCCTAGAAAACATCTAGTATGAAATATATTCTCCCTTTGCACCTCCTCTTCTTCCTTCACCTGCACATTCAAAGCTCGCTTCACTACTGCCACTATCCTCCCTATTACAGGCTCCTCATCATCACTAGCATCCTCTAATGGAGGCATATCATCTTCCTCACTATCCCCCTCAGTCTCATACTCACCATCATCCCGCAATATTATCACACGCCTATTTGGACATTGACTAGCAATATGGCCTCTACCTTGGCATTTAAAACATCTAATGTCACGATTTCTAGAAGTAGAAGATTCAGGGTTACCTTGATTACCAGGAGTAGAACCCGCTTGCCTCAGCTCTCCTTTCGGTTTAGTGGGTAATGGCTTTTCTTCCTTCTTCCATTGGTTAGTCTTCTAAGTGGATGAACCATTACCCTGTTGAAACCATGCATTACTACTACCTTTCCTCTTGTGCTGGTTCTCAACCTTTATAGCCATGTGAACCATATTCTCCAATTCTACATAATGATGCAATTCCACAACATTTTGGATTTCTCTATTCAACCCAGCAAGAAACCTAGCCATGGTAGCCTCTCTATCCTCCTCTACATTCGCCCTGATCATAGTAACTTCCATCTCCTTGAAATACTCATCCACACTTCGGCTTCCCTGCCTCAGAGTTTGCAACTTGTTGTGCAATTCACAATAGTAATACGCAGGCACAAACTGCTTTTTCATCACTTTCTTCATCTCTTCCCACGACTCAATAGGTGGCTCGCCATTCCTTCTTCTATTCAACATTAGTTGATCCCACCACACTATAGCATAATCCGAAAACTCAATGGCAGCAAGTTTCATTTTCTTTCTCCCACTGTAGTTATGACAATCAAACACCATCTCTACCTTCTTCTCCCACTCTAAATACGCCTCGGGATCATTCTTCCCTTGGAAAGGAGGAATCTTCATCTTTATGCTACTTAATTGATCATCCTCTCTATTCCTATCTCCTCTATCTTCCTAATCCCTAGTTCCTCTATTCCGACCACTATAACCTCTATCACTCCCGATAGAACGCTCATCAAAGTCATCATCCAACATTTCATCTCCACCCCTTAGTACTCTCCTAGAACGACTTTCCCTCTTACGCCCTTGGAATACGTTTGTGGATTGCTCTAGTCTTTGCTCTACCATCTCATGAATTTGTTCCATTCCCTCTTGGAACATCCTCTTCATCTCACCCCTCAACGCCTCAATTACTAACCTAGCATCAAACCTTCCCCTCTCACCTTCAGGAGAATGTTGTCTCAACATTGTCCTTGCAGAAAAGATTAGTACTAACACAAATATATATAAAATTAAACCTCACGATACACTCCCTTACGTGTTTCGCTCAAATGATGATATCACACAGTCATTCGTGTATTCTCACAAAAAATGATGATATCAACTCGCCAATTCCTCTTCTCAATTCTCTTAGAACTAACCCAAACTACACCAATTCCCTTCCATAGAATTCGAAAACAAATCTAGGGTTCATAAATTTTCCTCTTTTTTTTTTCTATCCGATTTTTTTTTTTTTTGTCTTTGTTGTTGCTCTTGATCACGTTTCTCTTTTCTTTTCTCTTTTTTTTTTTTGGTAACAAATCGACTAGCAGATACTACACTTTCAATGGACAATTAATACTATGAAATTGAATACGATAATTGATATGAACGATTGGAGTTAGGGTTTTGATGTTAGCTTCCTCAAACCGAACTTGATGTTTTGACAAACCTAGGCTTTGATACCAAACTGATACGAGATCGGTTTGATTGGATTCCTAACTGATACGAACCATGTCAACCTGTGATGAAACCCAATACCAATACACTCGGAATTCGTTACCTAAGATGCCCAAACACCCTCAAGTGGAAACCGCAACCCGTTGTCTATAAGCGAGACAAGAACTTTGGTATAATATGAAGACGCCACAATCGGGATAAAAGACCGATTGATAAGTCGGGATGAACGCCATGGAAATTAATCCGATAAGTTCTAGTTAGTTCTTGAAGAACCAAGAGAGGAGCCTCTCAAAAGTGTTGTTAATGTTCTAAGATGTATGTTATGTTCTAAACCCTAGGAGCTTTATACTAGGGTTTACAATTCGTAACAATAAAGCCCAAAACGACATCACTTCAATAAGTTGCGTAAAAATAACAAAAACAGAACATGAAGGCCGACGGTGTAGACATGAAGGCCAGCGGCGTTGGAATGAAGGCCGGCGGCCTTGAGCCGGCGTTGGAGACATATACGACCGTGTACTTCTAAACGTGTATCTTTCTGTGGATTTTCTTGACTCCATACACGGCCGTGCCTTTGACCGTGTATATGACCGTGTATGATTCTGTGTAACTTTGAGATTCCTACACGGTCGTGCCTTGTAAATACACGCCCTCTTCACCCCGTATCCGATATGACTTATACAAGAGCAAGGGTCTTCCCATGGTTGCTCCAATCCGTTCCAACTTCATGATTGCTCCAATCCTTTCCGACTTCATGGACATCCTTTATCAACCCGTTAAGTGCTTCCTTAAGTCGTTTCACTCGATTTCTTGTGATCGGTCTAGGCGGCACTTCAAGAGGATCCACATTCCTTCTTCCGGCTTGACTCTCATTATAGATCTCATCAATATAAATTGCAGTGGTTGAATGATAGTGGCGAGACTAAGGTGAGTAAGCAAGCCTTCATTGCTTTTCGCATTGGTAGGTATGAGGATGAGGTGTTATGCGATGTAGTGGCAGTGCAAGCGTGTCATGTGTTGTTGGGGAGGCCATGGCAATTTGATAGAAAGGTTGTTCATGATGGCTTTTCTAACAAGTATACGCTTGTTCACCAAGGGAAAAGCTTTAATCTTAAACCTTTAACACCTAAACAGGTGTATGAGGATCAGTTGCAACTACAATAGTCTTTTGCAAAATATAAGGTGAGTGAAAAACAAAGGGAGAGTGAGAGAGCAAAAGACAGCGAGAAAGAAAAGGAACACAAAAGTCTATATCAAAAGGAAAAAGAGAGGAAGGCTGGAAAGAGTGTGAGAGACCAAGTTGAAGGGGGATCAACTTTGGTGGTGAGTGAAAAGGAGAGTGCAGCCTTGCAAAAGGAGAGTTGTGTGGCAAGAGTTAGTGTAGTGAGGAGAGCGTTAGTGATGAAGCAACCCATGTTGTTACTGGTTTTTAAGGAAACTTGTTTAAATACTAACGAACTATTTAACTCTTTGCCTAGTGTGGTTGTGCCTATTGTGCAGGACTTTGAAGGTGTCTTCTCTGAGGAGATTCCAAAGGGATTACCACCTATTCGTGGTATTGAGCACCAAATTGACCTAGTACCCGGAGCATCGATTCCAAACAAACCGGCTTATAGGAGCAATCTAGAGGAGACAAAGGAACTCCAAAGGCAGGTCGATGAATTAATGGAGAAGGGGTACGTGAGAGAAAGCATGAGTCCGTGTGCAGTTCTTGTGATTTTGGTGCCTAAGAAGGATGGATCATGGAGAATGTGTGTTGACTGCCGCGCCATCAACAACATCACGGTAAAGTATCATCATCCCATTCCTTGCTTAGAGACATATTAGATGAGTTATATGGGTCTAATGTCATTCCTCATGAGCCTTGGATAGATATTTCCATAGATTTTGTGTTAGGATTACCCAGGTCTAGACATGGTCGAGATTCTATTTTTGTAGTCGTGGATAGATTATCTAAAATGGCACATTTCATTCCTTGTCACAAAACAGATGATGCTTGCAATATTGCTAATTTGTTCTTTAGGGAAGTTGTGAGATTACATGGTATGCCTAGAACAATCATATCGGATAGAGATGCTAAGTTCTTGAGTTACTTCTGGAAGACATTGTGGGCTAAGTTAGGAACTAAGTTATTGTTTTCTACTACTTGTCATCCACAGACTGATGGTTAAACTGAGGTAGTAAATCGAACTTTATCTACTTTGTTGAGGGCTGTTATTAAAAAGAACATTAAAAGTTGGGAGGATTGTTTGCCGCATGTTGAATTTGCCTATAATCGCACAATGCATTCTACTACTAAGTTTACTCCTTTTGAAATTATGTATGGTTTTAATCCACTAACTCCTTTGGATTTATCACCTCTGCCTATTTCTAAGTATGTTAATCTAGATGGCAAGAAGAAAGCATAATTTGTTAAACAGATCCATGAGAAGACAAGGCTAAACATTGAGCGAAGAACAAAGCAGTATGTGAAACAAGCCAACAAGGGTCGTCGACAAGCCGTCTTTGAACCTGGAGACTGGGTTTGGGTTCACATGCGCAAAGAGTGGTTTCCTATGCAGCGTTGATCTAAACTACTTCCTAAAGGCGATGGACCATTTCAAACTCTTGAGCGCATCAATGATAATGCATACAAGATAGATTTACCTGGTGAGTATCAAGTCAGTGCTACATTTAATGTTACTAATTTGAGTCCTTTTGATGCAGGTGATGATTTGAGGACAAATCCTTTTCAAGAGGAGGGGAATGATGAGAGCCATGATGGGAGCCAAGCCATAAGATGGAATGTGGATCCTCTTGAAGTGCCACCTGGACCGATCACAAGAACTCGAGCGAAACGATTAAAGGAAGCACTTAATGGGTTGATAAAGGATGTCCATGAAGTCGAAAGGATTGAAGTAATCATGAAGTTAGAAAGGATTGGAACAACCATGGGAATGCCCTTACTCTTATACAAGTCATAAACGAATACGGGTTGAAGAGGGCGTGTCTTTACAAGGCACGGCCGTATAGGAGTCTAGAGGTTACACAAAATCATACACGGTTGTATACACAGTTCAAAGGCACGGCCGTATATGGTGTCAAGAATTTCCACAGAAAGATACACGACTAGAAGTACATGGTCGTGTATGTTGTCAAGATTTCCACAGAAAGATACACGACTAGAAGTATACGGTCGTGTACATTGTCAAGATTTCCACAGAAAGATACACGACTAGAAGTACACGGTCGTGTACATCTCCAACGCCAATTGTGTATATGTCAACGCCGGCTCTAAGGCCGCCGTCCTTCATTCCCATGCTGCCGGCCTTCATGTCTTGTTTTGTTATTTTTACGCAACTTATTGAAGTGATGTCATTTTGGGGCTTTATTGTTATGAATTGTAAACCCTAATATAAAGCTCCTAGGGTTTAGAACATATAGAATATAAAATATACAACATACAAGTTTGAAAACACTTTGAGAGAATTCCTCTCTTAGTTCTTTAAAGAACTAATCTAGAACTTATCGGATTTTTATTCCGTAGCGTTCATCCCGACTTATCAATCGGTCTTTCATCCCGATTGTGGCGTCTACATATTATACCAAGATTCTTGTCTCACTTATAGGCAACGGGTCGCGGTTTCCACTTGAGTGTGTTTGGCATCTTGGGTAGCAAATTTTGAATGTATTGGTATTGGGTTTCGTCATACGTTGGCATGGTTCGTATCAGTTAGGAATCCGAGCAAACCGATTTCGTATCATCACCAATAGACTTTCGATGAGTGAATTCAGAATTTTTTTTATACGAATTTCTAGGGTATGAACAAGAATTATGGAATGAACAAACAAATAATTAACAAAGGATAGATGTTACTTGATTCAAGAAGTTGAAGCTCTGATACCAAATGATGCGCAAAACCCTAGGTATGTCAAACTTAGAACCCAGTGATTGAAATTGAAATCAAAATTCCCACGAATCATCTTGAACAAGTTGTAATTCGTAACTAGACCCCAACCACACCTGTTGATTGAAACCTAAGCTACCAATGATTTCCCCAAGAATTTATGTTGAAGAAACTGTGGAGTTCTTTCTCAAAGAACAAGAGAGTTCTTTTCCACAAAAAGTGTATTTCAATAATATCATAAAATTGTTTTGCGTGTTCCCCTATCGCTGTGATATATTGTTATCACATGACAAAAGAATAACCTAAATTTCCAAACATAGCACAAACGACCTTCCTTCCTAATGACAAAAAAATCTTCTAACTAAATATACTAAAACACAAAACCAAATAAATAAAACAAATCATAACTAAGAAAACTGATTGTCTCTCCTCTTTTCTGTTCAATTTCCCTTTTTAAAATAAACTATTCTAAAGCTTCCATATTCTTGCATCGCTCTATGGAAACGTGAATCAAGTTGACAAAGGTTGATTCTCCTTTAGTGTAACTTGGTTCCTTCTCTTATAGGTCCATCACTAGTCCTTGCAAAGCTTCACTCATTTGCTTAGCTCTAGCTCGGGTCATTAGGCCTCTAATACCATGTAATGGGTCTTGGGACTTTGGTTCATTCCTTTTTTATGCTAGTTGATCCTCATCAGACTTCTTTTTATTGGCTTTATTAATTTATCTCTATGCTTCTTATACTTCAGTTGGTGATATAGGATCCAAAACAATTCGCTTGCCATCCTTTTGGAACACATAGGTGTTCCTAAACCCATCATGCAATACCCTCTTGTCAAATAACCATGGCCGAATAAGTAGTATGTGTGATGCGCACACAAGAGGAATATCACAGACAATCTCATCATGGTATCTCTCCCCTATGCTGAATGGAACTTTAGTCCTTTGAATAACATGTAGACTACCTTGTTCACTCAACCAGTGTAGCTTATATGGCTTAAGAAGTGAAGCAGTAGCCAGTTTCAACTTATTAACTAATGAAGCAGCCACTACATTGGTGCAACTATTACCATCAATAATAAGAGCACGGAGATTACCATGGACCTTGTAGGAGATATGGAATAGGTTCTCCCTTTATTCTTCTTCATTAGCAAGAAAAGTAGTCATCACCCTGTGCAAGACATTGATGGCCAAATATTGATCATCCCCTTTGTTTCCATGCACCTCAGCATCTACATCCCCATAATACTCATCTAGTACTACCGACAAATCTTTTTGCTCATCTAAATCTTCCTCTTTATCCTCACTCTCCACCTCTATAGCAGTCATCACCCTTCGGTTTGGACATTGAGTAGCCATATATCCAAAACCTAAGCACTTAAAGCACTTGATTTGGCGGGTTTTCCCACCTGATGACCTAACTATTATTTGCTTATTTTCGACCCCAAAAACTGCTTTCCCCTCTTTAGAAAAACTCTTCTCTCCTTTAATATTTGTAACAACTGTATTCTTTTCTACATTTTTACCTGATCCCCTTTTATCTACATTCTTACTTTCTAAACCATACAATTTATTAGAGGATCCATACCTTTTACTTGTCGTTCTATAAAGATTAGAATGCCTCTATCTTTCAACCTTCAAAGCTAGCTGGATGGTCTCATTAAGGGTATCATATCGTTGTAGCTCTATAATACAAGCAATCTCATATTTTAGGCTTGACACAAATCATGCCATCGTTTGCCCAGGAGGTCTAATGGCCTGACATTGAATCATCAACGTTTCAAATTCTTAGACATACTCATCCATAGTCTTACCTCCCTACCTCAATGTCTGGAGGCGTATGAATAGCTTATACCTATAATGCTCTAGAATAAATCTCTTCATCATAACCCACTTCATCTCCTGCTATGTATGGATCTCAATGTTACTATCTCTTCTTTTACTAGCCACAATGTTCTTCCACCATAAGGCGACATACCCTGTAAACTCAACCGCTACCAGTCATACTCGGGTATTGTCATTAATCTCATAACACTCAAAAAGCCCTTCTACCTTCTCTTCCCAATCAAGGTAGTCCTTAGCAAATCCTCCTCTAGCAAATGAGGGCATCTATAATTTTACATATTCCAAACCTCTAGGTTACCTGAGCTCATGATTATAATAATAATCATCTTCAAAATTATCATCTCTTCCTTCCCGGTAGGCGTGATAATCTCCTCGAAAGTGCCTTACCGTATTACCTCCTAATGCTTCTTCCCTACAAGCATTGTTAATGGCTACTTGAGGTAGGGGTGCTTAAGGATTTGCCTCTGGTTGTTAGGGAAGTGTTACTTGATCTACCTGTGTAGCTAGATTAGCAACAATGGTGGTTAGATCTTATAATTGCTCTTCTAAATTTCTCCTACCACCTGCAGCATGGTGTCCCTAAGCTCCTCCTCCAACCTGACTGTTGGCTTCAAGCCTAATACCTCCATTCACACTATCATTCGACATAATTTGCTGAATTGCAGTCTTCACACAAAATTCCCAAACCACAATCATGTAAATTACAACACAAAATTAATCTCTCATTCACTCAATTCCAATCCACAATCACGTGAATCATAACACAAACCCAAATATCAACCTTTGTTCAATTCCAATTCACATTCAATCAACCCATGGTATAAACCACAACATAAGCCTTGATTTTAATTCACTATTACGCTACCCACGGCATAACCCTAATCTCTACCTTTGCTCAATTCCAATTCACAATCAAGAAACCCATGGCATAAATCATAGTATAAACCTAATTTCAATTCACAATCAAGTAACCTATGTTACAACTCATAGCACAAACCTTAATTTTCAATTCTCAATCAATTAATTTATGCTACAAGCCCTAATCTTAATCATGGCTCTGATACCAAATTATGATGTGGCAAATCAAGGACAAATTAAAGCAATCACAAAACCCCCCAAAAGATAATTTGCAATAATAAAGAACCTAACAAACTAAACACCATGCAAAACACACCCAATTCCCTTACCGGATATGAGGCACTAGTAGAGGAGGATGCTAGCAAGATATTGTTGATATAACACACAACAATCCCTATGTTTTCACTTGCCACAATCAAAGGATTGATAAGAGTTTCAAGAATGAGATACTAGTTCCACTTGTGTATGCTTAATGTCTAAAAGTAGTATCTTCTGTGTTTCCATTAAAAAGATATTTATAGTAGCCTCTAAAAGAAACAAATATTGGCTAAGAAAATAAAATAAAAATGCAAAGCAAAATCAAACTAAATAATTTGTAAGCCGCCAAGGAAAGCCACTAACCTAAGTGGATTACATTGCTGGTTCAAGGTAAGTCGCTGATATGTGAACCTTAAGTATGTTAAACTTAGAACTTGATGTACATTATTTGGATCAATACCCCAATGATCGTCTCGAATAAGTAGCACGTAACTAGACCCCAATCACACCTGTTGACTGAAACCTAAGTTATCAAATTAAGGGTTTCCTATAAAAATTTGATTAAGGAATTCCTAAAGGAGAGTTCTTTTGCCAAGAACAAAGCAGGGCTTTTCGTGTTTCACAAAAATATGTTGTAAATTCTATTCAATGATAAGATGATGTTGTCCCAACCTCCTTACATGTTTATATAGTGTATACAAGTATCAATATGAAAAACCTAACTTTCCTATTCTAATTTACTTCCTTATCCTCATGTGGACCGAGTAAGTAACTAAATATACCAAATTATAAACCAAAAACAAATAATAACAAAACTCACAAGTCTCTTTCTTTATTCCGGTTCAACATTCAACATTTGTGCTAGGACTTCAATTCCTTGTATTATTCCATGCAAACGTAAATTACATTAATAGGTGTTGGTTCTTCTTTCATGTAATTTGATTCCTTGGTTTGTAGGTCCATAACCTGTCTTTGTAGGGCATCAATTATCCTCTTTGCTCTAGCTCGGGTCATTGGTCCTCCAATTCCTTGCAATGGATCTTAAGTCCTTGGTTTGGTCTTCTTAAGTACTAGATGATCCTCATCAGCTACCCTCTTTTTTGTTTACTTGATTGTCATCTTGAAGCATTGACAGATGTATCGGATTGAATGTAAAGCAATCATGTAAAAGGAATGAAGATACTATGTGATTTTCTTCATGTTCCATCTGATCAAGTAGAACTCTCAATGTTAGATTCTATAGTTCTTTGGTTCTAGCTCGAGTAAGTGGCCCTATAACTGAAATGATTTGATTCCCATCAAGTACTCCTATGTTATATGATTGATCAAATAATGACATATGACCTAATGAATGGATGTGTTATAGGTTACTACTACATATATGCCTGTGATGATGATATTATGTGGCATGCATATGTGGGTGTGGTATTCACATATTAAACTTAGGCTCATCCCCCTCCTTCTCTTTTTTTCTTTTAGTTGCAAGTGAAAATGATGAACAAGTAGACTATGATGAAAATGGAAATTTTATGGGGGCATTACGTGGATAAAAATGGGAGAGAGCATTACTATTATGTGGAGGAAGAGTGATGGAGAAATTAGGAAGATCTATGATCAGATTTTTTAGTAGCTAAATTGAGAATGTGAAGATAGTAGTAGACTTCTAATTATGCTAAATTTTATATATGTGGTTAGATGTTTATTATAGATTTTAAACTGAGATTATTGTGTTGACTTAAGTAATAAGGATTTGAATGACTCACTTGAGAGTTATTCATTTTACGATGTTAAGGTTATATTGGTATGAATGTCTATGGAAAAGAAAAAATTTAATTTATTTAGATTTTTAAAGCCTTAGAGTGTCGCTATGCAATGATGACATGTAGGTTGTAGAGTCTCAGTTTCTAGGGTGTTATAGCTTAAGTGGTATCGGAGTTTAGGTTTAATGATCCTTAGAATTTAGTTAATGATGAATAGGTACTAAGTTGACGATTCTTAGAATTAAGTAATGAGCCATAAGTATATGTTTCAATGAGTAGAAAGCAAGTGGAAATGATCAGAAAATTTAATACTTGATCTATAGAATAATACGAAATGAAGAGAGTAGATAAATTGTGGGATAATTATTGATTGTATTGTTTTGTATTTTAAATATTTCATATAATTGTACTTTCTTTTAACTTCTTGTTTATTTAGGTATATGTATATATAAATGTTTAGACTTGAGTATATAAAGATGTATACTATCATTAACTTCCCCTACTAATTCTAACTTTAGAATCAATCTATTGTCTTAATGTCACCTAAAATGCCTCTAAGGAGAAACATTATTTGGGGTTCATCTAATGCTAGGCAGAGTAGAGATGCCCTATAGGAAAGGAACCCTTAAGGACCACGTCAGCAGGGAACCCTAGATCAAGCTAATGTCACAACTACCCAACTGTTAGAGACTACAAATGCTTTAGTAGAAATGTTGGCTCAACAACAATAGGCCATGAGTCTTGTCAGGCTTATGGAAGAGCCTTGTAGATTGGACGAATTTGTTAGGCTAGCTAAGGAGTTTCATCCATGGGTTGATGATCCAAAAGAGGATGAGCATTGGATTAATGAGATTGATAAAACATTTGAAGCCATCATGGTTCCTAAAGAGGGAGGTGAGGTTTACTATTTATATGTTGAAGGGATCAACTGTAGATTAGTAGATTAGTAAGTCCAGGTTAACAAGACCTCCTATTAAGTGGCAAAAGTTTAAGATGCTTTTCTATGAAAAATATTTTCTCAGCAGCATTAGGGATAAAATAGAGGTTGAGTACTACAACAACCAGCAATTCAACAGATCTGTGCAAGCTTATGAAGTGAAGCTAGACTGCTTGATCAACTTTAATGCTTGCTTTTGAAATTCAAATTTTATCCACTATAACTCCCTTTTTAATCACGGCACATACACACACTTCTACTTCCATGTGCAGCACCCTTTTCACCACTACTTTCACGACACAACACGTTATAACACCCCTTCACAACATAACTCACTCTACCACACACACACCTTACTCACGGTGTAAGTTTCAAACATAACTCCACTTCACATGCAGCACCCTTCAATCCACCAAAACACTTACTCCACTACACTCATGACTCAACAAAATTCAAATACCACTCTTAATATAACTTCTCCACAAATGGAAAGAAGCAAATTTAAATTCAAATAACATTCAATCAACTATTACACAATAACTTCTTCAACTTAATGAATGTGTTTGAATTTCAAATAATTTCCTAATCTCCACACAAGTTAAATCTGAAAATTGCAAATGACAATCCTCAAATTTTTGAAAACACAACAAGCAATTCACTCTTCTTTGCCTTAATGGATGTAGCTTCAATTTCGAATAAGCACAAAGGAATACTCCTCCTTCCCTCACGGCAAGTTTAAGAAGAAAAATGTTACTACAAGTACTCTACGTCCACTTTAACAATAATAATTGGAATATAACATAAACCACAATCAATCATAATTTCACTTCAATAATTCAGATCAAGAAATCAAATTCAAGAACCCTAAATATCAAATGAAGTTCACGTAATTCCCTTTCTCAAAACCATGCTCTGATACCAAATTACGATGTGCCTTGATTCAAAATCATAAGCACACAATACAAATGAATAATCAACTAAACAATTAGTACTCAAAATGGTGTGATGAACTTGATTCTAAATAAGTAAATACCAAATGGATGTAAGAACAAATAGATATGTGTTCTTTAGTGGAAGGAAACACAATTGCACTAGGATTCAGTTTCAAATTGAAATAATCAAATATGAAAATTACAACCCAAAATCACGTGAATGTACAAGTAACCACAAATTATACATAGATATTACTCACTAAACACAATTTGTCACACAATAAAAGTAAGATTGATATGACTCACAATCTACTTTTGTTGATTCTTGCCACAATTTCACAAAGAAATTGATAAGAGATCTTTGATAGCAAGGAAGGACCCTCACGGCTCAAAGTGTATGTTTTGTCAAAAATATCAAAAGCTTTCCTAAAAACCCTAGTTAACAAGTATTTATACTTGCTCTAATTAGGGTAAAAATGTTTTAAAAATTACAATGATGCCACTAAGTGATTGGTTCCAAAATCACAATTATAAGTACAAAAATAAAATGGTTGGTTTCCATAAGCAACTATTACATATACAAATGGTCTTCAAGTGGCTGGTTCTTCACTTCAATTGAGCAATTTGTTAGACTAGTTCTTCTCTGGTTTATTTAAGTCTATGAATAACCCACAAGCTAAGCTTTAGCGAGTTTATCAATCGCCTTGTAAAAACTAACAAGTATACCTGCTGGAATGCACAACAAATACATAATAGAAAAGAAGTTATTATACAAATATTTTTGGGATTAGATTATTCAAAGAGGACCCTCATCACCAAATTTTGTAGCCCTTTAGCTCTTGCCCTAGTGATAGGTCATGTAGGATTTTGATTCCTATCATCTTCCTACATATGAGTTATAGAATAAAGAGAGATTATCAACTTTGTCAATAAAGGCAAGACAAGCCATGAAACTAGAAGATGTGCATGTAGTGAACAAATAAGTAAAATGTGTTTGTAGAGAATTTTGCCAAGCCTACCTCCAATCTTAAAGATAGATTTCTGCATTGATCTATGACCCATAATAGCACCAATATCTAAAGCACCTTATAGAATGACACATATTGAATTGTTTGAATTGAAGACTCACCATTAGGAGTTGTAAGACGATTGGTTTATTAGACCAAGTGTCTCACCATGGGATGCTCCAATATTGCTTGTTAAGAAGATGGATGAGAGTATGAGGCTGTGTATAGATTATAGGGAGTTGAATTAAGTCACAAACAAGAACAAATAACCCCTCCCTATGATTGGTGACCTTTTTAACTAATTACAAGGAGCTCAAGTTTTCTCTAAAATTGACTTGAAATTATGGTACTGATAAGAGTAAATTAACCCTTATAAATCATGGGAGTTAATGATGAATTTGTGTAGTCTTTTGAATAAAATCAATGCGGATTCGGTACTTAACAGATAAATATATCAGTTTCAGGGTATAATACCAAAAAGAAGTGGAAAGATAACAAAAGGAGCATGATTGAAGCTTAAAAGATCAAGTTAAAGCTACTTAGGGACAGCATAGGGAAAGCCACGCCCGTGTCATGAACCATGTGCACACCTGAGGATGAAAGTTGTCACTTGGAAAGGAAGCACGACTTGTGATATGGGTGTGCTTGAAGTCGTGGCAGACGTTGCAGAGAAGTGGAAAAATCTAGAACATGGCATGGTTCATAATTTAGCCATGTTTCTAGCCATGCCACACACTGAACAAGAATGAGGAATTGCGGATTATCGACCAGAGGGAGACACGGTTCGAAATCTGGCCGTATTGGTGGGCATGTCAGGCGAATGTTATTCACTTGGAAAAGGAAAGATACATTCGTATCTTTCCAGCTAAAGATCCTCTGCCATTTCCTAGAAAGTATAAATTGAACAACCCTAGGGAGAGAAGGAGGAGGCGGCAGGAGAGAAACCCTGGAGACGAGAAGTTAGACGATTTTTCGGAATTGAAGCCAAGATCTTTGTGTTTGGATTTATTTATGGATTCAATTATTTTCTCTTTTGTTCTTCTTATTAGATTCATGAGTAGCTAATTGTTATATACCTGATCCCTTGAGAAACCCCTAATTGTCATGTAACGGATTTGTTGATGTTCAATAATTAATCCTGATCTTTGAGTTTATTCATGTTGCAAACATGGTTTGTTCATCTTGATATGTGTGCAGTATTAGGATCGAATTAGATTTCTGTTATTAAGATTGAGAAATCGTTTAATAGAGTAGATCTGACATGAATAAAAAGATCACTTGTAATCCTAAAGATATGTTATAGGAGGTTTTCTGTATTGAATGAGGTCATTGTGGTCTGGTTCAATTGAGGGTCCTAGGATTTTATTGCAATCTTAATTATGTTAATTAAAGAGAGATCTTAATTGATTTAATTAGGATTAGGGATTATTGATCTTGAGAAAGACCTTAATCTCGTGTAAGAAACTCCGCAGATCAGAGATATTGTGTATTAATCATTGGAAAGTTTGTAATTGAATAAAAGTTGTATGAGAATTAGCGGTGGATCTTAGGTAGGGTATGTTTAGATAATTGAATTAACTAAAGGAGTATTTGAATATCTTTACTCTGATCATTTTATTTGTTCCTTTCAGATTTAATCAGTAATTAGGATAATTGAGATCATCAATAGTGAGAAGTTAAATAGTAGGATAATCATTAGTACGAGTACTTATAAGTCTTCGTGGGATCGATACCTGTACTCCAATGCTATACTACTAATTGATAGGTATGCTTGCTTGAGAACTGATCGTACGCTAGGATTGAGTATAGGATTTAACTTGTTAGAACGATCAGATCTTCCACCAAGTTTTTGGCGCTATTGCTGGGGACTTTTAATATATGGAAAACTTGACGCCTACTACTTTAACTATAAATTCTTTTAATTATTTCTCTTAGTTTCATTCGTGCCTCCATTCAATTTTTTTGAGGAAACTAAGTTCATCGTTTGTTTTTCACAGTTTATGACAAGGAGCTCTTCATCTAAGCTTCTTGATCTTGATCCTGAGATTGACCGAACTTTTAGAAAGCAATTGAGAGGTGCTGAAGGGATAATAGGGAATTTAAATTTCAACGAACCTTTGGAAAGTGAAGAAGCAACATCAGTAGCTGAAAAGGAAACTTCTATCACTCGTGGTAACATAGAAGCTGAACCAATGACAGATGAACGAAGGATGATGGTTGAATATGCTCGACCTACTTTGAGTAGCACTGGTTCATGTATTGTACAACTAGCAATAGAGGCCAACAACTTCGAGATTAAGGCCTCTACAATGCACATGATTCACAATCAACGCCAGTTTGACGGTTTGTCTGACGAGGACCCTCATGCGCACATTCAGATGTTCATGGATATTTGCGCAACTGTCAAGTAAAATGGAGTATTTGAGGAAGCATTGAAATTGCGACTTTTCCCTTTCACTCTCCGGGGGAAAGCAAGGTAGTGGTTTAGTTCACTAAATCGGGATTCCATAACCACTTGGATGCAGATGACGGAGACTTTCTTGGACTATTATTTCCCACCATCGAAAACTGCCAAGTTGAGAAATGATATCACATCATTCACCCAACTAGACCACGAGCCCCTACATAAAGCATGGATCAGATTCAAGGATCTTCATAAGCGGTGTCCACATCACCAAATACCTAACTGGCTGCAAGTTTCTACTTTCTATAATAGGCTAGATTATGCAACTCGACAGACAATTGATGTTGCTGTTGGGGGTACTCTGAATGTGAAGACGCCGGAAGAGTCATTGAGTTTGTTTGAGAACATGGCCAAAAATAATCACCAATGGAGCCATGGTAGACAAAAGCACAGGGCAACGGGTATTTATGAGGTCGATTTGATGATAGCAATTGCAGCAAAAGTGGATGCGCTTCCTTCAAAAGTTGAAGGGATGGCTGTATCTCAACCATCCCAATACTGCTCAGCTGAACCTCATTCCAACAATGTGATATCTGAAGTGCCAGAGCGTGTTGATTATGTGGGGAACTCCACAAGGCCACAGAACAATCCCTATAGAAAGACATATAATCCAGGGTTGCGCAATCATCCCAATTTCTCCTGGAGTAATCAGCAATTTCAAAGGGGAAATGCACCTGCTTCAGGATTCCAAAGACCAGCTCCACCTCCTTTCCAAGAAAAGAAATCTAATCTTGAGGATATGATTGCGAAATTCATTCAAGCATCTGAACAATGCCAGCAGTCCACAGAGGTAGCTCTAAGAAATCATGAAGCTTCAATCTACAACTTGGAAAACCAAGTAGGGCAGATCTCCAAAGCGCTTGCTGAGCGACCACAAGGGTCCTTCCCCGGAAATACAGAGACCAACCCAAGAGAACACGTGAAGGCAGTGATTCTTAGGAGTGGAAAGGAAGTGAAATCAGATAAGTGTGGGGAAACTCCTATTGTTCGGAAGGGGAATGAGACTGTTGATAAGGGTGAGACCACTAATAAAGTAGAAAAAGGCAGAATTATAGAAGAAAGAACAAAAGACTTGGAAGCTAGAAAGACACCTATCGTCCAGCCTTATAAACCCTCATTGCCATATCTTGCCAGGCTGCGCAACGACAAGGATCGGGAACATTTCGGTAAGTTTCTGGATTTGTTCAAATAGTTACATATCAACTTACCACTTGTGGAAGCTCTTTCTCAAATGCCCAGGTATGCCAAGTTCTTAAAAGATTTACTATCTAATAAGAAGAAGATGGAAGAGATCTCTACTACAACAATTGGTGCGGGTTGTTCTACGATTTTACTGAACAAGCTTCCAAAGAAATTAAAGGATCCAGGGAGTTTCACCATACCCTGTTTCATTGGTAATCTACCCGTAGAAAAAGCATTAGCAGATTTGGGGGCTAGCATAAACTTGATGCCATATTCCCTCATTCAAAAGCTGGGATTAGGGGAGCCAAAGCCTACATGAATGAGCCTTCAATTGGCAGACCGATCAGTGAAGTTTCTTAGAGGGGTTATTGAAGATGTATTAGTAAAAGTAGAAACTTTCATCTTCCCGGTTGATTTTGTGATCCTGGACATGAATGTTGACACTGAAGTTCCTCTGATCTTGGGACGCCCCTTTTTAGCCATAGCCTGAGCAATCATTGATGTGGCTGAGGGCCGATTAGTGCTGCGCATTGGGGGAGATGAGTTAGTGATACAAATTCCAGCTGTAATGAAGAAATCGGTAAGTTCTGATGATACTTGTTATGCAATTAATTTAACTGATACCGTTGTGGAAGATATCTTATGCAAGGATCCATTAGAGTTGAGTTTGAGAGTATGCGATATTGAAGAGACAAAAGATTGTGCAATACAAGAAATGTTGACTCATCTTGATGGCAAGGAAGAACTTGGGATAAAAATAGAAAGGGAGAATATTGATGCAGGAGATGTTACCAGACTGAAGCCCTCCATTGAAGATCCTCCAATTCTGGAGCTGAAGTAACTCCCTGACTATCTGGAGCATGCTTTCTTAGAGAAGGATTCTCAGTTGCCGGTCATCATTGCAGCCGGGCTAACCATTGTTCAGAAGGAAAAACTCTTGAAGATCTTGAAGGAGCATAAGCGTGCCTTGGCGTGGAAAATTTCGGATATCTAAGGGGTTAGTCCATCTTTCTACACACACAAAATCCTGATGGAAGACAATTTCAAACCACTGGTGCAAGCTCAAAGACGACTTAATCCAAACATGAAAGAAGTCGTTAAGAAAGAGGTAATCAAATTGTTAGATGCTGGCCTAATTTATCCTATTTTTGATAGTTCATGGTGATATGCCTAAAGGGGGGTCAAGCACAATCAACTAAAAGGGATGAATTGTCAATGATCATCCACGCCACAAACAAAGGAAAAGCCTCAAATTTGACAAAGAAAATTCCGAAATTGTGATGAATTACAATATATCAAATGAGGATTGCTAGAAGGGAAAACGAAATGGTATTCAATTTCAATTCAAAATTCCTTCAAATTCCGAATCTTAGAACCCTAATTTCATAAGAACAAAAAGTACATAAAAGTAACTAAATCCTCACCAGATATGACTCACTAGTTTGGAATTAGGATCAACTTGTAATTTGTTGATATAACACACAACAAATCTAAGCCAACTCGCCACAATTTCACTAAGGAAATTGATAAGAGCAAATGCTTGAAAGAGGCACTCTCTCTCACGGCACAAAGGGGGTGTTTTTCCAAATGTTCAAAAAGCTCCCTAAAAAACCTAATTTGCAAGTATTTATACTTGCACCCTTTAGGGTTAAAATGACAAGAAAATCACAACTATGCCACTATAAGGTGGCCGATCCTAAAGGCAAAACTACAACCAAATAAAATGTCCCAAAAGCTTACAAAATAAATGGTTCAAACATAAATTACAAATACAGAAAATAATCTTCAGCAAGCTAGCTTCATAATGGAATTCGTCGGCTCAACTCATCGCCAGTTCAGGTCAGTCCATAGATAACCCACAAGCTGAGTCTTAGTGAGTTTGTCTATCGCCTAGTGAAGCCAAATAAGCATACCTGTTGGAATATACAATTCATGAATAAGATAAAAGAGGTTAGATAATAATTAACTCCAAGGTTGATCAGCTCGAAATGGGCCCTCATCGCCAAGATTCGAAATCCATCAATTTTTGTCCTAATGATAGGTCTTATCGGATTTTGATTCCCATCATCTCCTTGGACCTCAAAAAGATTTGACCTCAAATCTTGTAGCTCAAATGCAACAGAGACTCCGTTTTCCAAAAGCAATCCATCTAAAGGAGTATCTCTACAGAATCCCAATATCTGAAATACCATAGTAGATGATTGTTTTCTTTCCTCCATTTCTTGGATGTATTTCTTCTGTAACAAAAACAAGGACTCATTATCTACTGATGTTTCCTCTGTCTCAACCCATTCCATCAAGTTTGTTTCCTCTTTTTCTGACTCATCTATATGATGTTGATCCTCAGGGTTTTCTAATGGTTGACCCAACTGATCATTATCCTCTGAAACCTCTAAAGGTTGGCACAATGGTGTTTGACATCTTTCATTTGTGGAACCCTTATCATCAAGTGAAGGCATTTGTAGCTCTATACACTCTGAGCCTCTAGGTGGTCTAAATTCCATTTCTGGGAATGGTTTAAGCCCAAAATTATCATCTTTATCTTCTCTAAGAGCATGATAATCTCCCTGTACTCTAGGTGGCTCCTGAAGGTGTACCACTGGTGGTGGTGGCAATGTCATCCTATCAATCCTTGTTGCTAATGTAGTAACAAGTTTTCTAAGGTCCCGAAGTTGTTCATCTAAGGTCCTCCCACCTGCAACATTAGAACCCTGACCTCCACCAATTCGACTATATGCTACATCACTCATTCCTCCATTCACACTATTAATAGACATTTTTGTGGATGCAATCTATTTGATGTACCAATGTAATGTCTAGTAATTGTAGCACACTTGCTTCACAAAAACAATTCACGCCAAAACCAACTCACTCCGCCACTTATACACTTTACACACAACACACTAAATTTGCGCAACAAGAATATGTTGCAACCCTTCACTTCCAAGATAGCAACTAACAAAAACTAACTAAGATGCTCCTTTAATTGGCAACAACAACAAGAAACGGCAACAACAACTACACACTCCCACATACACGGCAACAATTTCACAAGTGACACCCTTAATGCAACTTTGCCACAAATGGTAAGAATCAATTTCAAATTCAAATGAAATATAATCAATACCACTCTTAACTACTTGAAGTAAATGGATGTGTTTCAATTCAAATTGTTTCCTGTTCTTCCACGTAAATTCAAATCTGGAAATTATACACTTCCACTTCCAATTTGCACACACAACACCATATACACTCTTACACACTCACGGTGCACTATATCCACTTCAACACAATTTTCCAACCGAAATTAACACAACAAAGGAAGCAAATTAAATTTGAAATCAAACCACTTCACTAATTGCAATTCCTCCACATTTGGTAAGATGCAAATTTTCAAATTCAAACAAGCACAATTAACTCCTTCACTCTTAATGCTTGTTTTGAAATCAAATAACTTCCTTTCTTACACACTAATCAAATCTGGAAATTGCACATATCCTTCCACAATTCCGAATTCCCAATGCAATACAAACACTCTTAAATTCCTACACAATTTCGAATTCAACAATGCAAAACAAATACAATTCCCTTCCTACACAATTTACACTTCCGAAATTGCACTACCTTCCTCTCCTTCACGGTGAAGTCCACAACATAGAAGTTTCAACAAGTACTTCAAAATCACTCCAACATGCAGCAAATTTAACTCATACTCAAGACAATTCACTCCACTTCATACAACTACAACAACAATTTCAATTTTCCTCAATTTTGGAATTGATGATGTAAGAACATGAACCCTAAATTTCCAAAATTCAAAATCATATAATCCCTTCTCACAACCACAAGTAATTCACGGCAAGATGTAGATAACACAAACAAATTTCCGAAATTTCACTTGCAATAATCTCTCCTCTTAAACCTTATGCAACTCACGGCAATAGGAAGATATCAATATAAGGATCAAAATCACAAATTCAACAATCCCTTCTCTTAAACCTTAAGCTCTGATACCAAAATATGATGTGCCTAAAGGGGGGTCAAGCACAATCAACTAAAAGGGATGAATTGTCAATGATCATCCACGCCACAAACAAAGGAAAAGCCTCAAATTTGACAAAGAAAATTCCGAAATTGTGATGAATTACAATATATCAAATGACGATTGCTAGAAGGGAAAACGAAATGGTATTCAATTTCAATTCAAAATTCCTTCAAATTCCGAATCATAAAACCCTAATTTCATAAGAACAAAAAGTACATAAAAGTAACTAAATCCTCACCAGATATGACTCACTAGTTTGGAATTAGGATCAACTTGTAATTTGTTGATATAACACAACAAATCCAAGCCAACTCGCCACAATTTCACTAAGGAAATTGATAAGAGCAAATGCTTGAAAGAGGCACTCTCTCTCACGGCATAAAGGGGTTTTTTTTCCAAATGTTCAAAAAGCTCCCTAAAAAACCTAATTTGCAAGTATTTATACTTGCACCCTTTAGGGTTAAAATGACAAGAAAATCACAACTATGCCACTATAAGGTGGCCGGTCCTAAAGGCAAAACTACAACCAAATAAAATGTCCCAAAAGCTTACAAAATAAATGGTTCAAACATAAATTACAAATACAGAAAATAATCTTCAGCAAGCTAGCTTCATAATGGAATTCGTCGGCTCAACTCATCGCCAGTTCAGGTCGGTCCATAGATAACCCACAAGCTGAGTCTTAGTGAGTTTGTCCATCGCCTTGTGAAGCCAAATAAGCATACCTGTTGGAATATACAATTCATGAATAAGATAAAAGAGGTTAGATAATAATTAACTCCAAGGTTGATCAGCTCGAAATGGGCCCTCATCGCCAAGATTCGAAATCCATCAATTTTTGTCCTAATGATAGGTCTTGTCGGATTTTGATTCCCATCACATGGGTAAACCCCATCCAGGTGGTGCCAAAGAAAGGGGGAATGATGGTGGTCCCAAATGAGAATAATGAGCTTATACCAATGAGGACGGTGATGGGATGGCGAGTCTGCATTGACTATCGCAAATTAAATGAAGCCACTCGTAAGGACCATTTTCCTTTACCTTTTGTCAATCAGATGTTGGAGAGGCTTGCTGGGCATATGTTCTACTGTTTTCTAGATGGGATGTCGGGATATTACTAGATCCAAATTGCCCCTGAAGATCAAGAGAAAACTACCTTCAAATGTCCCTATGGCACATTTGCTTATAGGAGGATGCCCTTTGGGTTATGTAATGCACCAGCCACTTTTCAACGGTGCATGCTAGCGATTTTCGAAGATCTGGTTGAAGATATCATGGAGGTATTCATGGATGACTTTTCCGTGTTTAGGGATTCATTTGATTCTTGCCTGCAAAATTTGGAAAGGGTGCTCATATGTTGTGAAGAAACCAACTTAGTTTTGAATTGGGAGAAGTGTCACTTTATGGTGACTGAAGGTATTGTCTTGGGACACAAAATATCTCAGTAGGGGATTGAAGTAGACAACGCCAAAGTTGATACTATAGCTAAACTTTCCCCACCTTCTTCTGTTAAAGCTATTCGGAGTTTTCTGGGTCATGCTGGATTCTATAGACGATTCATCAAGGATTTCACCAAAATTGCTCGCCCTTTCACCAGGTTGTTGGAAAAGAACTTTGCCTTTGATTTCAATGATGAATGTCTCCAAGCCTTTGAGGCGCTGAAGGAGAAACTGACCAAGGCTCCTATCATGGTGGCTCTAGATTGGAACCTACCATTTGAACTGATGTGCGATGCCAGCGACTATGCGGTAGGAGCTGTCTTGGGTCAAAGAAAGGATAAGTATTTCCAGCCAATATACTATGCCAGCAAAACTCTAACCGGTGCTCAAGAGAATTATACCACTACTAAAGAGTTATTGGCAGTAGTGTTCGCTTTTGACAAATTTTGATCCTATCTTGTTCTTTCTAAGGTGATAGAGTATACTGATCACTCCGCCTTGAGATATTTAATGACCAAGACGGATGCAAAACCCTGCCTCATCAGGTGGATACTCCTATTGCAAGAATTTAACATTGAGATCAAAGACAAGAAGGGAGCAGAAAATCTTGCAGCAGATCATCTATCTCGATTGGAGAACCCATGTGCTGAGCAGTTGAAGGAAGAAGATATTAATGATAGATTTCCTGAGGAGAATTTGCATTCCGTCAACAAAGTTAGCAGTTTGGAGTCCCCATGGTTTGCGGACATGGCCAACTATCTAGTGGCTAGGGTCCTTCCATAGGACATGTCAGAGCAACAGAAAAAGAAGTTCTTTACTAACCTGAAGTATTACTATTGGGAAGACCCCTACTTGTTCAGGTATTGCTCAGACCAAATGATAAGGCGCTGTGTCTCACATGAGGAAAGACAGGAGATCTTGAGCCATTGCCATAGTGGACCCACTGGGGGACACCATGGTGCAAACAGGATAGCCCACAAAGTGCTAGAAGTTGGTTTTTATTGGCCGTCAGTATTCAAGGATGCCCAAAGTTTTGTAGCTTAATGCGATCGATGCCAGAGAGACGGCAACATTTCAAGGAAGGACGAAATGCCACAACACTATATTCTAGAGTGCGAAGTGTTTGATGTATGGGGCCATTTTCTCCTTAATATGGAAACAAGTATATATTGGTAGCAGTAGACTATGTATCTAAGTGGGCAGAAGCGCAAGCTCTACCAACAAATGACGCTAGGGTGGTTGTCAAGTTCCTCAAGAGGCTCTTTTGCCGTTTTGGGGTGCCTCGAGCACTAATCAGTGATCGGGGTACACATTTTTGCAACTCTCAGGTTGAAAAAGTCTTAAAAAGATATGGAGTGACTCACTGTCTTACCACTCCTTATCATCCACAGACAAGTGGGCAAGTAGAGTTGACAAATAGAGAGCTAAAGCGCATCTTAATGAGATCAACTCTCCAGCATGGATGAGATTGGGCAGACAGGTAAGACGATGTGTTATGGGCTTACAGGACGGCCTACAAAACACCACTTGATATAACTCCTTTTCGGTTAGTATATGGGAAAGCATGTCACTTACCAGTTGAGATTCAGCATAAGGCGCTCTGGGCAATCAAGACTATCAATCTCGATCTCGACAAGTCAAGGGCTTACAGGAAAAGGCAGATTAATGAGCTTGATGAGTTAAGACTTATGGCCTATGACAACGCTAATATCTACAAGGAGAGAGCCAAAGCATATCATGACGCAAGGTTACGCCAGCACAAGCAATTTGAGGAAGGGGATATGGTACTGCTATTAAACTCCAGGTTAAAACTTTTTCCTGGGAAACTCAAATCAAAATGGTCAGGTCCTTTTCGGGTCAAGAACGTTTTCCCTTATGGAATGGTGGAGTTAGAACACCCTGAAAAGGGTATTTTCAAGGTCAATGGACAGAGACTTAAACAATACTTAGGAGACAAGAAGGTCTTTGAAGAAAGAGCGGAGCTGACCCTCATTCGAATCCATAACTGATCTCCCTCTATTCATTAGGTCGAGCCAACGACGTTAAACAAAAGTGTTGGCTGGGAGGCAACCCATGCATCTACTAGGTTAGTTTTCCCTTTATTGTCATCATCAATATATTAGTGAATGTTGGTTTTGTAGGTGAGATTTTAACAAAGAGGGTACGACATGGTCTAAACCACACCTAAGTGTACAAGCATTTGTAAAAGGTGTTTCGTTCCAGGGGATGACATAGGTACAGGCACGGCCAAGTTACAAGCCGTGCCACTTGGTAAGATTTTTCCAAGTTCCTTTATATAAGAGCAGTGCCTGACACGGCTTAGAACACTCCCAGTTTTGAAACCGTGTCATCAATAGCCCTTAAGGTTCGCGATTTTCATATATAAGACGCCTTTCCCTACACTTATCTCCTCATTCACACATTACTTCTCTCTACATCTTCGTTTTTCTTTTTTTTTTTGCTCCTCTCTGTTGGTTCCACTGGGTGAAGGACATCATTCATCAATCTTTAGAGATTTCTTGAGCGTGGTGCATCCAAGATGCCTAGGACTAAAATGGTGGCGCGTAAGAATGCTCAACCTCATTTAGCTGGGGGGTCATCTAGAGCTTCAAGACGCTATCCTCCTAACTTGAGGAGGGAGGATGAAGCTAAGTATGATATGGTGCGAGAACGGATGGTATTTACGCCTAATGTGGTAATCGATCGGGAAGTGCTCGCTCGGTATAGGTTGGTAGAAAAATTTCATCAATTCTTGAACAATCCAGCTTGGAGAGCACTTCTGAGCATTGAGGAGGACGTTTATGCTTCATTGAGCTACGACTTCATCGCCACATTCAAGCTTAGTTTCGGCCGTCATACCCAGCTTGATAACGTGGTCTCCTTCTACTACCAAGGGAGTTACCACCGTGTTGAAATGAGAGAATTTATCAAGTGCCTAGGTATTTATGACAATGAGTTTATCGACTCCGATGTGTTCTCTCAGCTTCTAGATGCTTTTCCTAGGGGTTTATTGATAGAGCCATTTTATACTCAATCTTTATAGTATAAATTGTGTTAAATTATTATTGATTTTATAGAAATCAAAAGGAAATGGTACTTTAATTCTATCATCGTGATAAATCAGGTTAAATGGAGTCAAGGATGCTAATTCAAGTATTTTAGAGAAGTCATCTACAACTTGGATCAAGACAAGGAATTACACCACCGGAGGAAGCACGGTTTGAGGCATGGCTAAGGTTCAAACCATGCTACACACTGGACCAGAAGGCGGAAAAGAGGACTCTGAACAGAGAGAGACACGGTTTAGGGCACGGCCGTGGTGGAAGCCGTTGGATAAACCGTGCTTGAAGCCGTGGTGGAAGCTAGGTTTGCCAATGAGAAGAAAGTGTGGAACATCAACCAAATGAAGGCACGGCTTGAAATCTGGCCGTGTATGTAACCGTGGTTCACACTGGACATGAATGGAGACTTGAAGATTATGCACAGATGAAGGCACGGCTTGAAATCTGGCCGTGTGTGTAACCGTGGTTCACACTGGGCGCGGATGAAGACTTGAAGAATATGCACAGAGGATGGCACGGCTTGACCCACAGCCGTGTGGTGGGGCGTGCCAGGCAGACGAATCTTCACTTCTCGAAATCTACTTGGAAAAGGAAAGATATTTTCGTATCGTGCTAGCAAAAGATCACATGCCATCTCCCTAACAATATAAATAGAACCAACCCTAGAAGGTTAGGACAACTTTTAAACTTTTGAATCTTTGGATCTTGAAGAACCTTGGATCATCTTGGAGGTAGAGCAAGCAACCGGGTTCATTATGTTTTTACTTTTTATTTTCGTTTTATTGATGAACATGTGTAGCTAAGCTACTTTTCTAGCCAAAGGGTCATAGATGTTTAATTCTCCACGAATTGTGAGGTCTAATTGACTTGTATTTATTCTATTCTTTGCTTTCGGGTATTCATATATCTTCTGATTGTTTTGTCATTATTATCTTTGTTGATTGGTATAAATAGAGCTCTTCTACTCAATTAGCAAGTTAATATATTGTCAACTAGCACATCAAATCCGTAATTGTTTGATTGTTCTAGTTTTAGTGACGCAATAACATGTTTGGTTATAAAAGAGATGATCGAATTCATGTTATGGAGGTGTGTGATCATGTTTAAATAGGTTATCTTATAATCTACTGGCATGAAATGGTGGTCTCTCTAGATCTTAATGCTATTGATAGATTAAATCCTAAGCGCTTGTCTAAGGGTTGTTTAATCAATAAGAGAAATAATTCAAAGCGCTTGTCTGAGGTTATCGAGGAAGTAAGGAGAGATAGGTTGTTAGAGCTTGTTAATAACCATAACCAATTTATCTAGAACAAGAATAGAGAACATTTGCATCGATGATCAATTCCTAGAATTAAACCATCTTGATTCCTTTGGCTAGGCTTTTTATCAATATACAACTTTCTTATCTTGTTTTAACTTTATTCGATTCACAAACCAAACCCCCCATTTTCCTTTTCCATTTTATTCTCCTTGAATAGAAATAAGTTTAACCAATCTCTGTGGATTCGACCCTACTCACCACTATATGCAAATCATATAATTGTCTAGGAGTAGGTTTTATTTTTGTTGGATTCGACACCCATCACTTATTACAGTATAGAGTGTGGAACAGTATGGGAGATGGCAGGTATAATCCATCCAAATCTAAGGGAAGCCATTTACGGGATCCTGCCGTGCGTGTGCTTCATTACATTTTAGCCCGTTTAACCACTGGTAGAGGTGATTCTCAGGGGGTTGTGAATGCTTCGGACTTGTACCAGCTGTGGAGTATGATCACGGGTACCCGGGTTAATTTTGGATTAGCAGCTGTTTGGTGTTTGAAAAA
The DNA here is from genome assembly GCA_037954665.1 of Laguncularia racemosa. Taxonomy (NCBI): domain Eukaryota; kingdom Viridiplantae; phylum Streptophyta; class Magnoliopsida; order Myrtales; family Combretaceae; genus Laguncularia; species Laguncularia racemosa. Next base: position 205,966 of record JBBMOL010000316.1, on the reverse strand, counting down.
ACAGTGCAATCTAGGGCATCAGAAGGTTTTTGTCGGCTCCTGGATTACCCGTATTTTGAAGAACTATGGTGTCTTCCCAACACGGGTTCCAAGCGACAGTTGTGGAAGGAGTACCTCTCTCCTTGAAGGTGTTTTGCGGAGGCGGAGGTTTCGCATACTGGATGCATTTTAAGAACAACAAGAGCAGAAGATAGAACCCGAGCAAGGTGAGGAGCAAGGGCAAGCTCAAGAACAGGCCGTACCGAACCAAGAGCTAGCAGATTCTGTAAAGAGATTGACTGCGGATTTGGAAGAAATTAAGAGAGAACAAGCCAGGCAGTCAAAGCGGGTGAAGGGCCTGAAGAGTTATTTGGTCACGTGTTTATCACGAATTGATGGGTGTCGAATCCAACAAAAATAAAACCTACTCCTAGACAATTATATGATTTGCATATAGTGGTGAGTAGGGTCGAATCCACAGGGATTGGTAAAGATATTTCTATTTAAAGAGAACAATAAGAAAAAGGAAAATGGGGGGGGGGGGGGTTGTTTGTAAATCAAATAAAGTAAAACAAGGTAAGAAAATCAGATATTGGTAAAAGCCTAGCCAAAGGAATCAAGATGGTTTAATTCTAGGAATTGATCATCGATGCAAATGTTCTCTATTATTGTTCTAGATAAATTGGTTATGGTTATTAACAAGCTCTAACAACCTATCTCTCCTTACTTCCTCGATAACCTCAGACAAGCGCTTTGAATTATTTCTCTTATTGATTAAACAACCCTTAGACAAGCGCTTAGGATTTAATCTATCAATAGCATTAAGATCTAGAGAGACTACCAATTCATGCCAGTAGATTATAAGATAACCTATTTAAACATGATCACACACCTCCATAACATGAATTCGATCATCTCTTTTATAACCAAACATGTTATTGCGTCACTAAGACTAGAACAATCAAACAATTACGGATTTGACGTGCTAGTTGACAATATATTAACTTGCTAATTGAGTAGAAGAGCTCTATTCATACCAATCAACAAAGATAATAATGACAAAACGATTAGAAGATATATAATACCCGAAAGCAAAGAATAGAATAAATACAAGTCAATTAGACCTCACAATTCGTGGAGAATTAAACATCTATGACCCTTTGGCTAGAAAAGTAGCTTAGCTACTCATGTTCATCAATAAAACGAAAATAAAAGATAGAAACACAATGAACCCGGTTGCTTGCTCTGCCTCCGCGTTTCCTTCTTCAAGATCCAAGATTCCAAGATCAAAAGTTCAAAAAAAGTTGTCCTAACCCTCTAGTGTTGGCTCTATTTATACTATTAGATGGATAGCATGTGATCTTTTGCTAGCAAGATACGAAAATATCTTTCCTTTTCCAAGTAGATTTCGAGAAGTGAAGATTCGTCTACCTGGCACGCCTCAACACACGGTCGTGGATCAAGCCGTGCCATCCTCTGTGCATATTCTTCAAGTCTTCATCCGCACCCAGTGTGAACCACGGTTAGACACACGGCCAGATTGCAAGCCGTGCCTTCATCTGTGCATAATCTTCAAGTCTTCATCCGTGTCCAGTGTGTACCACGGTTACACCCACGACTAGATTTCAAGCCGTGCCTTCATCTGGTTGATGTTCCACACTTTCTTCTCCTTGGTCCTGACTTCCACCACGGCTTCAAGCATGGTTTCTCCCACGGGTTCCACCACGGCCGTGCCTTAAGCCGTGTCTCTCTCTGTTCAAAGTCCTCATTTTTGCCTTCTTGTCCAGTGTGTAACACGGTTTGAACCTTGGTCGTGCCGCAAACCGTGCTTCCTCCGGTGGTGTAATTCCTTGTCTTAATCCAAGTTGTAGATGACTTCTCTAAAATACTTGAATTAGCATCCTTAACTCCATTTAACCTTATTTATCACGATCATAGAATTAAAGTACCATTTCCTTATGATTTCTATAAAATCAATAATAATTTAACACAATTTATACTATAAAGATTGAGTATAAAATGGCTCTATCAAATTCCCCCACACTTAAACACTTGCTTGTCTTCAAGCAATTGCATCAAATCAATTGAGAAATCTATCATAGATTATACAAACTTTCTTTTCATCATTCCAAGCATCTATTCGTTTGTAATTCATGACTTATAGTTTTGATGTCTACTACTTCAACCAAACTGGTTTCCTGTGATCAAATTACTATGGGCAAAATTCAATAGCTAATCTAAACAAAACAAACTTTAATCCTCATGTTTAGCAAAAGAATTTTTATTCCAAAAGTAAATACTTAATCCACTAAGGAAAAACACCCAATTAAACTTCATTGGACATTAGCAAACATATAATCCTTGCAACATAAAGTAAAAGCATATAGTATAAGCTCTTTGCTAGATATTTTCCCTTTTATACATCTTTGTTTTATTCAATGAATGTTCACATTCATGTTCTTTTGATTTATTCAAGCATCTATTTTGACGGGTTTTTGCCCGCTTCTTTTCATGAACTTTTTCCTTTTTCGCCCTTATCGTTATAGTGAGTTCATTGAGTCGGCAACATCCCGAGCTCATCACTCAAGTGACCGGGTTTTGAGATACCCCTACGGACTCTTCCTCACGCTAACATTCAAGTTTGAATACTCTTAACTCAATTAGTTGAATCATTGGAGTAATGGCTATGCTTGATTCTTTTTTTTTTTTTTAAGTGTTATGATTGCTTTACAAACAACTTCAAAGAGTATACAGTAGCTAATATAACCTAGAAGTAAACTTGTTTATTTTTCACGTAGGGACTCGACTTACTCTTAGACTTCCAATTCTAAAGCTAAATACAAGGTAAATTTGTTTCTTAAAGATTTCACTACTTAATTTTAACCATGTATTCTAATCACAGCAGTGGGTGAGTAAAGCATTTGAACAAGTCAATTTCACATTTTGTAGATGCTTATTACAACATTTAGTACAATCTCTAGATTTCATGATAATTTTGAAAAAAATTTAGCTTAAAATTGCTTAAGGACAAACATTCAGAGTATAAGTTAGTTCTCTATTCTCTATATTTTATTATCCTCTCCCCCACACTTAGCTTGAACAGTGTCCTCACTGTTCCTAATTTAGCACAATTGAAAAGGAATTAACAACTCAAGGAACATTAGAGAATAAGAGAAAGGAAATACTGGTACTTTCCTGGTATTGGAGTTTTCCCCTTAAGCTCTGGAAAGTGTCATCTAATGATATGTATCCTTACTGCAGCCGATCCAAAGAGTTCAAAACTACACTAAAATCAAAACAAATTAAACTAAAACAAAACAAAACTAAAACAAACCAAAACTAATGCAAAACAAAACTTGTTTTTTTTTTTTTTTTTACATGGGTTGCCTCCCATGAAGCGCCTTTCTTTAACGTCTTTGGCTAGACATTCCTGGCTAAATATTCGGATAAGGATTTGGATTCCAGCCTTGGTGCCTGTGGTAATGGGTTAATAACATCCGCAACAAAAACAGGAGATGGGTTAATAACATCCGCAACAAAAACAGGAGAGATATCATTAGGGTGTTTCATGGCATCATAAATGTTAAATCTAATCACTTCACCATCAAATTCCATAGTGAGGGTGCCATCATTTACATCGATTTTCGTTTTAGAAGTCTTAAGGAATGGTCGCCCTAATAATATCAGTGATGAAGTATGAGAATCACTATTGTCCATGTCAAGCACATAAAAATCAGCAGGAAAAACCAACCCATTGACTTGAACTAAAACATCCTCTAGAACTCCCTCAGGATAAACATTGGACCTATCAACAAGTTGAACAATAATACCCGTTTCCTTTAAAGGACCAACATTTAAACGTTGATAAACAGACAATGGCATGACATTAATAGAAGCTCCTAGATCACACATGGCTTTAGCGATTCCAAGATTACCTATTTTGCAAGGAATAGTAAACATACCTGGATCCTCGCATTTAGGAGGGAGCTTCTTTTGAATAATGGCGGAAACATTTTCACTCACACTAATCTTTTCATTTCCTTTCAGCTTCCTTTTGTTAGTGCATAAGTCCTTGAGTAATCTAGCATAGCGCGGTATTTGCTTAATTGCATCAAGTAAAGGAATATTTACCTCGACTTTGCGAAAAGTTTCCATAATCTCTTTTTCTTCCGCTTCCTTCTTGGATTTCGCTAATCTGGAGGGGAAAGGAGGTGGTATCAATGTGACCTTCGATGGCTCAACTAGAGACTTGCTAATCCGGTCACCCTGCTGGCTCGGAGTCGAAGTCTCTTTCTTGGTCTCTTCCTCAAGATTAGACGGATGTCCTTTCTTATTTGATCCCTGCAATTTTGTTCCACTTCTCAAGGTAATGGCATTAACGCTTTGCTTCGGGTTTGGAATAGTTTGAGAAGGTAACTTACCTTGAGTTTCTAACCTATTGACAGCTGAAGCAAGTTGGCTTACCTGATGCTCCAAGTTTTGAATGCTTTGCTTTGTTTCCTCCTGAAATTGTTTGGTATTCACAGTTAGAGACTTAACAATATCCTTAAGGGGCATACCTGAAGTGGAAGGAGCTTGGGGTACGTGGTGTGATGGCCTTGGCTGGAATTGTTGGACATGTTGAGGGTTATTGCCATATCGGAAGTTAGGATGATCCCTCCATCCAGGATTGTAAGTATTCGAATAGGGGTCATACTTCCTTTGCGGTTGTCCTGGAAATCTGCCTACAGCATTGGCGTGTTCATGATTGTCATCTTGCAATGTGGGGCACATGTCGGTCGGATGATTAGGAGCTGCGCAATTCCACAAGCCTTCATCTGCTGCGTTTTTCCAAGAGCTAGCTACTGCACAAGGGAGGTAAGATTAGAAATTTGATGTTCAAGGTTAGACACACTTACCTCATTTACCTTCCTTGAAGACGTATCGTGCCTATACCCAAATTGTTGTGAATTAGCAGCCATAATGGAGATCAATTCCCTAGCTTGACCAGGGGTTTTGTTTACTATGGCGCCTCCACTTGCAGCATCCGTCATCTTTCTTTCCATCGGAAGTAGGCCCTCGCAGAGGTATTGGATAAGGAGTTGTTTAGATATCCCATGTTGTGGGCAGCTTGCACACAATTGCTTGAACCTCTCCCAATACTCATGAAGAGTCTCGGTGTCCCTTTGCTTTATACCACAAATTTCTCTTCTTATACCAGCGGCTCTGGATGCGGGGAAGAATTTGTCCAAGAAGAGTCTCACCATATCAGTCCATGTGGTTATAGAACCTGGAGGAAAATAAAACAACCAATCTTTAGCTTTAGTACTTAGAGAAAATGGAAAAGCGCGAAGCTTGATTTGATCGTCGGTTATTCCTTGCGGCCTCATACTAGAACACACTATATGGAACTCTTTCAAATGCTTATGAGGATCTTCATTCTCAAGACCATGAAAGGTGGGTAGCAGATGTATTAACCCAGATTTCAACTCGAATTCCACGGCTAGTTCGGGATAGTGAATACAAAGTGGTTGTTGATTCACATCCGGTGCAACCAACTCCCTTAAGGTTCTCTCGAGATTTGCCATGTCGTCCTCTTTTTCAGAATTAGACAAGTCCGATACTAAGTTCGGTCTAGTGGATGATCTAGCTTCTTGTCGTAGTCTCTTTAGAGTCTTCTCAATCTCCGGATTATAAATTAGTTCACCTATCTGAGAAGAACGAGTCATACAAGAATAGAAATTAATTTGACACCAATCCCCGGCAACGGCGCCAAAATTTGATGGGTGTCGAATCCAACAAAAATAAAACCTACTCCTAGACAATTATATGATTTGCATATAGTGGTGAGTAGGGTCGAATCCACAGGGATTGGTAAAGATATTTCTATTCAAAGAGAACAATAAGAAAAAGGAAAATGGGGGGGTTTTGTTTGTGAATCAAATAAAGTAAAACAAGGTAAGAAAATCAGATATTGGTAAAAGCCTAGCCAAAGGAATCAAGATGGTTTAATTCTAGGAATTGATCATCGATGCAAATGTTCTCTATTCTTGTTCTAGATAAATTGGTTATGGTTATTAACAAGCTCTAACAACCTATCTCTCCTTACTTCCTCGATAACCTCAAACAAGCACTTTGAATTATTTCTCTTATTGATTAAACAACCCTTAGACAAGCGCTTAGGATTTAATCTATCAATAGCATTAAGATCTAGAGAGACTACCAATTATTATAAGATAACCTATTTAAACATGATCACACACCTCCATAACATGAATTCGATCATCTCTTTTATAACCAAACATGTTATTGCGTCACTAAGACTAGAACAATCAAACAATTACGGATTTGACGTGCTAGTTGACAATATATTAACTTGCTAATTGAGTAGAAGAGCTCTATTCATACCAATCAACAAAGATAATAATGACAAAACGATTAGAAGATATATGAATACCCGAAAGCAAAGAATAGAATAAATACAAGTCAATTAGACCTCACAATTCGTGGAGAATTAAACATCTATGACCATTTGGCTAGAAAAGTAGCTTAGCTACTCATGTTCATCAATAAAACGAAAATAAAAGATAGAAACATAATGAACCCGGTTGCTTGCTCTGCCTCCGCGTTTCCTTCTTCAAGATCCAAGATTCCAAGATCAAAAGTTCAAAAAAAGTTGTCTTAACCCTCTAGGGTTGGCTCTATTTATACTATTAGATGGATAGCATGTGATCTTTTGCTAGCAAGATACTAAAATATCTTTCCTTTTCCAAGTAGATTTTGAGAAGTGAAGATTCCTCTGCCTGGCACGCCTCAACACACGGCCATGGATCAAGTCGTACCATCCTCTGTGCATATTCTTCAAGTCTTCATCCGCACCCAGTGTGAACCACGGTTAGACACACGGCCAGATTTCAAGCCGTGCCTTCATCTGTGCATAATCTTCAAGTCTTCATCCGTGTCCAGTGTGTACCACGGTTACACCCACGGCTAGATTTCAAGCCGTGCCTTCATCTGGTTGATGTTCCAGACTTTCTTCTCCTTGGTCCTGACTTCCACCACGGCTTCAAGCACGGTTTCTCCCACGGGTTCCACCACGGCCGTGCCTTAAGCCGTGTCTCTCTCTGTTCAAAGTCCTCATTTTTGCCTTCTTGTCCAGTGTGTAACACGGTTTGAACCTTGGCCGTGCCGCAAACCGTGCTTCCTCCGGTGGTGTAATTTGTTGTCTTGATCTAAGTTGTAGATGACTTCTCTAAAATACTTGAATTAGCATCCTTAACTCCATTTAACCTGATTTATCACAATGATAGAATTAAAGTACCATTTCCTTATGATTTCTATAAAATCAATAATAATTTAACACAATTTATAGTATAAAGATTGAGTATAAAATGGCTCTATCACGAATTGGTGAGAAATTGAGGGTAGATCTTCCCCCATGTGGTGGCTCTAGTGATGAGGATGTTGTATCACAAGCTACTCGGGTTGTTTCTGGAGGAGATCGTCACTCGAGCAGTGCATATGTTCTAGGTTTTCATTTTAGAGAATCCTTGGGTGCAGCTTTCATGGCACGACATGAAAGTCCAGCAGTTGCTATTGCTGAAGCGAGCAATCCGCAGGATACTGAGGTGATTGGATCTGATTCTTCTCACCAATCGGGCACTGTACCATTGCCATCTGATGATGACTTCAATAGTTGATCTCGCGGGTGGATAGATGGAAGCTGGACCCTGGAGATTTGGACCGTTGTGCAGAACAACCGTTCTACTTTTGCTTTTACTGTCCTAACTTGTTTGATTCCAGAAGACTGACCAACCACTAGTGTTTGAAACAGAAAATGCTGATGATAGTTAGCTTTATTTTCAGTTGATTATTAGTTTCTTTTGTTTTTTTTTTGTTTTTTTTTTTTAGATACAGGCTTTCAAAGTACACCAACCTTTAGCAGGGGTTCTCATGACTTTACTTAGGCGTCGCTTGACTTTCTGTTAAAGATCCGCGTTGTAAGAGAGTTCAGGGAAGTTTGCGTTTTCCTTTTGCTGTTATTCTTTGCTTCCCTTTATACATTTCATGAGGACATTGGGGACAATGTCTATTATAAGTGTGGGGAAGGGGGTTAAGAAAACGAAACTAGGATATAAGGGTTGTGCAATAAAAAATGTATTTTCCTCTTATTTAAGGTATATTCAATGATGACTTTTGACAATCAAGGATTGCTGAGATTTGTTCATACCCCCGTGGAAAATCTTAAACAATTTTTATTCTCTTATTTTGTATTAGAAATACGTTGCTAAAATTACAAGATGAAATCCAAGTGAAGTAAACTTACTTGTTATTTAACCTCTACTTTCGGGAATTGAGATTGGATTAAGGTCACTAGTGAGTTTAGTATGCTCTTCTTTTTGCTTAGTAGGTGAGTTATGTAACTTGGAGTGAAGGAGTAAATGATACTTATAACTTGGTGATTCCTTTTTGAAGAAGTTTCTGAAAAAAAAAAAGAAAAAAAATTAGGAGTAATTGAAGAATATAATAATATATAAATAGTTCAGAAGTGGACCTCATAGACTCGAGTAATTAAGCCTGTGAGATGCCTTTTTAGGGAATAACATCTATTGACTCGGGTGACGAACTTGGGATTAATGGCTAAAAGCTCGCTACAAGGGTCGTGAGAAAAGTCTAAGAAAACTGAACTTAAAGGAGCTTATATGAATGATAGTTGATTGATTGAGATGGTAGTGGTTCGAAGGGGTATCTTTAAAACCTAGTAGCCTAAGACCGCCTGGTTTAGGACTTACTGACCAAGGAAACCGTCTTAACTAATTAATTAATTAATTAAATGAGTTAATTGGACTCGAACAAGTAAATCCTAGGGATGCCCTCTACACTGAGGGAATAACGTCTGTTAACTCGAGTGACGAACTCGGGATTATCGATCGAAAGTTCGTTACATGGGTCGGTTAACTTAGTTAAGTGCTTTAATGGTAAACTCCCAAGATTAACTTAAGAATTGGATGAAACAGAAAAGGAAGAGCTAGGGGACAAGTGGATACAACATGCCTTTAGCCCTAGTTGTGTTGCTTACAACAGTGGTTAAAAGGATTGTATACTTTATTTTACTAGTCTTGAGCTTGTGGCAATTTTGACTTTGGGAATTTTAGTTTAAATGATAAGGGTAATAGTTTAATTTACTTAGGTTAGCTTTGGGAATTTTAGTATTTGTATTTTGTATACAACTAACGGTAAGATTGAGTAAAGATTATCAATGATTGAGGTGTAGCATGAACTCGATGATGCTGAAATATCTTCTCGATTGTTGGAACTTATGAAAACTTGTCCTTTGGGTTTCCTTTAATTCGTGTTTGCTTGAGGACAAGCAAAAGCTTAAGTGTGGGGAAATTTGATAAGAGTAAATTAACCCTTATAAATCATGGGCATTAATGATGAATTTGTGTAGTCTTTTGAATAAAATCAATGCGGATTCGGTACTTAACAGATAAATATATCAGTTTTAGGGTATAATACCAAAAAGAAGTGGAAAGATAACAAAAGGAGTATGATTGAAGCTTAAAACATCAAGTTAAAGCTACTTAGGGACAGCATAGGGAAAGCCACGCCCGTGTCATGAACCGTGTGCACACCTGAGGATGAAAGTTGTCACTTGGAAAGGAAGCATGGCTTGTGATATGGGTGTGCTTGAAGTCGTGGCAGACGCTGCAGAGAAGTGGAAAAATCCAAAACATGGCACGGTTCATAATCTAGCCGTGTTTCTAGCCGTGCCACATACTGAACATGAATGAGGAATTGCGGATTATCGACTAGAGGGAGACACGGTTCGAAATCTGGCCATGTTGGTGGGAGTGTCAGGCGAATGTTATTCACTTTTCGAGATTCACTTGGAAAAGGAAAGATACATTCATATCTTTCTAGCTGAAGATCCTCTGCCATTTCCTAGAAAGTATAAATTGAACAACCCTAGGGAGAGAAGGAGGAGGCGGTAGGAGAGAAACCCTAGAGACGAGAAGTTAGACGAGTTTTCGGAATTGAAGCCAAGATCTTTGTGTTTGGATTTATTTATGGATTCAATTATTTTCTCTTTTGTTCTTCTTATTAGATTCATGAGTAGCTAATTGTTATATACCTGATCCCTTGAAAAACCCCTAATTGTCATGTAACGGATTTGTTGATGTTCAATAATTAATCCTGATCTTTGAGTTTATTCATGTTGCAATCATAGTTTGTTCATCTTGATATGTTCGCAGTATTAAGATCGAATTAGATCTCTGTTATTAAGACTGAGAAATCGTTTAATAGAGTAGATCTAGCATAAATAAAAAGATCACTTGTAATCCTAGAGATAGGTTATAGGAAGTTTTCTGTATTGAATGAGGTCATTGTGGTCTGGTTCAATTGAGGGTCCTAGTATTTTATTGCAATCTTAATTATGTTAATTAAAGAGAGATCTTAATTGATTTAATTAGGATTAGGGATTATTGATCTTGAGAATGACCTTAATCTAGTGTAAGAAACTCCGCAGATCAGAGATGTTGTGTATTAATCATTGGAAAGTTTGTAATTGAATAAAAGTTGCATGAGAATTAGGGGTGGATCTTGGGTAGGGTATGTTTAGATAATTGAATTAACTAAAGGAGTATTTGAATATCTTTACTCTGATCATTTTATTTGTTCCTTTCAGATTTAATCAGTAATTAGGATAATTGAGATCATCAATAGTGAGAAGTTAAATAGTAGGATAATCGTTAGTACTAGTACTTATAAGTCTTCGTGGGATCGATACCTGTACTCCAATGCTATATTGCTAATTGATAGGTATACTTGCTTGAGAACTGATCATACACTAGGATTGAGTATAGGATTTAACTTGTTAGAAGGATCAGACCTTCCACCAAGTTTTTGGCGCTGTTGTCAGGGACTTTTAATATTAGGAAAACTTGACGCCTACTACTTTAACTATAAATTCTGTTAATTATTTCTCTTAGTTTCATTCGTGCCTCTATTCAAATTTATTGAGGAAACTAAGTTCATCGTTTGTTTTTTGCAGTTTATGACAAGGAGCTCTTCATCTAAGCTTCTTGATCTTGATCCTGAGATTGACCGACCTTTTAGAAGGCGATTGAGAGGTGCTGAAGAGATAGTAGGGAATTTAAATTTCAACGAACCTTTGGAAAGTGAAGAAGCAACATCAGTAGCTGAAAAGGAAACTTCTATCACCCGTGGTAACACAGAAGCTGAACCAATGGCAGATGAACGAAGGACGATGGTTGAATATGCTCGACCTACTTTGAGTAGCACTGGTTCGTGTATTGTACAACCAGCAATAGAGGCCACCAACTTCGAGATCAAGGCCTCTACAATGCACATGATTCACAATCAATGCTAGTTTGACGGTTTGTCTGACGAAGACCCTCATGCGCACATTCAGATGTTCTTGGATATTTGCGCAACTGTCAAGCAAAATGGAGTATCTGAGGAAGCGTTGAAATTGTGACTTTTCCCTTTCACTTTCCGGGGCAAAGCAAGGCAGTGGTTTAGTTCACTGATCATTTTATTTGTTCCTTTCAGATTTAATCAGTAATTAGGATAATTGAGATCATCAATAGTGAGAAGTTAAATAGTAGGATAATCGTTAGTACTAGTACTTATAAGTCTTTGTGGGATCGATACCTGTACTCCAATGCTATACTGCTAATTGATAGGTATACTTGCCTGAGAACTGATCGTACACTAGGATTGAGTATGGGATTTAACTTGTTAGAATGATCAGATCTTCCACCAGGTACCATCAATTGAGGATTGAGGAGGAAGAAATATAGAAGACCGCTTTTAGGACTAGGTATAGGCATTACGAGTTTCTAGTGGTACCTTTTGGGTTAACAAATGCTCTAACAACCTTTATGGACCTAATGGATAGAGTGCTCAAAGGTTGGCTAGATTAGTTTATGGTAATTTTCATAGATGATATTCTCATCTATTCTAAGAGCAAGGAAGAACATGAAGCACATCTCAGAATAGTACTAAAAAGACTATGGGAAGAGAAGTTGTATGGTAAATTTAGCAAATGCAAATTTTGGTTAGAACTAGTATCTTTCTTAAGGTATCTAGTGAATAAGGATGCTATATCAATAGATCATGAGAAAGTAAAGACAGTGAGTGATTGGCTAAGACCGAGAACTATGATAGAGATCAAGAGTTTTCTAGGATTAGTTGGGTACTATAGATGCTTTGTGGATGGGTTCTCCTGGCTAGCAACTCCCTTAACTTGATTGAGAAAGAAGAAGGCTAAATTTGTGTAGAATGATGAGTGTGAAAACAACTTCACAACCTTAAAGAAGAACATGGTGACAGCTCCTATGTTAGCCCGACTAAAGATAAGGAAAGAATTTGAAGTGTTCAAAGATGCATGAAATCATGGCTTAGGGTGTGTATTTATGCAAAATGAGGGTGTCATTGCATATGCCTCTTGCCAACTGAAACCATATGAGAGGAATTACCCCTCACATGACCTAGAACTAATGGTTGTGATCTTAGCATTGAAATTGTGGAGGCACTATCTTTATGGTGGGAAGTGTAAAATATTTATAAATCATAAATACTTGAAGTATCCTTTTACCTAGAAGGACTTAGATTTGAGACAGAGGAGGTGGCTAGAATTGATGAATGGCTATGATGCAGAGATCCATTTTTACCTTAGAAAAGTAAATGTGGTTGTTGATGCTTTCAGCCAGAAGAAATAGATGAACATAGCAACATTAGTCACATCAAAGAGATAGATATTAGAAGGCAAGTGTAAGCTTCAATTAGAGATGGTGACACATGAAGTGGAAAATGGGTTTGGCTACATTCAGTATTCAACCCATTGTTATTGATCAAACCAAGATTACACAAATTTGAGATCTTGGAATGCAGAAGATCAAAGGTAAAATAGAATAGGGTGAAGCCACTGAGTTTATATAGATGTGAAGGGGCAATTAAGTATGGTACAAGATGGCATGCTCCAGATAATATGTAGTTGAAGAAGGAAATCATGAGAGAAGTTCACTACTCAAGATATAAAGTACTCTTACGAAGCACTAAAAAGTATAATGACTTAAAGAACAATTATTGGTGGAAAAACATGAAGCGGGAGATGGCTGGATATATATTCAAATGTCTAACATGTTAGCAAATAAGGATTGAGTAGCTAGTGAGTTACAACCACTTCTTATACTTGAATGGAAGTGGGAACATGTAACTATGGAGTTTGTGATAGCGCTCTTGAGGACCAAGAAGAATATGATGCAATCTTGGTTATAGTAGATAGATTGACCGAGTCTACCCATTTCTTACCATTAAAGGTAAACTACATATTAAACAAGCTCACTCAACTGTATATCAAGGAAATTGTCAGATTACATGGTGTACTAATCACTATCACATCTAACAAAGATACTTGGTTTATGAGCAAATTCTGGAAAAGTCTAAATCAAGCTTTAGGAACCAAACTCTAGTTTAATACTGCATTTCACCTTAAAGAAAATGAGCAGTCTGAGAGAACCATCTAAATTCTAGAAGATCTACTACGAGCTTGTGCATTGGATCAAAGGGGTGATTGGAGTGATCATTTACCTTTGGTGGAATTTGCATACAATAATAGTTAGTAGGCTACTATCTAGAAATAAAAAATAACGATAGTAGGCCTATCATTCCAATCCTCCTGATTCCATACAATCCCAAAATAAAAATCTATTCTTATATAATATTTAACATAACTAAGAGTTTACTAACATCTCCCTATTTCTAGTTCAACTACAAAAATTCAAATCACAATTCTTTAAAATTTCGATCACTTGTCCTCCACATAATAATAATGCTCCTTTCCATACTCATCCTTATGATGTCCTACTAAATTTTCATGCTTATCATTCTCACCTCAACTAAAAAAAATAGGAGGTGGAGTGGGGGTACGTGCATACTGCACCCATATGCACATGGCACATCACATTAATAAAACATGCATACATGCAACATTAGTCCACAACATAACCATACATTAGAATTACACATCATTCATAATCAATTATACAACATAGGGGTACTCACGACCTCAATACTCACATAATTTTGTCCTCGTAGGAACTATCACCATGGGCCTTATCTAATCCTAATCTATCTCAGATTATTTTGATACGCAGCTCTACTTAAGACAATGCAACATATCAATCATTAAGGTATCCCCTTAGGGAACTACCACTATGGGCCCCTAAACCGAGCCAAGCATAAATAACATAAAATTTCCATTCACATATTACATTAAAATTCATTAGCTCACATACAATTCATTAAACAACTACCTAGCAAACAAAACTAATAAAACAAGGTAAGCACATACTTATACAACTATTCCCATAGTAATCTTGTGATGAAGTAGGAGAAAGATAGATACTAAGGAAAAAAATAGTGCAAGAAGTAGTAAACAAGGTTAGAGTGATAAGGTAGTGAATTCTATCAACCTAGAGTCACTAGAAGAGTTATGTAGATAAACAGTGATGCCCTTTGGAATTTCAAGTTAGGGATAAGGTTTTGTTGAAAATATCTTCAAATAAAGGAGTGATTGATGAGAACCATGATGGGAGCTAAGACAGAAGATGGAACGTAGATCCTCTTGAAATGCCACCTGGACCGATCACAAGAACTCGAGTGAAACGATTAAAGGAAGCACTTAACGAGTTGATAAAGGATGTCCATGAAGTTGGAAAGGATTGGAGCAATCATGAAGTTGGAAGGGATTGGAACAACCATGGGAATGCCCTTGCTCTTGTACAAGTCATAATGGATACGGGTTGAAGAGGGCGTGTCTTTACAAGGCACGGCCGTGTAGAAGTCTGGAGGTTACACAAAATCATACACAGTCGTATACACGGTTCTAAGGCACGACCGTATATGGTGTCAAGAATTTCCACAGAAAGATACACGACTAGAAGTACACGGTCGTGTATGTTGTTAAGATTTCCACAGAAAGATACACGACCGTGTCGTGTACATTGTCAAGATTTCCACAGAAAGATACACGACTAGAAGTACACGGTCGTGTACATCTCCAACGTCGATCGTGTATATGCTTACGCCGGCTTTAAGGCCGCCGGCCTTCATTTCAACGCCGTCGGCCTTTACTTCCCTGTTTTATTATTTTTACGCAACTTATTGAAGTAATGTCATTTTGGGGATTTATTGTTACGAATTGTAAAACCTAATATAAAACTCCTAGGGTTTAGAACATATAGAATAGAGAAGATACAACATACAAGTTTGAAAATACTTTGAGACAATTCCTCTCTTAGTTCTTTAAAGAACTGATGGGTGTCGAATCCAACAAAAATAAAAACCTACTCCTAGACAATTATATGATTTTTGTATAGTAGTGAGTAGGGTCGTATCCACAGGGATTGGTTAAATATATTTCTATTAAAAGAGAATAGAAAGGAAAAGAAAAATGGGGGGGGGGGGTGGGGGGTGTTTGTGAATCAAAATAATATTGAAATCAGATAATAAAATCGAATATTGATAAAAGCCTAGCCAAAGGAATCAAGATAGTTTAATTCTAGGAATTGATCATCGATGCAAATATTTCTTATCCTTTATCCAAGATAAACTGGTTATGGTTATTAACAAGCTCTAATAACCTATCCCTCCTTACTTTCTTGATAATGAAAACACGCTCTTTGATTATTTCTCTTATTGATTAGACAACCCTAAACAAGCTCTTAGGATTTAATTTATCAATAGCATTAAAAACAAGAGAGAATACCAATTCATGCCAATAGATTATAAGATAACCTATTTAAACAAGATCATATATCTCCATAACATGAATTCGACTATCTATTTTATAATCAAACATGTTATTGTATCACCGAAACTAGAACTATCAAACAATTACGGATCTGACGTACTAGTTGATAGTATATTATCTTGCTAATTGAGTAGAAGAGCTCTAATTCATACCAATCAACAAAGAAAATATTGACAAAACTTCCAGAAGATATATAAATATCCAAAAACAAAGAATAGATTAAAGATAAATCAATTAGATCTCACAATTCGTGAAGAACTAAACTTCAATGATCCTTTGGCTAGAAAATTTGCTTAGCTACACATGTTCATCCTCAAAACGAAAGTTAAAAGTGAAAACATGAAAAAGTCTTTGTTGCCGGTTTCCTTTGCTCTGCTTCTCCTTCTTCCTTCCTGTCCCCAAAAACTCATCTATCCTCTAGGGTTGGTTCTATTTATATTGTTAAAGGAATGGCAAAGGATCTTTAGCTAGAAAGATACAAAAATATCTTTCCTTTTTCAAGTAAATCTCGAGAAGGAAATAATCGTCCGCCAGGTACGCCCACCAACACGGCCAGATTTAGAACCATGCCTTCCTCTGTTGATAATTCACATATCATCATCCGTGTTCAGTGTGTGGCACGGCTTCCACCATGGCCAGATCTCAAGCCGTGCCTTCCTCTGGTCGATGTTCCGCAATTTGTCATTCTTGTTCAGTGTATGGTGATAGAGCCATTTTATACTCAATCTTTATAGTATAAATTGTGTTAAATTATTATTGATTTTATAGAAATCATAAGGAAATGGTACTTTAATTCTATCATCGTGATAAATCAGGTTAAATGGAGTCAAGGATGCTAATTCAAGTATTTTAGAGAAGTCATCTACAACTTGGATCAAGACAAGGAATTACACCACCGGAGGAAGCACGGTTTGTGGCACGGCTAAGGTTCAAACCGTGTTACACACTGGACAAGAAGACGGAAATGTGGACTTTGAACAGAGAGAGACACGGCTTAGGGCACGGCCGTGGTGGAAGCCGTAGGAGAAACCGTGCTTGGAGTCGTGGTGGAAGCTAGATGTGCCAAGGAGAAGAAATTGTGGAACATCAACCAGAGGATGGCACGGCTTGAAATCTGGCCGTGGGTGTAATCGTGGTACACACTGGGTACGGATGAAGACTTGTTGATTATGCACAGAATAAGGCACGGTTGGAAATCTAGCCGTGGGTGGAGCCCTGGTACACACTGGACACGGAAGATGATACATGAAATATGCACAGAGGATGGCACGGCTTGACCCATGGCCGTGTGTTAGGGTATGCCAGGCGGACGAACATTTTCTTCTCGAAATCCACATGGAAAAGGAAAGATAATTTCGTATCTTGCTAGCAAAAGATCACATGCCATCTCCCTAACAATATAAATAGAACCAACCCTAGAGGGTTAGAACAACTTTTGAATCTTTGAATCTGGAATCACCTTGGAGACAAGAAGGAAACGAGGAGGCAGAGCAGGCAACCGCATTCATTATGTTTCTATTTTTTATTTTCGTTTTGTTGATGAACATGAGTAGCTAAGCTACTTTTCTAGCCAAAAGGTCATAGATGTTTAATTCTCCACGAATTGTGAGGTCTAATTGACTTGTATTTATTCTATTCTTTGCTTTCGGGTATTCATATATCTTCTGATCGTTTTATCATTATTATCTTTGTTAATTGGTATGAATAGAGCTCTTCTACTCAATTAGCAAGTTAATATATTGTCAACTAGCACGTCAAATCCGTAATTGTTTGATTGTTCTAGTCTTAGTGACGCAATAACATGTTTGGTTATAAAAGAGATGATCGAATTCATGTTATGGAGGTGTATGATCATGTTTAAATAGGTTATCTTATAATCTACTGTCATGAATTGGTGGTCTCTCTAGATTTTAATGCTATTGATAGATTAAATCCTAAGCACTTGTCTAGGGTTGTTTAATCAATAAGAGAAATAATTCAAAGCGCTTGTCTGAGGTTATCGAGGAAGTAAGGAGAGATAGGTTGTTAGAGCTTGTTAATAACCATAACCAGTTTATCTAGAACTAAGAATAGAAAACATTTGCATCGATGATCAATTCCCAGAATTAAACTATCTTGATTCCTTTGGCTAAGCTTTTATTAATATCCGATTTTCTTACCTTGTTTTACTTTATTTTGATTCACAAACAAAACCCCCCCATTTTTCTTTTCCCTTTTATTCTCCTTGAATAGAAATAAGTTTAACCAATCTCTGTGGATTCGACCCTACTCACCACTATATGCAAATCATATAATTGTCTAAGAGTAGGTTTTATTTTTGTTGGATTCGACACCCATCAAATTTTGGCGCTGTTGCCGGGGATTGGTGTCAAATTTATTTCTATTATTGTATGACTCGTTCTTCTCAGACTGGTGAACTAACTTATAATCCGAAGATTGAGAAGACTCTAAAGAGGCTGCGACAAGAAGCTAGATCATCCCCCAGACCGAACTTAGTATCGGACTTGTCTGATTCATCCCTTGATTCTGAAAAAGAGGACGACATGGCAAATCTCGAGAGAACCTTAAGGGAGTTGGCTGCACCGGATGTGAATCAACAACCACTTTGTATTCACTATCCCGAACTAGTTGTGGAATTCGAATTGAAATCTGGGTTGATACATCTGCTACCTATATTTCATGGTCTTGAGAATGAAGATCCTCACAAGCATTTGAAAGAGTTTCATATAGTGTTTTCTAGTATGAGGCCGTAAGGAATAACCGACGAACAAATCAAGCTACGTGCTTTTCCATTTTCTTTAAGTACTAAAGCTAAAGATTGGTTGTTTTATTTGCCTCCAAGTTCTATCACCACTTGGACAGATATGGTGAGACTCTTCTTAGACAAATTCTTCCCCGCATCCAGAGCCGCTAGTATAAGAGAAATTTGTGGTATAAAACAGAGGGACACCGAGACACTTCATGAGTATTGGGAGAGGTTCAAGCAACTATGTGCAAGCTACCCACAACATGGGATATTTGAACAACTCCTCATCCAATATTTTTACGAAGGCCTACTTCCGATGGAGAGGAAGATGATGGATGCTGCAAGTGGAGGCGCTATAGTAAACAAAACCCCTAGTCAAGCTAGGGAATTGATCTCCATTATGGCTGCCAATTCGCAACAATTTGGGTATAGGCATGATACGTCTTCAAGGAAGGTAAATGAGGTAAATGTGTCTAACCTTGAACATCAAATTTCTAATCTTACCTCCCTTGTGCAGCAGCTAGCTCTTGGAAATACCCAACAGGTGAAAGCTTGTGGAATTTGTGCTGCTCCTAGTCATCCGACCGACATGTGCCCCACATTGCAAGATGACAATCATGAACACGCCAATGCTGTAGGAGGATTCCCAGGACAGCCACAAAGGAAGTATGACCCCTACTCGGATACTTACAATCCTGGATGGAGGGATTATCCTAACTTCCGATATGGCAATAACCCTCAACATGTCCAACAATTCCAACCAAAGCCATCCCACTACGTACCCCAAGCTCCTTCCACTTCAGGTATGCCCCTTGAGGATATTGTTAAGTCTCTAGCTGTGAATACCAAACAATTTCAGGAGGAAACAAAGCAAAGCATTCAAAACTTAGAGAATCAGGTAAGTCAACTTGCTTCAGCCGTAAACAGGTTAGAAACTCAAGGTAAGTTACCTTCTCAAACTATTACAAACCCGAAGCAAAACGTTAATGCAATTACCATGAGAAGTGGAACAGAATTGCAGGGATCAAATAAGAAAGGACATCCGTCTAATCTTGAGGAAGAGACCAAGAAAGAGATTTCGACTCCGAGCCAGTAGGGCGACTAGATTAGCAAGTCTCTAGTTGAGCCATCGAAGGTCACATTGATACCACCTCCTTTCCCCTCCAGATTAGCGAAATCCAAGAATGAAGCGGAAGAAAAAGAGATTCTGGAAACTTTTCGCAAAGTTGAGGTAAATATTCCTTTGCTTGATGCAATTAAGCAAAATACCGCGCTATGCTAGATTTCTCAAAGACTTGTGCACTAACAAAAGAAAGCTGAAAGGTAATGAAAAGATTAGTGTGAGTGAAAATGTTTCAGCTATTATTCAGAAGAAGCTTCCTCCCAAATGTAAGGATCCAGGTATGTTCACCATTCTTTGCAAAATAGGTAATCTTGGAATTGTTAAAGCCATGTGTGATCTATGAGCTTCTATCAATGTCATGCCTTTGTCTGTTTATCAACGTTTAAATGTTGGTCCTTTAAAGGAAACGGGTATTATTGTTCAACTTGCTGATAGGTCCAATGTTTATCCTGAGGGAGTTCTAGAGGATGTTTTAGTTCAAGTCAATGGGTTGGTTTTTCCTGCTGATTTTTATGTGCTTGACATAGACGATAGTGATTCTCATACTTCATCACTGATATTATTAGGGCGACCATTCCTTAAGACTTCTAAAAATAAAATCGATGTAAATGATGGCACCCTCACTATGGAATTTGATGGTGAAGTGATTAAATTTAACATTTATGATGCCATGAAACATCCTAATGATATCTCTCCTGTTTTTGTTACGAATGTTATTAACCCATTACCACAGGCACCAAGGCTGGAATCAAAATCCTTATCCGAATATTTAGCCAGGAACGTCTAGCCAAAGACGTTAAAGAAAGGCGCTTCATGGGAGGCAACCCATGTAAAAAAAAAAAAAAAGTTTTGTTTTGCATTAGTTTTGGTTTGTTTTAGTTTTGTTTTGTTTTAGTTTAGTTTGTTTTGATTTTAGTGTAGTTTTGAACTCTTTGGATCAGCTGCAGCAAGGATACACATAATCAGATGACACTTTCCAGAGCTTAAGGGGAAAACTCCAATACTAGGGAAGCACCAGTATTTCCTTTCTCTTATTCTCTAATGTTCCTTGAGTTGTTAATTCCTTTTCAATTGTGCTAAATTAGGAACAATGAGGACACTGTTCAAGCTAAGTGTGGGGGAGAGGATAATAAAATATAGAGAATAGAGAACTAACTTATACTCTGAATGTTTGTCCTTAAGCAATTTTAAGCCAAATTTTTTCAAAATTATCATGAAATCTAGAGATTGTACTAAATGTTGTAATAAGCATCTACAAAATGTGAAATTGACTTGTTTAAATGTTTTACTCACCCACTGCTGTGATTAGAATACATGGTTAAAATTAAGTAGTGAAATCTTTAAGAAACAAATTTACCTTGTATTTAGCTTTAGAATTGGAAGTCTAAGAGTAAGTCGAGTCCCTAAGTGAAAAATAAAAAAGTTTACTTCTAGGTTATATTAGCTACTGTATACTCTTTGAAGTTGTTTGTAAAGCAATCATAACACTTAAAAAAAAAAAAAGAATCAAGCATAGCCATTACTCCAATGATTCAACTAATTGAGTTAAGAGTATTCAAACTTGAATGTTAGAGTGAGGAAGAGTCCGTAGGGGTATCTCAAAAACCGGTCACTTGAGTGATGAGCTCGGGATGTTGCCGACTCAATGAACTCACTATAACGATAAGGGCTAAAAAGGCAAAAGTTCATGAAAAGAAGCGGGCAAAAACCCATCAAAATAGATGCTTGAATAAATCAAAAGAACATGAATGTGAACATTCATTGAATAAAACAAAGATGTATAAAAGGGAGAATATCTACCAAAGAACTTATACCATATGCTTTTACTTTATGTTGCAAGAATTATATGTTTGCTAATGTCCAATGAAGTTTAATTGGGTGTTTTTCCTTAGTGGATTAAGTATTTACTTTTGGAATAAAAATTCTTTTGCTAAACATGAGGATTAAAGTTTGTCTTGTTTAGATTAGCTATTGAATTTTGTCCATAGTAATTTGATCACAGGAAACCAGTTTGGTTGAAGTAGTAGACATTAAAACTACAAGTCATGAATTACAAATAAATAGATGCTTGGAATGATAAAAAGAAAGTTTGTATAATCTATGACAGATTTCTCAATTGATTTGATGCAATTGCTTGAGGACAAGCAAGAGTTCAAGTGTGGGGGAATTTGATAGAGCCATTTTATACTCAATCTTTATAGTACAAATTGTGTTAAATTATTATTGATTATATAGAAATCATAAGGAAATGGTACTTTAATTCTATCATCGTGATAAATCAGGTTAAATGGAGTCAAGGATGCTAATTCAAGTATTTTAGAGAAGTCATCTACAACTTGGATCAAGACAAGGAATTACACCACCGGAGGAAGCACGGTCTGAGGCACGGCCAAGGTTCAAACCGTGTTACACACTGGACAAGAAGACGGAAATGTGGACTTTGAACAGAGAGAGACACAGCTTAGGGCACGGCCGTGGTGGAAGCCGTGGGAGAAATCGTGCTTGGAGCCGTGGTGGAAGCTAGATGTGCCAAGGAGAAGAAATTGTGGAACATCAACCAGAGGATGGCACGACTTGAAATCTGGCCGTGGGTGTAACCGTGGTACACACTGGGCACGGATGAAGACTTGTTGATTATTCACATAATAAGGCACGGTTGGAAATCTAGCCGTGGGTAGAGCCGTAGTACACACTGGACACGGAAGATGATACATGAAATATGCACAGAGGATGGCACGGCTTGACCCATGGCCGTGTGTTAGGGTGTGCCAAGCGGACGAACATTTACTTCTCGAAATCTACTTAGAAAAGGAAAGATATTTTCGTATCTTGCTAGCAAAAGATCACATACCATCTCCGTAAAAATATAAATAGAACCAAACCTAGAGGGTTAGAACAACTTTTGAATCTTTGAATCTGGAATCACCTTGGAGACAAGAAGGAAACGAGGAGGCAGAGCAGGCAATCGCATTCATTATGTTTCTATTTTTTATTTTCGTTTTGTTGATGAACATGAGTAGCTAAGCTACTTTTCTAGCCAAAGGGTCATAGATGTTTAATTCTCGACAAATTGTGAGGTCTAATTGACTTGTATTTATTCTATTATTTGCTTTCGAGTATTCATATATCTTCTGATCATTTTGTCATTATTATCTTTGTTGATTGGTATGAATAGAGCTCTTCTACTCAATTAGCAAGTTAATATATTGTCAATTAGCATGTCAAATCCGTAATTGTTTGATTGTTCTAGTCTTAGTGACGCAATAACATGTTTGGTTATAAAAGAGATGATTGAATTCATGTTATGTAGGTGTATGATCATGTTTAAATAGGTTATCTTATAATCTACTGGCATGAATTGGTGGTCTCTCTAGATTTTAATGCTATTGATAGATTAAATCCTAAGCGCTTGTCTAGGGTTGTTTAATTAATAAGAGAAATAATTCAAAGCGCTTGTCTAAGGTTATCGAGGAAGTAAGGAGAGATAGGTTGTTAGAGCTTGTTAATAACCATAACCAGTTTATCTAGAAGTAAGAATAGAAAACATTTGCATCGATGATTAATTCCTAGAATTAAACTATATTAATTGCTTTTGCTAGGCTTTTATTAATATCCGATTTTCTTACCTTGTTTTACTTTATTTTGATTCACAAACAAAACCCCCCATTTTTCTTTTCCCTTTTATTTTCCTTGAATAGAAATAAGTTTAACCAATCTCTGTGGATTCGACCCTACTCACCACTATATGCAAATCATATAATTGTCTAGGAGTAGATTTTATTTTTGTTGGATTCGACACCCATCATATGGCACGACTTGCATTACGGCTTCCACCACGGCTAGATCACAAGCCGTGCCTCTCTCTGTTGATAGTCCACATTTCCTCCTTCTTATTCAGTGTATGGCACGGTTTCTACCACGGCCAGATCACAAACCGTGCCTCCCTCTGTTGATTCTTCAAGATAGATACATGGTCGTGTACTTCAACCGTATATATTTCTGTTGATTCTAAACCAAGTATACGGCCGTGTACTTCAACTACACGCCCATGTACTTTCCTTCGGTGGTGTAAATCCTTGTCTTTGATCCAAATTGTAGATGGCTTCTCTAAATCACTTGAATTATCACTCTTGACTCCATTAAACCCGATTTATCACTATAATAAAATTAAGTACCATTTCCTTATGATTTCTATAAAATCAATAATAAATTAACACAATTCATCCTATAAAGATTGAGTATAAAATGGCTCTATCAAATTCCCCCGCACTTAAACTCTTGCTTGTCCTCAAGCAATTGAATCAAATCAATTAAGAAATCCGTCATAGATTATACAAAATTTCTTTTCATCATTTCAAGCATCTATTCTTTTATAATTCATGACTTGTAATTTTAATGTCTACTGCTCCAACCAAACTGGTTTCCTATGATTAAATTACCATAGACAAAATTTAATAGCTAATCTAAACAAAACAAACTTTAATCCTCATGTTTAGCAAAAGAACTTTTATTCCAAAAGTAAATACTTAATTCAATAAGGAAAAACACCCAATTAAACTTCATTGAATATTAACAAGTATATAATCTTTGCAACACAAAGTAAAAGCATATGGTATCTACTCTTTCCCTAGATTTTCTCCCTTTTTATTATAAGTCTTACTTCATTCAATGATTTTTACATTCATATTCGTTTGATTTAATCAAGCATCTATTTTGACGGGTTTTTGCTCGCTTCTTTTCATGAACTTTCGCCTTTTCTGCCCTTATCGTTATAGTGAGTTCATTGAGTCGGCAACATCCTGAGCTTGTCACTTAAGTGACCGGGTTTTAAGATACCCCTACGGACTCTTCCTCACTCTAACATTCAAGTTCGAATACTCTTAACTCAATAATTATTTAAATCATTGGAGTAATGGCTATGCTTGATTCTTTTTTTTCACACACTTTCTTTTATTTATTTTTTTCAATTATTGCTATAGTAATAATAGTTATCCGGTTTAAAGGGTTACTAAGGAAAAAGTTTCTTCAACATCTTTCACTAAGTGTTATCATTGTTTCAAAAACAACTTCAAAGAGTATACAGTAACTAATATAACCTAGAAGTAAACTTTTTTATTTTTCACTTAAGAATTAGACTTACTCTTAAACTTCCAATTCTAAAGCTGAATATAAGGTAAATTTGTTTCTTAAAGATTTCACTACTTAATTTAACTAAGTATTCTAATCACAGCAGTAGGTGAGTAAAACACTTGAACAAGTCAATTTCACATTTTGTAGATGTTTATTACAACATTTAGTACAATCTCCAAATTTCATGATAATTTTGAAAAATTTGGCTTGAAATTGCTTAAGAACAAATATTCAAAGTATGAGTCAATTCTCTATC
This sequence comes from Laguncularia racemosa, assembly GCA_037954665.1. NCBI lineage: Eukaryota > Viridiplantae > Streptophyta > Magnoliopsida > Myrtales > Combretaceae > Laguncularia > Laguncularia racemosa. The sequence continues at coordinate 180,909 of JBBMOL010000316.1, read as the reverse complement.
CTCTATATTTATTATCCTCTCCCCCACACTTAGTTTGAACAGTGTCCACACTGTTCCTAATTCAGCACAATTAAAGAGGAATTAACAACATAAGTAACATTAGAGAATAAGAGCAAAGGAATACTGGTGCTTCCCTGGTATAAAGTGTAGAGTAATTGGAGCTCTCCCCTTAAGCACTAGAGAGTGTCATCTGATGATATATACCCTTACTACAGCTAATCAAAAGAAAAATCAAATCAAAACTAAAATAAAATAAATTGAATTTTTTTTTTTTTGACATGGGTTGCCTCCCATGAAGCGCCTTTCTTTAATGTCTTTAGCTAGACGTTCCTGGCTAGATGTTTGGGTAAGGGTTTTAATTCCAACTTTGGTGCATGTGTTGATGGGTCAATAACATCCATAACAAAAATAGGAGGGGTATCGCTAAGATATTTCATGGCATCATAAATGTTAAATTTAATCACTTCACCATCAAATTCCATAGTGACGATACCATCATGTACATTAATTTTCGTCCTGGATGTCTTAAGGAATGGTCTCCGTAATAATATCAGTGATGAATTATGAGAATCATCATCTTCCATGTCAAGCACATAAAAATCAGCAGGAAAAACCAACCCATTAACTTGTAGTAAAACATCTTCTAAAACTCCCTCAGGATAAACATTGGACATGTCAGCAAGTTGAACAATAACACCTGTTTCCTTCAAGGGACCAACATTCAAACATTGATAAACAGACAAAGGCATGACATTGATCGATGCTCCTAGATCACACATGGCTTTAGCAATTCCAAGATTACTTATTTTGCAAGGAATAGTAAACATACCTGGGTCCTTACATTTAGGAGGAAGCTTTTTCTGAATAATAGCTAAAACATTCTCACTCACACTAATCTTTTCATTACCTTTCAGCTTCCTTTTGTTAGTGTTAGCATGATTTGAGGCTGTTAGTTATGGTAGGATAATATTAGCATGATTTGAGGCTATTAGTTATGGTAGGATAATCTTTTGCATAATTATAGGATTGTTTATAGGATACTTCTTTCCTTTCTTTCATACAACTCTTGTATATATATAGGAGCAATTCTCTATACAAATATACAGAAAAAATAATATGTTCTCTCCTTTTCATTATCATGGTATCAGAGCCCTGAATTATTTCTTGAAATCTATCTCTGTTCTCCTTTTTTGATAATTGATATCTGTCCCGTGCCATATATTTTTTTTTCTTTTTGCTGATAGCTCCTTCATCATAGACAAATCTGATGTTTTCAAGCCAATAACAAATATGTTAACTGGCTCAAATTATAATCTCTAGGTTCAAGCCATGAAAAGTTTTCTTATTGGTCGTAAACTTTGGCGAATTGTTACTGGTGACATCACCAAGCCAAAAAAAGAGGAAGGAGAAACTGATTCCAAATTTGTTGATCACCTTGAAGATTGGGATAGCAAGAATCATCAGATTATCACTTGGCTCCGTAATACATCTGTTCCGTCTATTCATATTCAATTTACTGAGTATGAAACGGCCAAAGAACTATGGGATTTCATGGAAAATCGATATCGTACTACTGGTCTTGCTCATTATTATCAATTATGGGCTACTCTTCATCATCTAAAGCAAGAATATGGACAATCGGTGAATGAATTTCTTGTGCAAGTTCAACCAATTTGGACTCAATTATGTGAAGCTCGAATCAGCGAGGATCATCTCCATCTCATTCAGGTTCTTATGGCTCTTCACCCTGAATATGAATCTATTTGAGCGTCCTTGCTCCATCGAAATCCACTTCCTACACTAGACAATGCTATTCAAGAAATTATGTTTGAAGAAACTCGCCTTGGGTTAGACAAAACTATACATTCTGATGTTGCTCTTGCTACCACTCATTTTCAATCTACCGCTCCAAAGTCAGGAAATCAATTTTGTAAAAATTGCAATAAAACTGGGCATTCCTTTGCCAATTGCCCTACTGTGGAATGTAGATATTGTCATAGTATCGAACATATTCTTGAAAACTATCCTATTCGACCTCCTCGATCAAAGAGTGGTTCTTCTAAGATAAAGCATGACTCGAAGTCTGGATCTTCTTCTATTGCAGCTGTTACTACTGAGGGTTCTACTGCTATTACATTAAGTGATCTTGAGGCTCTTTTCAAACAGGTTATCTCTTCTCATTCCCCTTCCTCCAGTGTTCTGTCTGTTATTCCAGGTAACTCTTCTTGGCTATTTGACTCCGCATGTTGTAATCACATGACCTCTGACACTAAGACTTTATCAAATTCAATCTCTGTTCCCAATTTGCCAAATATTAAAACTGCTAATGGGACCACAATGAACATCACTGATATTGGTCATGCTTCTACACCATACTTTCATCTTCCCAATACCTATTATGTCCCGAATTTGACCTTAAATCTTATATCTGTTGGCCAACTCTGTGAAAGTGGACTTAATGTTAATTTCTCTCCTCTTGGTTGTCAGGTTCAAGATCCGCAGACGGGGAAAATTCTTAGGAAGGGTCGCAGAGTGGGCAGATTATTTGAACTCTCATCTCTCCATATTCCTCATCAACTTGTGTCTGCTGCTACAACCACTTCTTCTCCTACTTATAAGTGGCATCTTCGTCTTGGTCACGCTTCCACCAGCAAACTTCAACCTTTAATTTCTCGTGGTCTATTAGGAAATACTAAGTTTGATTCTTTTCGTTGCTTACATTGTAAGCTTGGCAAACAGCAAGCTTTGTCTTTTACTCAAAATACTTCTGTTTCAAACATTCCTTTTGGGCTCATTCATTCTAATATTTGGGGTCCATCTCCTGTTACTTCTGTGAATGGTTATAGATATTTTGTTTTATTTCTTGATGATTATTCCCGTTTCACTTGGATATATTTTTTTAAGCATCGATCTAAATTATCACAACTTTATATTAAATTTGCCACTATGATCAAAACACAGTTCTCTCAAATTATTAAAATCCTTCGCACTGATAATGCCATGGAATATAAAGATTCTTCTTTGCTACAGTTTCTCAGTCAACAGGGTACCGTCATTCAACGTTCTTGTCCTCACACTTCTCAGCAAAATGGGTAGGTTGAGCGCAAACATCGTCACATCCTTGATTTTGTTCTTGCTCTTCTTCTTTCTGCCTCTTGTCTTGAAAAATTTTGGGGTGAAGCAGCTCTAAATGTTGTCTACGCTATTAACCGTATTCCTACTTTAGTTCTTCAGAATCTCTCCCCTTTTGAATGCTTGTTCAGTAAGGTTCCTGATTACTCAGTTTTTAAACCCTTTGGGTGTGTTTGTTTTGTTCTTTTACATCCTCATGAACATACCAAACTGGAGCCTCGTGCTCAGTTATGTTGTTTTCTAGGATATGGGATAGAACATAAAGGGTATAGGTGTTGGGATCCTATTTCTCAAAGATTACGTGTTTCTCGACATGTTACTTTTTGGGAAGACACCATGTTTTCCTCTCTCTCAAAATTTCATCGATTAGATACCCCGTCATCCCTGTTCTTCACTGACCCTAATGTTGAGTTATTTCCTCGTTTTGATTTTGATCATTCTAATAATCTCAATAATAATTCTTCCACTTCTACATCTACTTCAACTGAAATTGCTCCGGCTGCTGCTCTTGCACCTACCTCTGATGGCACCTCCATTCGACGGTCCACTAGAGTAAGAGAAACTCCTCATCAGCTTATTGATTATCATTGTTATTCTGCCATTTTAACCCATCATGAGCCTCACTCTTATCGTGAAGCAAGTACTAACCCTCTTTGGCAGCAAGCTATGAATGAAGAACTTCAAGCTCTAGAGAAAACTCACACATGGGATTTGATTGATCTTCCTCTTGGTAAGAATCCTATTGGTTGCAAATGGGTCTACAAAATTAAAACTCGATCTGTTGGTTCTATTGAACGTTACAAAGCTCGTTTCGTTGCTAAAGGATACACTCAAGAGTATGGTATAGATTATGAAGAAACTTTTGCGCCTGTGGCACGATTAACCTCTATGCGCAGCCTACTAGCTATTGCGGCTGTGTGTAAATGGAAACTTCTACAAATGGATGTTAAAAATGCATTTCTAAATGGAGACTTGCAAGAAGAGGTTTTTATGTATCCTCCTCCTGGCTTTTCCCACCCTGCTCACAAAGTGTGTCGACTCTGCCGAGCATTATATGGTTTGAAACAAGCACCCAGAGCCTGGTTTGCCAAATTTAGTTCTGCCATCACTCAGTTTGGTTTTGTCTCAAGTCCTCATGATTCTGCTTTGTTCATTCGTCGCACTGATCATGGCCTCGTTCTACTTCTTCTCTATGTTGATGATATGATCATAACAGACGATGATACCTCATGCATTTTAGAGTTACAACAGTATCTAAGCAACCGATTTGAAATGAAAGACCTCGGTTCACTTAGTTACTTTCTTGGTCTTGAAGTTTCCCATAAATCAACTGGATATTATCTTTCTCAAGATAAGTATGCTTCTAATTTGATTTCTAAAGCAGGAATTACGGACAGCAAGACTACATCCACCCCTCTGGAACTTAATGTTAAACTTACTCCACTAGATGGCACTCCTCTTGCGAATCCCACTTTATATCGCCAACTAGTTGGCAGTCTTGTTTATCTTACTGTCACGCGGCCAGATATTGCTTATGCAGTGCATTTGGTTAGCCAATTCATGACGGCTCCTCGCACAGGACACTTTGCTGCTGTTCTACGAATTCTTCGCTATGTTAAGGGAACTCTTTTCCATGGTCTTCATTTTTCAGCTCAATCTTCCTTGATACTAACTGGTTACTCGGATGCTGATTGGGTAGGAGATCCAACTGACCACCGGTCCACAACTAGTTATTGTTTCTTTTTTGGAGACTCTCTCATTTCTTGGCGTAGCAAGAAACAAACTGTCATTTCCAAATCTAGCACAAAATTTGAGTATCGTGCTCTTGCTGATGCAACTTCTGAATTACTTTGGCTTCGTTGGTTACTAGCAGACATGGGAGTCTCACATTCTGGTACCACAATACTTCATTGCGATAATAGAAGTGCAATACAGATTGCTCATAATAATGTCTTCCACGAGCGCACCAAACATATTGAGATCGATTGTCATTTTATTCTCCATCATGTTCATCATGGTACCCTTCGGCTACTCTCTGTTACCTCTGCTAATCAAACCGCCGACATCTTTACCAAGTCTCATTGTTCTACTCGATTCCACGATCTACTAAACAAACTCAAGTTGGCATCCACTATCCCACCTTGAGTTTGAGGGGGGGGTGTTAGCATGATTTGAGACTGTTAGTTATGGTAGGATAATATTAGCATGATTTGAGGCTATTAGTTATGGTAGGATAATCTTCTGCATAATTATAGGATTGTTTATAGGATACTTCTTTCCTTTCTTTCATACAACTCTTGTATATATATAGGAGCAATTCTTTGTACAAATATACAGAAAAAATAATATGTTCTCTCCTTTTCATTATCAGTTAGTGCACAATTCTTTGAGAAATTTAGCATAGCGAGGTATTTGCTTAATTGCATCAAGCAAAGGAATATTTACCTCAACTTTTCGAAAAGTTTCAAGAATCTCTTTTTCTTCAGCTTCATTCTTGGATTTCGCTAATCTAAAAGGGAAAGGGGGTGCTGTTAACATGACCTTTGGTGGCTCAACTAGAGACCTTCTAATCTGGTTGTCCTGCTGGCTTGGAGTCGAAATCTCTTTCTTAGTCTCTTCCTCAAGATTAGATGGGTGTCCTTTCTTATTTGATCCCTGCAATTCTATTCCACTTCTCAAGGTAATTGCATTAACGCTTCGCTTCGGATTTGTGATAGTTTGAGAGGCTAACTTACCTTGAGTTTCTAACCTGTTTATAGAAGAAGCAAGTTGGCTTACCTGATTCTCCAAGTTTTGAATGCTCTACTTTGTATCCTCCTAAAATTGTTTTATATTAACAGCAAGAGATTTAACAATTTCCTTAAGAGACATACCTGAGGTGGAAGGAGCTTGGGGTACTTGGTTTGATGGCTTAAGCTGGAATTGTTGGAAATCTTATGGGTTATTGCCATATCTGAAGTTAGGATGATCCCTCCATCCAGGATTATAAGTATTCGAGTAGGGATCATATTTCCTCTGCGGCAGTTTTGGGAATCTTCCTATAGCATTGACATGCCCATGATTGTCATCTTGCAATGTGGGGCACATGTTAGTAGGATGATTAGGGGTAGCACAAATTCCACAAGCCTTCACCTGCTGTGTATTTCTAAAGGCTATCTGCTGCACAAGGGAGGTTAGGTTAGAAATTTGATGTTCAAGGTTATAAACACTTACCTCATTTACCTTCCTTGAAGATGTATCATGCCTACACCTAAATTGTTGCGAATTAGCAGCCATAATGGAGATCAATTCCCTAGCTTGACCAGGGGTTTTATTCATTATGGCGCCTTCACTAACAGCATCCATCATCTTCCTCTCCATCGGAAGCAGGCCTTCATAGATGTATTAAATGAGAAGTTGTTCAGATATCCCATGTTGTGGACAACTTGCACAAAGTTGCTTGAACCTCTCCCAATACTCATGAAGAGTCTCGGTGTCCCTCTATTTGATACCACAAATTTCTCTTCTTATACCAGCGGCTCCAGATGCAGGGAAAAATTTGTCTAAGAAGAGCCTCACCATATCTGTCCAAGTGGTTATAGAACCTAGAGGCAAATAAAACAACCAATCTTTAGCTCTAGTACTTAAAGAAAATGGAAAAGCACGTAACTTGATTTGATCGTCGGATATTCCTTGCAGCCTCATACTAGAACACACTATATGAAACTCTTTCAAATGTTTGTGAGGATCTTCATTCTCAAGACCATGAAAGGTGGGTAGCAGATGTATCAAACTAAATTTCAAGTCAAATTCAACAGCCAGTTCAGGATAGTGAATACAAAGTGGTTGTTGATTCACATCCGGTGCAGCTAATTCTCTTAATGTTCTTTCAGGATTTGCCAAATCGTCTTCTTTTTCAGAATCAATTGATGAATCAGACAAATTCGATGTCACGTTCAGTCCAGGGGATGAAGATGATATGGTTTCTTTTTTACGCAGCCTAGCTTCTCTTCGTTGTTTCTTAAAAATCTTCTCAATCTCTGGATTATAAGTAAGTTCACCTATGTGAGAAGAACGATTCATACAAGAATAGAAACAAATTTGACACCAATCCCCGGCAACGGCGCCAAAATTTGATGGGTGCCGAATCCAACAAAAATAAAAACCTACTCCTAGACAATTATATGATTTGTGTATAGTAGTGAGTAGGGTCGTATCCACAGAGATTGGTTAAATATATTTCTATTAAAAGAGAATAGAAAGGAAAAGAAAATTGGGGGGGGGGGGTTTGTTTGTGAATCAAAATAATATTGAAATCAGATAATAAAATCGAATATTGATAAAAGCCTAGCCAAAGGAATCAAGATAGTTTAATTCTAGGAATTGATCATCGATGCAAATATTTCCTATCCTTTATCCAAGATAAACTGGTTATGGTTATTAACATGCTCTAATAACCTATCCCTCCTTACTTTCTTGATAATCAAAACACGCTCTTTGATTATTTCTCTTATTAATTAGACAACCCTAAATAAGCTCTTAGGATCTAATCTATCAATAACATTAAAAACAAGAGAGACTACCAATTCATGGCAATAGATTATAAGATAACCTATTTAAACAAGATCATATATCTCCATAACATGAATTCGACTATCTATTTTATAATCAAACATGTTATTGTGTCACCGAAACTAGAACTATCAAACAATTACGGATCTGACGTACAAGTTGACAGTATATTATTTTGCTAATTGAGTAGAAGAGCTCTAATTCATACCAATCAACAAAGAAAATATTGACAAAACTTCCAGAAGATATATAAATATCAAAAAACAAAGAATAGATTAAAGACAAATCAATTAGATCTCACAATTCGTGGAGAACTAAACTTCAATGATCCTTTGGCTAGAAAATTTGCTTAGCTACACATGTTCATCCTCAAAACGAAAGTTAAAAGTGAAAACATGAAAAAGTCTTTGTTGCCGGTTTCCTTTGCTCTGCCTCTCCTTCTTCCTTCCTATCCCCAAAAACTCATCTGTCCTCTAAGGTTGGTTCTATTTATATTGTTAAAGGAATGGCAAAGGATCTTTAGCTAGCAAGATACGAAAATATCTTTCCTTTTTCAAGTAAATCTCGAGAAGGAAACAATCGTCCGCCTGGCATGCCCACCAACACGGCCAGATTTAGAGCCGTGCCTTCCTTTGTTGATAATTCACATATCATCATCCGTGTTCAGTGTATGACATGGCTTCCACCACGGCCAGATCACAAGCCGTGCCTTCCTCTGGTCGATGTTCCGCGATTTCTCATTCTTGTTCAGTGTATGGCATGGCTTCCACCACAGCTAGATCACAAGCCGTTCCTCTCTCTGTTGATAGTCCACATTTCCTCCTTCTTGTTCAGTGTATGGCACGGTTTCTACCACGGCCAGATCACAAACCGTGCCTCCCTCTGTTGATTCTTCAAGACAGATACACGGCCATGTACTTCAACCGTGTATATTTCTGTTGATTCTAAACCAAGTACACGGCCGTGTACTCCAACTACACGCCCATGTACTTTCCTCCGGTGGTGTAAATCCTTGTCTTTGATCCAAATTGTAGATGAATTATCTAAATCACTTGAATTATCACTCTTGACTCCATTAAACCTGATTTATCACCATAAGAAAATTAAGTACCATTTCCTTATGATTTCTATAAAATCAATAATAAATTAACATAATTCATCCTATAAAGATTGAGTATAAAATGGCTCTATCAAGAACTAATCTAGAACTTATCGGATTTTTATTCCGTGGCGTTCATCCCGACTTATCAATCGGTCTTTCATCCCGATTGTGGCATCTTCATATTATACCAAGGTTCTTATCTCGCTTATTGACAACGGGTCGCAGTTTCCACTTGAGTGTGTTTGGCATCTTAGGTAGCGAATTCCGAATGTATTGGTATTAGGTTTCGTCACACATTGGTGTGGTTCGTATCAGTTAGGAATCCGAGCAAACCGATTTCGTATCAGTTTGGTATCAGAGCCTAGGTTTGTTAACACATCAGTTCGATTTGAAGAAGGTAACATCAAAACCCTAACTCCAATCGTTCATATCAATTGTTCGTATTCAATTTCATAGTGTTAATTGTCTATTGAAAGTGTAGTACCTACTATTCAATTTTGTTACAAAAAAAAAGGAAGAATCACGATAAAAAAAAAAGGAATGTAATCAAGAGCTACAAAGAAAGGCAAAAAAAAAAAAAATCTGAAAGAAAAAGAGGAAAATTTCGAGCCCTAGAGTTATATTCTCTAGTTGAATTCTACGGAAGGGAATTGGTATATTTTAGGTTAGTTCCAAGAGAATTGAGAAGAGGAATTGGTGAGTTGATATCATCATTGCTTGTGAGAATACACGAGTGACTGTGTGATATCATCCTTTGAGCGAAACACATAAGGGAGTGTATCGTGAGGCTTAATTTTATATATTTGTGTTAGTACTAATTTTTTTCTACAGGAACTATGTCGAGGCAACATTCTCCTGGAAGTGAGAGGGGAAGGTTTGATGCTAGGTTAGTGATTGAGGCGTTGAGGGGTGAGATGAAGAGAATGTTTTAGGAGGGCATGGAACAAATTCATGAGACGATGGAACAAAGACTAAAGCAATCTAAAAACATCTTCTACGGGCGTAAGAGAGAGAGTTGTTCTAGGAGAGTACAAAGGGGTGGAGATGAAATGTCAGATGATGAGTTTAATGAACCTTCTGTCCGGAGTTATAGAGGATATAGTGGTAGGAATAGAGGAACTAGGGATCGGGAAGATAAAGGAGATAGGAAAAGAGAGAATATCTTTCATATTAGATGTTATCTAGGTGATCATATTTGTAGTTTGATCATTGATGGAGGAAGTTGCACTAATGTTGTGAGTAATTTTATTGTTGAGAGGTTGGGACTCAAGACTACTAAACACCCTAGTCCATATAAATTGCAGTGGTTGAATGATAGTTGCGAGACTAAGGTGAGTAAGCAAGCCTTGATTGCTTTTCGCATTGGTAGGTATGAGGATGAGGTGTTATGCGATGCAGTGCCAATGCAAGCGTGTCATGTGTTGTTGGGGAGGCCATGGCAATTTGATAGGAAGGTTGTTCATGATGGCTTTTCTAACAAGTATACGCTTGTTCACCAAGGGAAAAGCTTTAATCTTAAACCTTTAACACCTAACCAGGTGTATGAGGATCAGTTGCAGCTACAACAGTCTTTTGCAAAATATAAGGTGAGTGAAAAACAGAGCGAGAGTAAGAGAGCAAAAGACAGCGAGAAAGAAAAGGAACACAAAAGTCGATATCAAAAGAAAAAAGAGAGGAAGGCTGGAAAGAGTGTAAGAGACCAAGTTGAAGGGGGATCAACTTTGGTGGTGAGTGAAAAAGAGAGTGCAGCCTTGCAAAAGGAGAGTTATGTGGCAAGAGCGAGTGTAGTGAGGATAGCGTTAGTGATGAAGCAACCTATGTTATTGCTGGTTTTTAAGGAAACTTGTTTGAATACTAACGAACTATTTAACTCTTTGCCTAGTGTGGTTATGTCTATTGTGCTGGACTTTAAAGATGTCTTCCCTAAGGAGATTCCAAAGGGATTACCACCTATTCGTGGTATTGAGCACCAGATTGACCTAGTACCCGGAGCATCGATTCCAAACAAACCAGCTTATAGTAGCAATCCAGAGGAGACAAAGGAAATCCAAAGGCAGGTCGATGAATTAATGGAGAAGGGGTACGTGAGAGAAAGCATGAGTCCATGTGCAGTGCCTGTGATTTTGGTGCCTAAGAAGGATGGGTCATGGAGAATGTGTGTTGACTGTTGTGCCATCAACAACATCACGGTAAAGTATTGTCATCCCATTCCTCGCTTACATGACATGTTAGATGAATTACATGGGTCTAGTGTCTTTTCCAAAATTGATCTACAAAGCGGATATCACCAAATTAGAATGAAAGAAGGTGATGAATGGAAAACCGCATTTAAGACAAAATATGGATTGTATGAGTGGTTAGTAATGCCTTTCGATTTAACTAATGCGCCTAGTACTTTTATGAGACTTATGAACCATGTTTTGAGGACTTTTATTGGAAAATTTGTGGTTGTCTGTTTTGATGATATCCTCATTTACAGTAAGAGTTTGGAGGACCATATATCTCACTTGAGGGATGTTTTAGAAGTGCTTCAAAAGGAGCAATTATATGCTAACCTCAAGAAGTGCACTTTTTACACAAACAAACTTGTGTTTCTTGGTTTTGTTGTTAGTGCACAGGGGATACAAGTTGATGAAGAAAAGATTCGTGCGATCCAAGAATGGCCTAGTCCAACTAATGTAGGTAATGTGCGGAGTTTCCATAGACTAGCGAGCTTTTACAAGAGGTTTGTGAAGGATTTCAGTACCATTGCAACACCACTTACTGAGGTAATTAAGAAGAACGTGGGGTTCAGATGGGGAGAGCAACAAGAGAAGGCCTTTTCAGACGCTTAAAAATAAGCTAACTCAGGCGCCATTACTTACTTTACGTAATTTCTCTAAAATGTTTGAAATTGAGTGTGATGCTTCAGGATTAGGTATTGGAGCAATGCTCATGCAAGAGAGAAGATCAATTGCATTCTTTAGCGAGAAGCTAAGTGGGGCAACCTTGAACTACCCTACTTATGACAAGGTGTTATATGCCTTAGTTCGAGCACTGGAAACTTGGCAGCACGATCTTTGGCCAAAAGAATTCGTGATCTACACTGACCATGAATCCTTGAAGTACTTGAAGGGACAACACAAGCTAAACAAAAGGCATACTCGTTGGGTGGAGTTCATCGAAACATTTCCCTATGTCACCCACTACAAGCAAGGTAAAGAGAATGTCGTTGCTGATGCACTTTCTAGAAGGTATTCTCTTATCTCTACTCTTAGTTCTAGACTGCTTGGTTTTGAGCACATTAAGGAATTGTATGCTACTGATTGAGATTTTTTTGAGGAGTATGTGCATTGTGAGAAGAGTGGTCATGGTAAGTTATATAAACATGAAGGATTCTTATTTAGGGAGAGTAGACTATGCATTCCAATTTGTTCTTTAAGAGAATTACTAGTGAGAGAGTCTCATGGATGAGGCTTAATGGGACATTTTGGAGTAGCTAAAACCTTAGGGGTATTGCAGGAACACTTCTATTGGCCTCACATGAAACGAGATGTTGAGAGGATTTGTGAGTGATGTGTCACATGTAAGCAAGCAAAATCTAGAGTCCAACCTCAAGGGCTTTATACCCCACTTCCCATTCCTCATGAGCCTTGGGTAGATATTTCCATGGATTTTGTGTTGGGATTACCCAGGTCTAAACATAGTCGAGATTCTATGTTTGTAGTCGTAGACAAATTCTCTAAAATGGCACATTTCATTCCTTGTTACAAAACAGATGATGCTTACAATATTGCTAATTTGTTCTTTAGGGAAGTTGTGAGATTACATGGTATGCTTAGAACAATTGTATTGGATAGAGATGCTAAGTTCGTGAGCTACTTCTGGAAGACCTTATGGGCTAAGCTAAGAACTAAGTTATTGTTTTCTACTACTTGTCATCTACAGACTGATGGTCAAACCGAGGTGGTAAATCGAACTTTATCTACTTTGTTGAGGGCTGTCATTAAAAAGAACATTAAAAGTTGGGAGGATTGTTTGCCGCATGTTGAAGTTGCCTATAATCGCACAATGCATTCTGCTACTAAGTTTAATCCTTTTGAAATTGTGTATGGTTTTAATCCACTAACTCCTTTGGATTTATCACCTCTGCTGATACGAACCACACTAACCCGTGACGAAACCCAATACCAATACGTTTGGAAATTCGTTACCTAAGACGCCCAAACACCTAAAGGGAAAACTGCGACCCGTTGTCTATAAGCGAGGCAAGAACCTTGGTATAATATGAAGACGCCACAATCGGGATGAAAGACCGATTGATAAGTCGGGATGAACGCCACGGAAATCAATCCGATAAGTTCAAATTAGTTCTTGAAGAACCAAGAGAGGAGCCTCTCAAAGATGTTTTAATGTTCTAAGATGTATGTTCTATCTCTATTCTAAACCCTAAGAGCTTTATACTAGGGTTACAATTCATAAAAATATAAGTCCAAAACGACGTCACTTCAATAAGTGCGTAAAATAACAAAAAAACACAAAAGGCCAGCGTCGGGGAGATACACGGCTGTGTACACGACCGTGTACTTTGGCCGTTTACTTTTCTGTGAAAATTCTAGCAATATACATGACCGTGTACTTCTGGTCGTGTATCTTTCTATGGATTTTCTTGACTCCATACACGGCCGTGCCTTTGGCCGTGTATATGACCGTGTATGATTCTGTGTAACTTTGAGATTCCTACACGGCCATGCCTTGTAAATACACGCCCTCTTCACCCCGTATCCGGTATAACTTGTACAAGAGCAAGGGTCTTCCCATGGTTGTTCCAATCCGTTCCAACTTCATGATTGCTCCAATCCTTTCCGGCTTCATGGACATCCTTTATCAACCCGTTAAGTGCTTCCTTGAGTCGTTTCGCTCGACTTCTTGTGATCAGTCCAGGCGGCACTTCAAGAGGATCCACATTCCTTCTTCCGACTCGACTCTCATCATGGATCTCATCATTCCCCTTCTCTTGAAAAGGATTTGTCCTCAAATCATCACCTACATCAAAAGGACTCAGATCAGTAACATTAAATGTGGCACTTACTTGATACTCACCAAGCAAATCTATCTTGTATGCATTATCGTTGATGCGCTCAAGAACTTGAAATGGTCCATCACCTCTAGGAAGTAGTTTAGATCGACGCTACATGGGAAACCGCTCTTTGCGCATGTGAACCCAAACCCAATCTCTAGGTTCAAAGACAGCTTGTCGACGACCCTTGTTGGCTTGTTTCACATACTGCTCTGTTCTTCGCTCAATGTTTAATCTTGCCTTCTCATGGATCTGTTTAACAAATTCGGCCTTCTTCTTGCCATCTAAATTAACATACTCAGAAATAGGCAAAGGTGATAAATCCAAAGGAGTTAGTGGATTAAAACCATACACAATCTCAAAAGGAGTAAATTTAGTAGCAGAATGCACTATACGGTTATAAGCAAATTCAACATGCAGCAAACAATCCTCCCAACTTTTAATATTCTTTTTAATTATAACCCTCAACAAGGTAGATAAAGTTCGATTTACTACCTCAGCTTGACCATCAATTTGTAGATGACAAGTAGTAGAAAACAATAGCTTAGTTCCTAACTTAGCCCACAAGGTCTTCCAAAAGTAGCTCAAGAACTTAGCATCCCTATCTGATACAATTGTTTTAGGCATACCATGCAATCGCACTACTTCCCTAAAGAATAAATTAGCAATATTACAAGCATCATCCGTTTTGTGACAAGGAATGAAATGTGCCATTTTAGAGAATCTATCAACAACTACAAAAATAGAATCTCGACCATGTCTAGACCTGGGTAAACCTAATACAAAATCCATAGAAATATCTACCCAAGGCTCATGAGGAATGGGAAGTGGGGTGTAAAGCCCTTGAGGTTGGACCCTAGATTTCGCTTGCTTACACGTGACACATCGCTCACAAATCCTCTCAACATCTCATTTCATGTGAGGCCAATAGAAGTGTTCCTGCAATACCCCTAAGGTTTTAACTACTCCAAAGTGTCCCATTAAACCTCCTCCATGAGACTCCCTCACTAATAATTCTCTTAAAGAACAAATTGGAATGCACAGTTTACTCTCCCTAAACAAAAATCCTTCATGTTTATAAAATTTACCATGCCCACTCTACTCACAATGCACATACTCCTCACAAAAATCTCGATCAGCAGCATATAATTCCTTAATGTGCTCAAAACCAAGCAGTTTAGAACGAAGAGTAGAAATAAGAGTATACCTTCTAGAAAGTGCATCGGCTACGACATTCTCTTTACCTTGCTTATAATGGATGACATATGGAAATGTTTCGATGAACTCCACCCAACGAGCATGCCTCTTGTTCAGCTTATGTTGCCCCTTTAAGTACTTCAAAGATTCATGATCAGTGTGGATCATGAACTCTTTTGGCCACAGGTAGTGTTGCCATGTCTCTAGGGCTCGAACCAATGCATATAACTCCTTGTCGTAAGTAGGGTAATTCAAGGTTGCCCCACTTAGCTTCTCGCTAAAGAATGCAATCGGTCTTCGCTCCTACATAAGCACTGCTCCAATACCTAATCCTGAAGCATCACACTCAATTTCAAACGTTTTAGCAAAGTTAGGTAAAGCAAGTAATGGCGCCTGAGTCAGCTTATTTTTAAGCGTCTGAAAGGCCTTCTCTTGTTGCTCTCCCCATTTGAACCCCACGTTCTTCTTAATTATCTCCGTAAGTGGTGCTGCAATGGTACTGAAATCCTTCACAAATCTCCTGTAAAAGCTCGCTAGTCTATGGAAACTCCGCACATTACTTACATTGGTTGGACTAGGCCATTCTTAGATCACCCGAACCTTTTCTTCATCAACCTGTATTCCCTGTGCACTAACAACAAAACTAAGAAACACAAGTTTGTCTGTGCAAAAAGTGCACTTCTTGAGGTTAGCATATAATTGTTCCTTTCGAAGTACTTCTAAAACATCCCTCAAGTGAGATATATGATCTTCCAAACTCTTGCTATAAATGAGGATATCATCAAAATAAACAACCACAAATTTTCCAATAAAAGTCCTCAAAACATGGTTCATAAGTCTCATAAAAGTACTAGGTGCATTAGTTAAATCGAAAGGCATCACTAACCACTCATATAATCCATATTTTGTTTTGAATGCAGTTTTCCGTTCATCACCTTCTTTCATTCTAATTTGGTGATATCCACTGTTTAGATCAATTTTGGAAAAGACACTAGACCCATGTAACTCGTCTAACATATCATCTAAGCGAGGAATGGGATTACGATACTTTACCGTGATGTTGTTGATGGCGCGACAGTCAACACACATTCTCCATGTCCCATCCTTCTTAGGCACCAAAATTACAGGCACTGCACATGGACTCATGCTTTCTCTCACGTACCCCTTCTCCATTAATTCATCGACCTGCCTTTAGAGTTCCTTTGTCTCCTTTGGATTGCTCCTATAAGCTGGCTTGTTTGGAATCGATGCTCTGGGTACAAGGTCAATCCGGTGCTCAATACCAAGAATAGGTGGTAATCCCTTTGGAATCTCCTCAGGGAAGACATCTTCAAAGTCCTGCACAAAAGACACAACCACACTAGGCAAAGAGTTAGATAGTTCGTTAGTAGTCAAACATGTTTCTTTAAAAACCAACAACAACATAGGTTGCCTCATCACTAACGCTCTCCTTGCTACACTCGCTTTTGCCACAAAACTCTCCTTTTGCAAGGCTACCCTCTCCTTTTCACTCACCACCAAAGTTGATCCCCCTTCAACTTGGCCTCTCACACTCTTTCCAGCCTTCCTCTCTTTTTCCTTTTGATCTTGACTTTTATATTCCTTTTCTTTCTCATTGTCTTTTGCTCTCTCACTCTCCCTCTACTTTTCACTCACCTTATGTTTTGCAAAAGACTGTTATAGCTGTAACTGGTCCTCATATACCTACTTAGGTGTTAACGTTTTAAGATTAAAGCTTTTCCCCTGGTGAACAAGCGTATACTTGTTAGAAAAGCCATCATGAACAACCTTCCTATCAAATTGCCACGCCCTCCCTAACAACACATGACATGCTTGCATTGGCACTACATCACATAACACCTCATCCTTATACCTACCAATGCGGAAACCAATAAATGCTTGCTTACTCACCTTAGTCTCTCCACTATCATTCAACCACTGCAATTTATATGGACTAGGGTGTTTAACAGTTTTGAGCCCCAGCCTCTCAATAATAAAATTACTCACTACATTGGTGCAACTCCCTCCATCAATGATCAAACTACAAATGTGATCTCCTAGATAACATCTAGTATGAAATATATTCTCTCTTTACACCTCCTCTTCTTCCTTCACCTGCACATTCAACGCTCGCTTCACTACTACCACTAGCCTTCCCATTACAGGCTCCTCATCATCACTAGCATCCTCTAATGGAGGCATATCATCTTCTTCACTATCCCCCTCAGTCTCATACTCTCCATCATCACGCAAAATCATCACACGCCTATTTGGACATTGACTAGCAATATGGCCTCTACCTTGGCATTTAAAACATCTAATGTCACGATTTCTAGAAGTAGAAGAATTAGGGTTACCTTGGTTACCAGGAGTAGAACCCATGCCTCAGCTCCCCTTTTGGTTTGGTGGGTAAAGGCTTTTCTTCTTTCTTCCATTGGTTGGTCTTCCAAGTGGATGAACCATTACCTTGTGGAAACCGTGCATTACTACTACCTTTCCTCTTGTGTTGGTTCTCAACCTTTATAGCCATGTGAACCATATCCTCCAATTCTACATAATGCTGCAATTCAACCACATTTTGGATTTCTCTATTCAACCCAGCAAGAAACCTAGCCATTGTAGCCTCTCTATCCTCCTCTACATTCGCCCTAATCATAGTGACTTCCATCTCCTTGAAATACTCATCTACACTTCGACTTCCCTGCCTCAGAGTTTGCAACTTGTTGTGCAATTCACGATAGTAATACGCAGGCACAAACCGCTTCTTCATCACTCTTTTCATCTCTTCCCAAGACTCAATAGGTGGCTTGCCATTCCTTCTTCTATTCAACATTAATTGATCCCACCATACTATAGCATAATCCGAAAACTCAATGGCAGCAAGTTTTACTTTCTTTCTCCCACTATAGTTGTGACAATCAAACACCATCTCTACCTTTTTCTCCCACTCTAAGTACACCTCGAGACCATTCTTCCCTTGGAAAGGAGGAATCTTCATCTTTATGCTACTTAATTGATCATCCTCTCTATTCCTATCTCCTCTATCTTCCTAATCCCTAGTTCCTCTATTCCGACCACTATATCCTCTATAACTCCCGACAGAAGGCTCATCAAAGTCATCATCCGACATTTCATCTCTACCCCTCGGTACTCTCCTAGAACGACTCTCCCTCTTACGCCCTTGGAATACATTTGTGGATTGCTCTAATCTTTGCTCTACCGTCTCATGAATTTGTTCCATTCCCTCTTGGAACATCCTCTTCATCTCACCCCTCAACGCCTCAATTACTAACCTAACATCAAACCTTCCCCTCTCACCTTCAGGAGAATGTTGTCTCAACATTGTCCCTACAGAAAAGATTAGTACTAATACAAATATATATATAAAATTAAACCTCACGATACACTCCCTTACGTGTTTCGCTCAAATGATGATATCACATAGTCACTCGTGTATTCTCACAAACAATGATGATATCAACTCGCCAATTCCTCTTCTCAATTCTCTTGGAACTAACCCGAACTACACCAATCCCCTTCCTTAGAATTCAAAACAACTCTAGGGTTCGTAAAATTTCCTCTAATTTTTCTATATGAATTTTCTTTTCTCTGTTTTTGCTTTTGATCACGTTTCTCTTGTCTTTCTTTTCTTTTCTCTTCTTTTTTTTGTCGTGATTTTCACTCTTTTTTTTTTTTTTTTACAATCGACTAGTAGATACTGCACTATCAAAAGACAATTAATATTTTGAAATTAAATGCTAACAATGGATATGAACGATTGAAGTTAGGGTTTTGATATTACCTTCCTCAAACCAAACTGATTTTTTGACAAACCTAAGCTCTGATACCAAACTGATACAAACCATGCCAACCCGTGACGAAACCCAATGCCAATATGTTCGGAAATTTGTTAACTAAGACACCCAAACACCTAAAGGGGAAACCGCGACCCGTTGTCTATAAGCGAGACAAGAACCTTGGTATAATGTGAAGACGCCACAATCGGGATGAAAGACCGATTGATAAGTCGGGATAAACGCCACGAAAATCAATCTGATAAGTTCAAATTAGTTCTTGAAGAACCAAGAGAGGAGCCTCTCAAAGATGTTTTAATGTCCTAAGATGTATGTTCTATCTCTATTCTAAACCCTAAGAGCTTTATACTAGGGTTACAATTCGTAAAAATACAAGTCTAAAACGACGTCACTTCAATAAGTGCATAAAATAACAAAACAACACAAAATGCCGGCGTCGGGGAGATATACGACCGTATACTTTTCTGTGCAAATTCTGGCAATATACACGACCGTGTACTTCTGGTCATGTATCTTTCTGTGAATTTGCTTGACTCCATACATGGTCGTGCCTTTGGCCGTGTATATGACCGTGTATGATTCTATGTAACTTTGAGATTCCTATACGGCCGTGCCTTGTAAATACACGCCCTCTTTACCCCATATCCGGTATAACTTGTACAAGAGCAAGGGTCTTCCCATGGTTGTTCCAATCCGTTCCAACTTCATGATTGCTCCAATCCTTTCCGGCTTCATGGACATCCTTTATCAACCCGTTAAGTGCTTCCTTGAGTCGTCAAGAGGATCCAGGTGGCACTTCAAGAGGATCCACATTCCTTCTTCCGACTCGACTCTCATCATGGATCTCATCATCTGCCTATTTCTGAGTATGTTAATCTAGATGGCAAGAAGAAAGCAGAATTTGTTAAACAGATCCATGACAAGGTAAGGCTAAACATTGAGAGAAGAACAGAGCAGTATGTGAAACAAGCTAACAAGGGTCGTCGACAAGCTGTCTTTGAACCTGGAGACTAGGGTTGGGTTCACATGCGCAAAGAGCGGTTTCCTGTGCAGCGTCGATCTAAACTACTTCCTAGAGGCAATGGACCATTTCAAATTCTTGAGCGCATCAATGATAATGCATACTAGATAGATTTACCAGGTGAGTATCAAGTAAGTGCTACATTTAATGTTACTGATTTAAGTCCTTTTGATGAAGGCAATGATTTGAGGACAAATCCTTTTCAAGAGGAGGGGAATGATGAGAACCATGATGGGAGCCAAGCCAGAAGATGGAATGTGGATCCTCTTAAAGTGCCACCTGGACCGATCACAAGAACTCGAGCGAAACGATTAAAGGAAGCACTTAACGGGTTGATAAAGGATGTCCATGAAGTCGGAAAGGATTGGAGCAATCATGAAGTTGGAAAGGATTGGAACAACCATGGGAATGCCCTTGCTCTTGTACAAGTCATAACGAATACGGGTTGAAGAGGGCGTGTCTTTATAAGGCACAGCCGTGTAGGAGTCTGGAGGTTACACAGAATCATACACAGTCATATACACGGTCCAAAGGCACGGTCGTGTATGGTGTCAAGAATTTCCACAGAAAGATACACGACTAGAAGTACACGGTCGCGTATGTTGTCAAGATTTCCACAAAAAGATACACGACTAGAAGTACACGATCGTGTACATTGTCAAGATTTCCATAGAAAGATACACGACTAGAAGTACACGGTCGTGTACATCTCCAACGCCGATCGTGTATATGCTTATGCCGGCTTTAAGGCCGTCGGCCTTCATTTCAATGCCGCCGGCCATTACGTCCCTGTTTTTTTTTTTTTTTTACGCAACTTATTGAAGTGATGTCGTTTTGGGGCTTTATTGTTATGAATTGTAAACCCTAATATAAAACTCCTAGGGTTTAGAACATATAGAATAGAGAAGATACAACATACAAGTTTGAAAACACTTTGAGAGAATTCCTCTCTTGGTTCTTTAAAGAACTAATCTAGAACTTATCGGATTTTTATTCCGTGGCGTTCATCCCGACATATCAATCAGTCTTTCATCCCGATTGTGGCGTCTTCATATTATACCAAGGTTCTTGTCTCGCTTATAGACAACGGGTCGCGGTTTCCACTTGAGTGTGTTTGGCATCTTAGGTAGCGAATTCCGAACGTATTGGTATTGGGTTTCGTCACACGTTGGCATAGTTCGTATCAGTTAGGAATCCGAGCAAACCGATTTCATATCAGTGATCAAATTTGGATTGCGGGGTAAGTTGAATCTAAGGTATGTATGTCCGTTTGAGATTTTAGAAAGGATTGGAATAGTTGCTTACATGTTGGCTTTACTGCCATGTCTGGCTGGGGTATATAATGTGTTTCATGTATCTATGTTAAAGAAATTTGTACTAAACCCAAACTAAGTAGAAGCTTTAGAACTTGTGAAGGTATAACTAAATTTATCATCTATTGAGAGACATGTAATAATAGTAGACATAAAGGAGAAAGTACTAAGAAGAAGAATTATTCCCTATGTCAAAGTATAGTGGATGAATCAAACAAAATGGGAAGAAACATGTGAATTAGAAGAAGAAATTAAGAAAAAGCATCTAGAACTCTTTCTAATTCTAGGTAACTTTCAATTACAAAAGTTTTTATAAAGGGAGAGAATGTAATACATGGTATATATATATATATGCACATTAATAATTATGTAATATAAATAATAGTATCATATAATGTAATATAATATAATATTAAGGACGATTTAGTAAATAAGATGATGGGATAGGGGGAGTTTCGTCTTTTCCTTGCCGGACTATAAATACTACCCTAACTTAGGGTTTTCCTCTTTTCCTCATTTGCCCATCTGTTAGCTAGAAACCTAAAGAGAGAGAGAACCCTATAGAGAACTAAGATGACCTAGAGGAGAGTCACATGGCAAATCCAACAAGTAAGCATGTGAATTGTTTATGTCTTTAGTTATGATGATGCATGTTGGATCAAAGATGTCATTATCCTTGTAACAATAGGAATCGGGTCAAGGGATGAATTGGAACAAGTGAGGGATCAATTGAATTAGGAGTTCCAAGTGTAATTTGAGTCATGTAAGTGTATTAGACATAAATTTTATGTTTTAATTTTGTAATAAAATAGTAAATTGGGATGAAAATTATAGAAATTAGGTGTAGGAATGAAATTGGAGAGGAAAAATTAGGGTTGTGGTGAACAAGGATTTATATAGTCAAGTACACCACAGTGTACTTAAGAATGTTGAATTGAGAATTTTACTATAAGGTACATAGCAACAAGTACGTTTGTGAGCATTGGTGTGCTAAATTAGAAATTTTACAAAATGATACATGGCCATTAGCATGACCCTGGTTTAGGTTGTGCTCCTCTACATGGTTCCCTACTTGATCATGTTGTTTAAGAATATGTCCTATTTGATGTCATTTGGTTTTATTTCTATTCGAAAATATATGCTAAACTTAGTGATACCTTGAGGAAAGGAATTATACAACTAGAAAATATGTAGTAAATTAAGTATTCCTAGATTACTTATAGGATCGAACTTAGTGTAGTTCCTTGTAATTGAACAAGGCTACTTACTTTCGATAGAGAAGAGTGGGATTATAAAAGGAACAACTATACAGACATGTGTTTACCTTGTTTTGTTGCATGTGGTTGCTAAGTAGTTCTTCATTATATTGTATGTGCTTTAAAGATGTTTGAAAGTATTATGAACTTGATTTTATGATTGGTTGTGCTTGGCTCGGTCTAAGAGCTCGTAGTGGCAATTCCTTAAGGGGGCACCTCTATGATTGATATGTTGCATTGCCCCTAGTGGAACCGTGTATTGAAATGATCTGAGGTAGATTAAGGTTAGATGAGGGCTATAGTGGTAGTTCTCACTAAGACTATATCTATGTAAATATTGTATGTGTATCAAGGCCATGAGTACCCTTATGTTATATGATTGATTAAATAATGACATATAACTTAATGAATGGATGTGTTATAGGTTACTACTGCATATATGCCCTTGATGCTGATATTGTGTGGCATGCATATGTGGGTGCAGTATTTATGTATTGAACTTAGGCTCATCCCCTTCCTTCTATTTTTTTTTTAATTGCAAGTGAAAATGATAAATGATTAGATCAATGAAAATGGAAATTTGGTGGGGGCATTACATGGATAAAACTAAGGGAGAGCATTACTATTATGTGGTGGAAGAGTGATCGAGAATTTTGGAAGATCATTGATTAGATTTTTTAGTATTTGAATTAAGAATGTGAAGATAGTAATAGACTTCTAATTATGCTAAATTATATATATGTGGTTGGATTTTTATTATGGATTTTAAACTGAGATTATTGTGTTGACTTAATTCATAAAGATTGGAATGACTTACCTAAAACTTATGTGGTTTATAATGCTAAGGTTATATTGGTATGAATGTATGTAGACGTGAATAGGTTTTAATTTATATAGAGTTTTAGAGCCTTAGCATGTTACTATGTAATAGTGACATGTGGTAAGTTGTTGCATCTTGGTTTCAGAGGCATTATAGCATATGTGGTATTAGTGTTTAGGTTTGATGATCCTTAGAATTTAGGTTATGATCAATAGGTACTAAGTTGATGATTCTTAAAATTAAGTAATGAGCCATAAGTAAGCAGTAGAAAGTAAGTGGAAATCATTAAAAAATTTAGTACTTGATATATAAAATAATAAGAAATGAAGAGAGTAGGTAAATTGCGGGACGATTGTTGATTATATTTTTATATATTTTATATAATTGTATTTTCTTTTGAATTCCTGATTATTTATGTATATATATATATAAATGTTTAGCCTTGAGTATACATAGATGTATACTATCATTAACTTCCTCTACTAATTCTAACTCTAGAATCATTCCGTTGTCTTAATTTCACATAGAATGCCTTTAAAGAGAAACATTATTTGAGGCTCATTTAGTGTTAAGTAGAGTGGAGATGACTTAGAGGAGAGGAACCCTCGAAGACCACCTTAGTACAGAACCCTAGATCAAGCTAATTTCATAACTACTTTGCTGCTAGAGATTGTAAATGCATTAGTAGGAATGTTGGCACAACTGCAACAATAGGCCATGAGGCCTATCACCCTTGTAGAGGAACCTTGTAGATAGGATAAATTTGTTAGGTTAGCTAAGGAGTTTCATCCTATGGTTGATGATCTAATAGAGAATGAGCATTGGATTAATGAGACTGAGAAAGCCTTTGAAGCCTTCATGGTGCTTGAAGATAGGAAGGTGAGGTTTATTGTTTATATGCTAAAGGGATCAATTGTAAATTGGTGGACCTCAACATGTTAGACCAAGATAGAGGGCACCTGGTAGAGTATTTGCATTATAACAACAACAATCGTAGGATGCCCCGGATCAAGATACTACTGCAAGTACAGTGATTATTAACTTAAACACTACTTGTGTATTATTTAACAAGAGTGCAATGCATTCTTGTATATCACCCATTTTCATACATGTATGTAGGTTGAAACCAGTGTGATTGAGTGATGCTATGGTCTTTTAGAGTGGGGGGGAAAACTAGATTAGATGTGTAGAGATGTAGAGATTGTAGTACATAGGAAGAAAATGCTAGCTAAGTTGTTTATATTAGAGATGATAGAATTTGATTTGATTTTAGGAGTCAATTAGCTGTTTAAATACTATGCTATTGATTATCACAATCTAGTGGTTCTTTTTAATTTTCCTAGTGAAGAACAAATTGTATTGAAGTTAGATGCCTAGAGACCTACAACGCTTCATACATATGAGTTACGGGATAAAGAGAGATTGTTAGCTTTGTTAATAGGGGTAGGATAAGCCATGAAACTAGAAGATGTTTATGTAGTGAACGAATATGCAAATGTTTTTCCAGAGAATTTGCCAGGTCTAGCTTTAGTTTGAAACATAGAATTTTGCATTGATCTTGTATCGTGAAAACACAAATATCAAAAGCACCTTATAGAATGGCACCTATTAAATTGTTTGAATTGAAGACTCAACTTTAAGAGATGTAAGACAATGGGTTTATTAGACCTGGTGTCTCAACATGGGGTGCTCTATTATTGTTTGTTAAGAAGAAGGATGGGAGAGTGAGGGTATGTATAGATTATAGGGAGCTAAACCGAGTCATAATCAAGAGAAAATACCCTCTCCTTAAGATTGATGACCTATTTAATTAGTTACATGGAGCTCAAGTTTTCTCTAAAATTGACTTTTGATCAGGGTATCATTAGTTGAGGATCAAGGAGGAAGACATACAGAAGACTGCTTTTAGGACTTAGTATAGGTATTACGAGTTCTTGGTGATGCCTTTTAGGTTAACAAATCCTCCAACAACCTTTATGGGCCTAATCAACTGAGTGCTTAGAGACTGGCTATATCCATTTGTGGTAGTTTTCATAGATGATATTCTCATCTATTCTAAGAATGAGGAAGCACATGAAACACATCTCAGAACAATATTGGAAAGATTAAGTGAAGTGAAGTTGTATGCTAAATTTAGCAAATGCAAATTCTAGTTAGAACAGGTATCTTTCTTAAGGTATGCAGTGAATAAGGATGGTATATCAATAGATCTTGAGAAAGTAAAGATAGTGAGTAATTGGCCAAGATTAGGAACCATGATAGAGGTTAGGAGTTTTCTAGGACTAGTTGGATATTACAGATGCTTTGTGGAAGGGTTCTCTCGAAGAGCAACTCCCTTAACCTAATTGACAAAGAAGAAGGCCAAATTTGTGTAGAAGATGAATGTGAAAACAACTTCGCAGCCTTTAAGAAGAAATCGGTGACAACACCTGTGTTGGCCCTATCAAAGATATGGGAAGAATTTGAAGTGCTCAAAGATGCATCAAATTAAGGCTTAAGATGTGTACTTATGCAGAATGGGAGAGTCATTGCATATGCGTCTTGCCAACTGACATCATATGTGAAATTACCCTGCACATGATCTAGAACTAGTGATTGTGATCTTTGCACTGGAATTATGAAGACGCTATCTTTATAGTGAGAAGTGTAAAATATTTAAAGATCATAAATGCTTGAAGTATCTATTTACCCAAAAGGACCTGAATATGAGATAGAGGAGGTGGCTAGAATTAATGAATGACTATGATGTAGAGATCCATTATCACCTTGGAAAAGCAAATGTGGTTGTTGATGCTTTGAGCCAGAAGAAATAGATGAACATAGTGGCACTAGTCACATCTTAGAGACAAATATTAGAAGACATACGTAAGCTTAAATTAGAGATGGTGACACAAGAAGTGAGAAACAGGTTGGCTACACTTAGTATTCAACCTAGTATTATTGATCGAATCAAGATTGCATAAATTAGAGATATTGGAATTTAGAAGATTAAAAGTAAAATAGAATAGGCTGAAGCCATTAAGTTTTAATATAGATGCTTAAGGGACAATTAAGTATGGTACAAGATGGTGTGTGCTAGATAATATGGAGTTGAAGAAAGAGATCTTGAAAGAAGCTCACTACATAGGATATAGAGTACACTTAGGAAGCACCAAAATGTATAAAGACTTAAAAAATAATTATTGGTAGAAAAATTTGAGGTGGGAGATAGCTAGATATGTATCAAAATGTCTAACATGTCAGCAAATAAGGATTGAGCACCAAAGACTAGTTGGTGAGTTATAACTACTTCCTATACCTGAATGGAAGTAGGAACATGTAACTATGGAGTTCATGATAGCACTCTTGAGGACCAAGAAAAAATATAATGCAATCTGGGTGATAGTAGATAGATTGACTAAGTCTGCCCATTTCTTGCCATTAAAGGTGGACTATAAATTAGAGAAGGTCATTCAACTATATAATAAGGAAATTGTTAGATTACATGGTGTACTAGCTACTATCACAACGAACAGGGATATTTGGTCTATGAGTAGATTCTTGAAAAGTCTACATCAAGCTTTAGGAACCAAACTCCACTTTAATACTACATTTCACCCTCGAACAAATAGGCAGTCTGAGAGAACCATCCAAATTCTAGAAGATCTATGAGAAGCTTTTGCATTAGATCAAGGGGGTAATTGAAGTGATCACTTACCTTTGGTGGAATTCACCTATAATAACAATTACCAAGCTACTATCTAGATGGCTTCATATGAAGCATTATATGGTAGAAAGTGCAGATCTCCCTTACATTAGGATGGAGTAAGAGAAAGATAGATACTAAGGCTAGAAATTGTGCAAGAAGCAATAGAAAAGGTTAAAGTGATAAGGTAATAAAAAAGATAATATAATATAACATAATACTAAGGACAATTTAGTAAATAAGATGATAGGACAGGGGCAGTTTGGGCTTTTCCTGGCTGGACTATAAAAGCTACACTAACTTAGGGTTTTCCTCTTTTCCTCATTTGTACATCTATTAACCAAAAACTTAAAGAGAGAGAGAACCTTATAGAGAACTAAGGCGACCTATAGGAGAATCACGCGACAAATCCAACAAGTAAGCATGTAAATCATTTATGTATTTAGCTGTGATGATGAATGTGGGATCTAAGATGTCATTATCTTTGTAACAATAGGAATCGGGTCAAAGGATGAGTTGGAACAAGCGAGGGATCAACTAAATTGGGAGTTCCAAGTGTAATCCAAGCCTAGTAAGTATATTAGACTCAAATTTTACTTTTGAATTTCGGAATACAATAGTAAATTAGGATGAGAATCATAGATATTAGGTTTAGGAATGAAATTGGATAAGAAAAATTAGGGTTCATGGCAAATAGGGATGTATATGGTCAAGTACATGACCATGTAGTTAAGCATGTTGAAGTGAGAATTTTACAATAAGGTACACAGCCATGAGCACGATTGTGTACCTAGCTATGCTGAATTAGAAATTTTACAGAATGATACACGACCATTAGCATGACTACGCTTTAGGTCGTGCTCCTATACACGGTTTCCTTCTTGACCGTTTTGTTTAAGAACATGTCCTATTTGATTTCATTTTTTTTACTTCAATTCTAAAATATGTACTAAACTTAGTGATACCTTGGGGAAGGGAATTATGATGAGATCCATGATGAGAGCCAAGCCGGAAGAAGAAATGTGGATCCTCTTGAAGTGCCGCCTGGACCGATCACAAGAAATTGAGCAAAACGATTCAAGGAAGCACTTAACGGGTTGATAAAGGTTATCCATGAAGCCGGAAAGGATTGGAGCAATCATGAAGTTGGAACGAATTGGAACAACCATGGGAAGACCTTTGCCTTTGTAAAAGTTATACTGGACACGGGTTGAAGAGGGCGTGTACTTTCAAGGCACGGCCGTGTAGAAGTCAAGCAAATCCACAGAAAGATACACGGCCAAAGTACACGGGCGTGTATGTTGCCAGAAGTTGCACAGAAAGGTACACGGCCAAAGTACACGAGCGTGTACACGGCCGTATATCCCCTGCCGGCCAGCTTGTTCTGTTTTCGTGTTTTTACGCCACTTATCTAAACTATGTCGTTTTGGACTTGTTTTACACGAATTGTAACCCTAGTATAAAAGCTCCTAGGGTTTAGAACAATAGAGATATACATCTTTGAACAATAAACATTTTTGAGAGGCACCTCTCTTGGTTCTTCAAGAACTAAATTGAACTTATCGGATTGATTTCCGTGGTGTTCATCCCGACTTATCAATCGGTCTTTCATCCCGATTGTGGCGTCTTCATTTTTATACCAAGGTTCTTGTCTCGCTTATAGACAACGGGTCGTGGTTTCCACTTTAGGTGTTTGGGCGTCTTAGGCAACGAATTCCGAACGTATTGGTATTGGGTTTCATCACGGGTTAGCGTGGTTCGTATCAGTTTGGTATCAGAGCTTAGGTTTGTCATAACATCAAGTTCGGTTGAGGAAGGTAATATCAAAAACCTTGACTCCAATCGTTCATATCAATTATCGTTTTCAATTTCGTAGTATTGATTGTCTTTTGATAGTGTAATATCGCCTAAGAGATTGTTAAAAAAAAAATGAGTAAAAATCACGACAAAAAAAAAAAGAAGAGAAAAGAAAAGAAAAGAAAAATGTGATCAAAAGCAAAACAGAGACAAAAAAAAATTCGGATAAAAAAAATAGAGGAAAATTTACGAACCCTAGAGTTGTTTTGAATTCTACGGAAGGAAATTGGTGTAGTTCGGGTTAGTTCCAAGAGAATTAAGAAGAGCAAAATGGCGAGTTGATATCATCATTATTTGTGAGAATACACGAGTGACTGTGTGATATCGTCAGTTGAGCGAAACACGTAAGGGAGTGTATCGTGAGGTTTAATTATATATATATTTGTGTTAGTACTAATCTTTTCGGTAGGGACTATGTCGAGACAACATTCTCCTGAAGGTGAGAGGGGAAGGTTTGATGCTAGGTTAGTAATTGAGGCGTTGAGGGGAGAAATGAAGAGGATGTTCCAAGAAGGAATGGAACAAATTCATGAGACGGTGGAGCAAAGACTAGAGCAATCCACAAACGTATTCCAAGGGCGTAAGCGGGATAGTCGTTCTAGGAGAGTACCGAGGGGTGGAGATGAAATGTCGGATGATGATTTTGATGAGCCTTCTGTCGGGAGTTATAGAGGATATAGTGGTCGGAATAGAGGAACTAGGGATTGGGAAGATAGAGGAGATAGGAATAGAGAGGATGATCAATTGAGTAGCATAAAGATAAAGATTCCTCCTTTCCAAGGTAAGAATGATCCCGAGGCGTACTTAGAGTGGGAGAGAAAGGTGGAGATGGTATTTGATTGTCACAACTATAGTGGGAGAAAGAAGGTAAAACTTGCTGCCATTGAATTTTCGGATTATGCTATAGTGTGGTGGGATCAACTAATGTTGAATAGGAGAAGGAGTGGCGAGCCACCTATTGAGTCTTGGGAAGAGATGAAAAGAGTGATGAAGAAGCAGTTTGTACCTGCGTATTACTATCGTGAATTGCACAACAAGTTGCAATCTCTTAGGCAAGGAAGCCGGAGTGTAGATGAGTATTTCAAGGAGATGGAAGTCACTATGATTAGGGCGAATGTAGAGGAGGATAGAGAGGCTACAATGGCTAGATTTCTTGCGGGGTTGAATAGTGAAATCCAAAATGTTGTTGAATTGCAGCATTATGTAGAATTGGAGGATATGGTCCACATGGCTATAAAAGTTGAGAACCAGCACAAGAGGAGAGGTAGTAGTAATGCACGGTTGCAATAGGGTAATGGTTCATCCACTTGGAAGAATAATCAATGGAAGAAGGAAGAAAAGCCTTTACCCACTAAACCAAAAGGGGAGCTGAGGCAAGCAGGTTCTACTCCTAGTAATCAAGGTAACCCTGAATCTTCTACTTCTAGAAATCGTGACATTAGATGTTTTAAATGTCAAGGTAGAGGCCATATTGCTAATCAATTTCCAAATAGGCGTGTGATGATTTTGCGTGATGATGGAGAGTATGAGACTGAGGGGGATAGGGAAGGAGAGGATATGCCTCCATTAGAGGATGCTAGTGATGATGAGGAGCCTGCAATGGGAAGGCTAGTGGCAGTAGTGAAGTGAGCTTTGAATATGCAGGTGAAGGAAGAAGAGGAGGTGCAAAGGGAGAATATATTTCATACTAGATGTTATCTAGGAGATCACATTTGTAGTCTGATTATTGATGGGGGAAGTTGCACCAATGTAGTGAGTAATTTTATTGTTGAGAGGTTGGGGCTCAAAACTATTAGACACCCTAGTCCATATAAATTGCAATGGTTAAATGATAGTGGTGAGACTAAGGTGAGTAAGCAAGCCTTGATTGGTTTTCGCATTGGTAGGTATGAGGATGAGGTGTTATGCAATGTAGTGCCAATGCAAGCATGTCATGTGTTGTTGGGGAGACCATGGCAATTTGATAGGAAGGTTGTGCATGATGGCTTTTCTAACAAGTATACGCTTATTCACCAAGGGAAGAGCTTTAATCTTAAACCGTTAACACCTAAGCAGGTGTATGAGGACCAGTTGCAGCTACAACAGTCGTTTGCAAAACACAAGGTGAGTGAAAAGCAGAGTGAGAGTGAGAGAGCAAAAGACAATGAGAAGAAAAAGGAATATAAAAGTCAGGATCAAAAGGAAAAGGAGAGGAAGGCTGGAAAGAGTGTGAGAGGCCAGGTTGAAGGGGGATCAACTTTGGTGGTGAGTGAAAAGGAGAGGGCAGCCTTGCAAAAGGAGAGTTGTGTAGCAAGAGCGAGTGTAGTAAGGAGAGCGTTAGTGATGAGGCAACCTATGTTGTTGCTGGTTTTTAAAGAAACATGTTTGGCTACTAATGAATTGTCTAACTCTTTACCTAGTGTGGTTGTGTCTCTTATGCAGGACTTTGAAGATGTCTTTCCTGAGGAGATTCCAAAGGGATTACCACCTGTTCGTGGTATTGAGCACCAGATTGACCTTGTACCCGGAGCATCGATTCCAAACAAGCCAGCTTATAGGAGCAACCCGGAGGAAACAAAGGAACTCCAAAGGCAGGTCGAAGAATTAATGGAGAAGGGGTACGTAAGAGAGAGCATGAGTCCATGTGCAGTGCCTGTGATTTTGGTGCCTATGAAGGATAGGACATGGAGGATGTGTGTTGACTGCCGCGCCATCAACAACATCACGGTAAAGTATCGTCATCCCATTCATCGTTTAAATGACTTCTTAGATTGGTTATATGAGTATAGTGTCATTCCTCATGAGCCTTGGATAGACATGTCCATAGATTTTGTGTTAAGATTATCTAAGCCTAGGCATGGTCGAGATTCTATTTTTGTGGTTGTGGATAGGATTTCTAAAATGGTTCATTTCAATCCTTGTCATAAAACTAATGATGCTATATACATTGTTGATTTGTTCTTTAGAGAGGTAGTGCGTCCGCATGGTATACCTAGTAGCATTGTTAGTGATCGGGATGTAAAGATTTCGAGTCATTGTTGGAGAGTATTGTGGGAAAAGTGGGGAACTAAACTAATGTTTTCAACTATCTGTCACCCACAAACCGATGGGCAAATTGAGGTGGTTAACAGGACTTTAATTCAATTGTTAGGGGCAATCATAGAGAAGAACATTAGGACTTGGAAGGATTGCCTACCATTTGTGGAGTTTGCATGTAATAGGGCTTTAAATAGCATTATTCATTGTTCACCATTTGAGATTGTGTGTGGTTTTAACCCAGTGGATCTTATTTATATCTTGCCATTGCAACCTAACAAGTTTGTGAGTTTTGAAGCTGATTCTAAGGCAGATTTCTTGAGAAGGGTAAACATTGAGCGAAGAACTGAGCAGTATGTGAAACAAGCCAACAAGGGTTGTCGACAAGCTGTTTTTGAACCTGGAGATTGGATTTGGGTTCACATGCTTAAAGAGCGGATTCTCGTATAGTGTAGATCTAAAATACTTCCTAGAGGCGATGGACCAATTCAAAGTCTTGAGCGCATCAATGATAATGCATACAAGAAAGATCTACCAGGTACGTATCCAGTAAGTGTCATGTTTAATGTTACTGATCTAAGTCCATTTGATGCAGGCAATGATTTGAGGACAAATCCTTTTCAAGAGGAGGGGAATGATGAGATCCATGACGAGAGCCAAGCCAGAAGAAGAAATGTGGATCCTCTTGAAGTGCCGCCTGGACCGATCACAAGAAATCGAGCGAAACGATTCGAGAAAGCACTTAACGGGTTGATAAAGGTTGTCCATGAAGCCGGAAAGGATTGGAGCAATCATGAAGTTAGAACGGATTGGAACAACCATGGGAAGACCCTTGCCTTTGTACAAGTTATACTGGACACGGGTTGAAGAGGGCGTGTACTTTCAAGGCACGGCCGTGTAGGAGTCAAGCAAATCCACAGAAAGAGACACGGCCAAAGTACACGGGCGTGTATGTTGCCAGAAGTTGCACAGAAAGATACACGGCCAAAGTACACGGGCGTGTATGTTGCCAGAAGTTGCACAGAAAGGTACACGGCCAAATTACACAGGCGTGTACACGATCGTGTATTGCCTGCCGACCAACTTGTTCTGTTTTCGCGTTTTTACGCCACTTATCTAAACTACGTCATTTTGGACTTGCTTTACACGAATTGTAACCCTAGTATAAAAGCTCCTAGGGTTTAGAACAATAGAGATATACATCTTTGAACATTAAACATTTTTTAGAGGCACCTCTCTTGGTTCTTCAAGAACTAAATCGAACTTATCGGATTGATTTCTGTGGCGTTCATCCCAACTTATCAATCGGTCTTTCAGCCCGATTGTGGCGTCTTCATTTTTATACCAAGGTTCTTGTCTCACTTAAAGACAATGGGTCGCGGTTTCCACTTTAGGTGTTTGGGTGTCTTAGGCAACGAATTCCGAATGTATTGGTATTGGGTTTTGTCACGGGTTGGCGTGGTTCGTATCAAATTATATGACTAGAAAATATGTAGTAATTTAATTAAACCTAGATTACTTGTAAGATAGAACTAAGTGTAGCTCCTTATAATTGAATAGTGTTACTTACTTTCATTAGAGAAGAGTAGGTTTGTAATAGGAATAGCTATACAGGTATGTGTTTAACATGTTTTGCTACATGTGATTGCTAGGTAGTTGTTCATTATATTATATGATAGGAATAAAAATCCGACAAGACCTATCATTAGGGCAAGAACTAAAGGATTTCGAATCTTGGCGATGAGGACCCATTTTGAGCAAATCAACCCTGGAATTATTCGTTTACTAACTTCTTTTATCTTATTCATGTATTTTATATTCCAACAGGAATACTTATCATGCTTTATAGGGCAATGGATAAACTCACTCAGACTCAGATTGTGGGTTATCCATGGACCGACCTGAACCGGCAATGAGTTGAACCGACGGATCCTATAGAAGATCGGCATCATGAAGACCATTTA
Organism: Laguncularia racemosa; assembly: GCA_037954665.1. Taxonomy (NCBI): domain Eukaryota; kingdom Viridiplantae; phylum Streptophyta; class Magnoliopsida; order Myrtales; family Combretaceae; genus Laguncularia; species Laguncularia racemosa. The sequence continues at coordinate 147,122 of JBBMOL010000316.1, read as the reverse complement.
TTTTATATATTTCATATTTTATGAACTATTTTAGTTGTATTTTGGTTTTGGGACACTTTTATTTCCTTGTAATTTTCATTTAGGGTTAGCCATCTTAAAAGTGGCAAACTTGTAATTTTGAGGACTTTTTAACCCTAGGAGTAGCAAGTATAAATACTTGCTTAAGAGAGGGTTTGGGGAGCTCATTTTTGCAGAACATACACTCTCTTTTCACGTGTGAATTAGGGTTCATACCTTGGTTCCAACTCTTATCAATTTCAATTCCAAGACTTGAAATTGTGGCGAGTGCAACAATTGGAATTTGTGAGTCATATCAATTCCTACTTGTTGTGATTTCTTTTCTTCTCTAGTGTGTTGTATCTAGGGTTGATTAGAGATAGTTCTTGGTCAGATTTACATCTTATTGTACACGAATTCATTTGATTATTTGAAAGAATTATCAAGTTGATTCAATTCATCATTAAGGATTTCTTTGCTAGCATGAATTTCACCATTTGAAAAAGGGATCTTCCTTCACGGTTTTCTTTGTCAAATTGAGGCTTGATTTTCGTGGATTATATGATATTAGAAGTGTTACTAGATGCCATTTCCATTGTGGTATTCATATTATATCATTAGTAGGTTGAATTTCATCATTTCAACATTAGGGTTCATTAGAAAAGTGCCATTTTTGGGATTCGATTTTGCCTATTCTTGAGATATCTTTCCTTAAGTCTTTTGGATGTGCTTTAAAGTGTGATTAGGCACATCATCTTTTTGGTATCAGAGCTCTTGTTGAGAGAAGGGAATTGGTTGTATTAATTTCGTGGAAGTGATCAACAATTAGGGTTGATCAAGTGGAAAAAACGCAATTGTGTAGTTGTTGTTGTTGTTGTAGTTTGAGATTGTGAAATTGTTTTGGATTGGGATTTAATTTGCTGATTATTGGAGTTGATTTGGGAAGGTTATTATATCACTTTGTGGATACTAATTCACGTGGAAGAGCAGAAGTACAAAGTGAAGTTACCTTAGCAAATTGTTTTGAAATTGTGAAAACTTACCAATTGTTGCCGTGGAGTAGCTTGTGGCGTGTGGAGTTGTGTAGTTTGTTGTTTTGATTTCCATTGTGTAATTCTGAATTGCAGGAGTACAATTTGCAGATTACATTGAGTATTGATTAGCAAGGAATTATTTGAATTCAAAATATATGCAATTAAGTTGTGGGAGTTAATGATTACTATTTGAATTTGAATTCATTGTTACCAATTGAGGAAGGCTTGCAATTAGTTTTGTGAATCCTTTGCAATTCGGAATTGGAACATTTGAAAATTCCAGATTTGAAGTGTGTGGAAGGATAAGCATCCATTTGAAATTCAAATACCTTCTTTAAGTTTGAGAGCAATTCATTGAGTAGCATTGAATAAGTGTTATTTGAATTTGAATTGTTTTTTACCATTTGTGGAGAAGGTTACATTTAATGGAGTGATTTCAAATTTGAATTTTGTTGCTGCCATTGCTTGTGGTTTATGGTGTGAATGGGAGTTGTGTAGTGGCAAGGACGTGTACACCTTGAAGTATTGTATGTAAGAGTGTTTTTTTTTTTAAAAAAAAAAAAGTTACAGCGTGTAGTAGTGTTGTAGTGAATTGGTTGCACCGTGATTGAGGTGTATGTGGTGGTGCAAATTTGTAGAGTTTTGTGTAGTGTAAGGTGCTGCACATTGAGGTTATTTGAAGTGTGAAATCAAGGCAAGAAAAGGAAGGTTGAGTAGTGGAATTTAAAATTCAAACAAGTCATTAAAGTGTGAAAGTAATTGAACTAATTACTTAAACACTAGTAGTTGAATTTAATTCTATCTACTTGAAAGTAATTGTGTGTGTACTTCATTTATTTAACTTTACTTGAAGTACCAAGAATTATTTCATTGTGCTTCAATTATTTCACTTGACTTTACTTGAAGTAACAATAAGCATTTCTTGTATTGGTTAATTGTGAGCACCATAGGTGTGTAGAGGTGTGTAAAGGTGTGTTGCCGTGGTGTGGTGAAGTGTATTGGGGTTGTTGAAATTAGTAAGCAAAAATGTCAAGTGAGTTGTATTTGTCTACTAACATATTGCATCGGGACTTGACTTCCTTTCTAACCATTGATGAGGGACAAAGAGAAAACTTGTTCCATACTTCTTGTAGGGTACAAGGAAACTTGTGCGCAATTATTATTGATGGCGGTAGTTGTACTAATGTTGTAGCTGCATCATTAGTATCGAAGTTGAAACTTGAAACTATCCCACATCCCAAACCCTATACATTACATTGGTTAAATGATCAGGATGGTCTTTGTGTGACTCAAAGGGCTAGGGTACCCTTCAATATAGGGGACAAGAACTATGATGAGCTTGAATGTGATATTCTTCCTCTTTGTGCATCCCATATATTACTTGGTAGACCATGGTTATATGATAAGATGGTATTACATGATGGGTATAGAAATACTTATATGTTTAAAAAGGATGGTAAACGTATAGTATTGAACCCTATGTCACCATCAGAGGTCCAGGAGATGCAAAGACAAATAAAACAACCATCACAGGTTCGTGAGGATCATAGCCACTTAATCAAACCTTCAGAGGATCCTGATGATCATAGTCAGACGAGTAGACCACCAGAGAACCAAAATGTACAAAGACAGTTGTGTTCACCTTCAGAGGTCTTAGAAGACAATGAGCAGTTGGGCCAACCATTAGAAGACCATGAAGATCAGCGACATACAAATGAGTTAGAAAATGAGGATACAATATCAGTGAAATGGGTTGAGATAGGGGATACCTCAGTGGATAATGGGTCATTATTTGAGTTGCAGAAGAGATACATCCTGGAAATGGAAGAGAGAAAACAATCACCACTTGTAGTATTTCAGATATTGGGATTCTGCAGAGATACTTCTTCAGATGGATTACTAGGAGAAAATAAATTATCTATTGCATTTGATCTACTAGATTTGAGGACAAATCTTTTTGAGGCCCGAGGAAATGATAGGAATAAAAATCCGACAAGACCTATCATTAGGGCAAGAACTAAAGGATTTCGAATCTTGGCGATGAGGACCCATTTTGAGCAAATCAACCCTGGAATTATTCGTTTACTAACCTCTTTTATCTTATTCATGTATTTTATATTCCAACAGGAATACGTATCATGCTTTACAGGGCAATGGATAAACTCACTTAGACTCAGATTGTGGGTTATCCATGGACCGACCTGAACCGGCGATGAGTTGAACCGACGGATCCTATAGAAGATCGGCATCATGAAGACCATTTATTTTATATATTTCTTATTTTATGAACTATTTTAGTTGTATTTTGGTTTTGGGACGCTTTTATTTCCTTGTAATTTTCATTTAGGGTTAGCCACCTTAAAAGTGGCAAACTTGTAATTTTGAGGACTTTTTAACCCTAGGAGTAGCAAGTATAAATACTTGCTTAAGAGAGGGTTTGGGGAGCTCATTTTTGCAGAACATACACTCTCTTTTCATGTGTGAATTAGGGTTCATACCTTGGTTCCAACTCTTATCAATTTCAATTCCAAGACTTGAAATTGTGGCGAGTGCAACAATTGGAATTTGTGAGTCATATCAATTCCTACTTGTTGTGATTTCTTTTCTTCTCTAGTGTGTTGTATCTAGGGTTGATTAGAGATAGTTCTTGGTCAGATTTAAATCTTATTGTACACGAATTCATTTGATTATTTGAAAGAATTATCAAGTTGATTCAATTCATCATTAAGGATTTCTTTGCTAGCATGAATTTCACCATTTGAAAAAGGGATCTTCCTTCACGGTTTTCTTTGTCAAATTGAGGCTTGATTTTCGTGGATTATATGATATTAGAAGTGTTATTAGAAGCCATTTCCATTGTGGTATTCAGATTATATCATTAGTAGGTTGAATTTCATCATTTCAACATTAGGGTTCATTAGAAAAGTGCCATTTTTGGGATCCGATTTTGCCTAGTCTTGAGATATCTTTCCTTATGTCTTTTGGATGTGCTTTAAAGTGTGATTAGGCACATCATTATATGTGCTTTAAAGATGATTAAAAGTATTATGAACTTGATTGTATGATTGCTTTTGCTTGGTTCAATCTAGGGGCTTGTAGTGGCAGTTCCTTAGGGGGGCACCTCGATGATCGGTATGCCGCATTGTCCCTAGTGGAGTCGTGTATCGAAATGATTTGAGGTAAATTAGGGTTGGATGAGACCCACAATGGTAGTTCCATTAGGACTATATCTATATAAATATTGTTTGTGTACATGGGTCATAAGTACCCCTATGTTATATGATTGATTAAATAATGACATATAACTTGATGAATAGATGTGTTATAGGTTAAAACTTCATATATGTCCATGATTATGGTATTGTGTAGCATGTGTATATGGCTGCACTTTTCACATATTGAACGTAGGCTCATCCTCCTCATCCTTTTTTTTTTTTCATTTTTAGGTGAAGATGATAAACAAGTAAGCTACGATGAAAATGGAAATTTGGTGGGGCATTACGTAGATGAAAATGAGAGAGAGCATTACTATTATGTTAACAAAGAGTGATGGAGAATTTGGGATGATCTATTATTGGATTTTTTAGTAGTCAAGTCGATAATGTGAAGATAGTAGTAGACTTCCAATTATGTTGAATTTTATATATGTGGTTAGATGTTTATTAAAGATTTTAAATTGAGATTATTATGTTAAGTTAATTAATGAGGATTGGAATAACTCAGTTAATTTTATGATGTTGTGGCTATATTGGTATAAATTTATATGGAGATGAATAGGTTTTAATTTGTATGGAGTTATAGTTTGTAGTGTCTTAGGTTTTAAGGTGTTACAATTTATTTCATACCAAGTGCTATGATAGATGGTTGAAGTTACTAACTACAATTCATCCATAGCTATGTTATATTCGAAGAAAGGATAGTAGGGAATTAGCTTATATCATTAAGTACGTATGGGTGCTAATTTTGTTTCTAGGAAAATATTTAAATGAAATTATGTGTGATGTAATACTTACTACTCTATCTCATATTGTTCTTGGAAATCCTTAGGTATGTGATATAAGAGTAGTTATGATGATCATCATGATGTCTATACTCTTGTGAAGGATCGTGTTAGGGTAAAACTAATACCTCTGAGTTTAAATGATGTTAGGATTTCTTAAATGCAGATGAATCCTCCTAAAAAGGAGTTAACTGAGGTAAAAGTTGTGAAAGAAATTGTTGATCAAAGGGTATATTTGAAGAAAGTAGAGATTGAAATAGAGGGTAAAAATTATGAGGTTGTTCAGCATCCATTCACATTAGAGGAGGATAAAGAAATGTAGTGGTATATTGAGATACCTGATCTAATACCATTATTGTGGGCTCTAGGAGTTAATGATGATATAGATACTTACTTTTTCATCTTCTACCATTACGAATTATTTTTCATGACCCATTATTGGGATTTGTATTGTATTAGTGGTATTGCAATTCTATAAAGCTTGTGGGACCTTATAGGTTGTTTGATTCGAGTTTAGTGGGCCGATACAAGATTGTTTACATGGAACATATACTATTGGTTAAGTGATTTTATGAAAGAATTAATGCTCTTAGGCTTGATGTTGAGATATTACATAAACTAGATTAAAGAGGATTTGTAAAGTGATTATTGGATGCAAGTCATGAATTTGGGGGTGCTTAGATATCTTTATTTAACTAGCTTTGAGTTTTGTAGGTTAGTTTTCAGTCTAGGTGGATATTTTGATCAAGATTTGAGGGTAAATCTTAGATGGAAAGGATTAATTTCCAAGAATTGAATCTAGAAGACTTGTTTTAATACAATGGCTCAATAAGACATATTTGCCGTAAACTTTGTGTAAATTACATGGATTGCATGAATTAATGGCAAAGTTACATAGAATTTTAAGAATTTTTTATTTTTTATTTTCTTGCATAGATTATTTGGTAAATATCAACTTTGCATAAAGACGTGCCAATTTATATGGGAATTACATGATGTTCCTATTCTATAGAAAATTTATTAAATTATTAGTTATTAGCAATTATTTTTCTCTATTAGTTATGAGTTGTTTATTTTAAAAGTCTTATTTTTCTTTTTAAGGTTGTTATGCTCTTTATAGGTTATTGACTTTTAAGGTATGCTATTTTTCATTTTATGGCACCTATACCCCTAGGGTTATAATAGTTTATTATATATATTTGTTATAAGATGATACGAACCACGCCAACCCGTGACGAAACCCAATACCAATACGTTCGGAAATTCGTTGCCTAAGACGCCCAAACACCTAAAGTGGAAAACCGCGACCCGTTGTCTATAAGCGAGACAAGAACCTTGGTATAAAAGTGAAGACGCCACAATCGGGATGGAAAACCGATTGATAAGTCGGGATGAACGCCACGGAAATCAATCCGATAAGTTCGAATTAAGTTCTTGAAGAACCAAGAGAGGTGCCTCTCAAAAGTGTTTAATGTTCAATGATGTCTAATCTTTATGTTCTAAACCCTAGGAGCTTTTATACTAGGGTTACAATTCGTGTAAAAAATAAGTCCAAAACGACGTAGTTTAGTTAAGTGACATAAAAACGCGAAACAGAACAAGCTGGCCGACAGAGGATACACGGCCTGTGTACACGCCCATGTACTTTGGCCATATACTTGTCTGTGCAACTTCTGGCAACATACACGCCCGTGTACTTTAACCGTGTATCTGTCTGTGCAACTTTTGGCAACATACACGCCCGTGTACTTTAGCCGTGTATCTTTCTGTAGATTTGCTTGACTCCATACACGGCCGTGCCTTTTAACCGTGTATCTAGCCGTGTATGATTCTAGGCAATCTTGAGAGTCTTACACGGCCGTGCCTTGAAAGTACACGCCCTCTTCAACCCGTGTCCAGTATAACTTGTACAAAAGCAAGGGTCTTCCAATGGTTGTTCCAATCCGTTCCAACTTCATGATTGCTCCAATCCTTTCCGGCTTCATGGACAACCTTTATCAACTCGTTAAGTGCTTCCTTGAATCGTTTTGCTCGATTTCTTATGATCGGTCCAAGCGGCACTTCAAGAGGATCCACATTTTTTCTTCTGGCTTGGCTCTCATCCCGGATCTCATCATAAGACATTCATCAAACAAAGTCATATTATAGAAACTAAAAGAGAGAGTTTTTTTCTTCTTTCTTGGACTTTTCAATTTAATTAAACTATGGTGTTCAACCATTGATTTGATCAATTCCTATTGGAATTGTAACAATCAACAACCCTTACGTAATTTAATTGTGGTATATTTAACTTATCAATTGGATTAAACAAAATCCATACTCAAATTAATCTAGTTGTGGCCACATTAGTCTTATCAATTAGATTAGTTTGTCCATATCTTTGTTTATTTTCTTATTTCTTTGTTACAAAATCATAAAATCTTAAAAGCTAAAAATGACAAGTTTCCGTAGCATTTTACTCAAGTATGGATTTCATCCATAACATAGGAAAAGTCGCATTAATGAGTAGAGGAAGAAAGAGAGAGTGTTATAGATATCAATAATGTGATTATAGATTCAAATAGTGAATTGAAGAGTTAGTGAATGACCCTAGTACAAAAATTGATTGTTAGAATTGTTCAAAATCACAAGAAGCTAAGTTGTGTTAGGTATAGCAAGGGCATTTAAATGGCATTGGAAGAGTTGTTTGAATAGTAAGCCAAAATGACCAATCGTGCGAATGCCTATGAGATTGCCATTTGAATGACAGTGTGAACCTTTTGACCATCGAAAAGCTCTTTTAGCCTTGTGGTTGGCTTGGAGATGCCATCCAAATAACCTAACTTTTCTGAATTTATTTTAGGTTTGTATTTTGTTATGTTTTATTATATAAACTTTCCACTTATTTATAATTTTTCCCTTGGGATGGCTAAGGGATTTATTAAGGGTTTATTTTCAGTCATTTTACATTAGCCTATCTTTTACATTGAACATCTATCAAAACCCTCCCTTGGGAATTTAGATTATTGAGTGATTGTCAATCCTATTTTAAATCATTATGTTCTTATCAATCAATTGGATTGATTGTATTTAACCAGTTATTATGATTAATGAGATGTATTGAATTCCTTTTATGAAACCCATACTCATTTTGGTGATTGTAAATTATATCAATCATTGTTTTAGTTACAAACTAGTTGATTTTAATACTAATGAATCGAATCTAGTTTTGATTATGCCCACATCCCTTCATTTTCTTCACTTAAACATAAAAATCCTTAAAACTTACTAATTTCATTGTTCCATTATTAGTGCTATTTAAATTTGTGCTCAATATTGATTTCTAGCATGAGCATCAACATTTCTCTCAATCAAGTTAACCCTCTTCATTAAAAAAATAGCGTATAACAAAAAAAAAAGACAAAAAGAAATCAAACCAAATTGAACATATGGTTCCTTTTTTAAATTTGGTTTGAAAGTTTTTCAATCTAAATTGAACAAAAAGTTTGTTGTTGTTTTAGAGGGAGAATTTCAACCAAACTGAATAACCAAAGCTAAACTTTCTTGAAGAACAAATATTTAATTGAATTTAAATTCATACTCATTTGAAATGTATTTGTATATAACTTTCATGATCATAGGTTATTAGAATATATGTATATATATATATATATATAGATTGACTCAAAATTTTTATTTATGCTAACTTTACGAAAACAATTAATTGTCAAAATACCTTTAAATTTTTTTAATTGCATGTATATTGGCTTTATTGACATCTTACATAGTACTAACGCATGTTTTCATTAAAAAGATGTTAGTACTTTTGATATGAGCTTGCACACCATTTGTTTAATTTTTCTTATATTATAAACTATGATTTAATCCATAAATTGAACTATATCATATCAAAGTATTATGATTTAGAAAAATTCTTAAACCCAATTGTATAATTTGGTTCAAAGCAATAAAAAGTCAAATCATACTTTATTGTTTGATTTAGTTTAAAGGAAAATTCAAACTAAGTCCAATTAAGTCCAGCCTTACTTAAAGTAAGGATTGCTATTTTCATTTTGTCATATTATAGCATAGATTTTTCTTACCATTTAAAATTAAAAGATTAAATTTCAAATTCAATGGTGGCATATGCCCTTTTTCTTTTTCATTTGCAAAGTGTGTTATTTGCTATTAAAACGTTTGATGGCTTAACAAGTAATCAATTGGTAGTAGAAGTTGCATTCAATTGGTTTTGATGGCATAAAGAATTGATCATGATTTAGGCATCAATATGTACGATGCCTTGCAAACTTAGGCCTTATGATGTGCCTAAAACCAAGATTGAAAGACAATCATACAATGTCAATCAACCTAGTCACTCAATGGCGTCAATTTTCAATGAATGTAACCAATTCTTCAATTAGAATGTGGTCAATCTTAAATCCAGTTATGATATAGCTTTGATACCAAATAATGATGTGCCTAAAACTAAGATTAAACACATACAAAACCAATTTGAAAGACAATCAAACAATGTCAATCAAACCAGTAATCAAATGGCGCAAATCCTCAATATTTATTAACCGATTCCACAACACCACGTGATCAATATTGAAATGAACCAAGTATGTGCAGCTTTGATACCAAATATGATGTGCCTAAATTAGGGTTTAAGCACATGCAATTGGTGCAAATTATAAACCTCAAATACACTAAACCAATCTCGGTTCAAACTAGTAGAATTTGTGTGAACCCTAATGGAGATGTAATGAGATCCGAATGTTCAAAGTTGTAATTACAATTCCACAAAGATAATTTCCTGCAATATAACACTAATCACAAATAAATCCCACATGATTAACACACAAAATCAACAAGTTCCAATTCCGTGATCCACTTCCCACACAAAATGATCCACGGTTCAAGTGTGGCTATATTGAAGGTTAAAAACCAAGGCCAAAAACCAATCAATTAGGCAATAATAATTTGATTACAAATGCAATCAAATCTGACTAAGAAGACTTCAATCCAACCCTAGATATGACCCACTAAAGATGAAAAGAAACACAATAATAAGAATTTGATATAACTCACAATTTCCCCTTGTTGCACTCGCCACATTTTTAATTCTTGGGATTGAAATTGATAAAAGGAATTGAACTAAGGAATAACCCTAATTCTCTCACATAAAGTGAATGTCTAATTCTGAAAAATTCTCCCCAAAAACCCTATTTAAGCAAGTATTTATACTTGCTCTGAACATAACTGTCTTTGAACAGTCTGGCTCTCTGATGATAGACTCATCTGACTCTGACCCTCAGAATCCTCCAATGGTTTACTCAACTGCTCATGAGCTTCTAGTATCTCTAAAGGTGAACATAACTTACCCTGAACAGTTTGGTCCTTCGGTAGTCTGCTCATCTGACTATGATCATCAGGATACTCTAAAGGTTAGCACATCTGTGTCTGACAAATTTTGTTCTCTAAAAGTTGGTTCAACTACTCATGGCCCATTGACGGTTTACTGATTTGTTGCTGAACCCTTTGAACCTCCAAAGGCGACATCGGATTCAGAATAATTTGTTTTCCCTCCTTCCTTCTAAAATACATAAGTATTCCTGAAGCCATCATGTAAGACCCTCCTGTCTTATAACTAAGGCCTACCAAGCAATATATGGGATGCACACATAGGAAAAATATCACACTTAATCACATTAAAGTATTTATCCCCTACACTGAATGGCACCCTAGCTCTTTGGGTCACATGCAAACTCCCCTGATCACTAAGCCAATGTAATGTATACGGTTTAGGATGTAGAGTAGTAGCAAGTTTTAGTTTCGATACTAACGATGTTGCTACCACATTGGTACAACTACCACCATCAACTATAAGGACACATAAATTTCCTTGTACCCTACAAGAAGTATGGAACAAGTTTTCCCTTTGTTCATCATCCTTAGTAGTAAATGTAGTCAATGTTTGGTGCAATACATTAGTATAATGAAACATCTCACTAGACATGATTGTGTTTAAACCCAATAACACAATAATTATCTTCACACTTCCATGGTTCAAGCACACAACCAAGCTACAAGTGAAGTACACTCAACTACTTTCAAGTAGATAGAATTAAATTCAACTACAAGTGTTTAAGTAACTAATTCAATTACTTTCACACTTTAATGACTTGTTTGAATTTTAAATTCTACTACTTACTTTCCATATTCTTACCTTGACTTCTCACCACTTAAATACACAATGGGCAGCAAGGAAAATAGTCACATAACACACCATCCACCGCCACAAAAGTCCCCTTATGCTCACGGTTCATGATGCTTTACGCCACTACTAACAATGTCCTTGACAACACATACAATAACCAATATCAAATGTACATAACCTCTACTAAATTAACAAGAATATAACTCCAACTACACTCCTCTAGCCATGGCATAATTCACTTCCACAAAATACAACCAAAACCGCAACTTCAACACAAGATAAGGCAGTTTGTTCAATAAGTGCACAACTCTACAAATGGTAAGAGGCATTTCAAATTCAAATGATACACAATTAATTATGACTTAATGTGTATTTAAGATTTCAAATTGACCTCTTAATGTACACTTTCAATTCTGATTTCAAATATGAAAATAACAATTATGATTCCTCCAATTTCCAAAAATGAACACACTACACAATTCTACTTCACAATTGAAACACTACTCTTCCCCTTCATGGTTTGCTAACCATGCACTACACTCTCACACTTTAGCCTCAATGTGCAGCACCTTACTCAACACAACTTCCACAAATTCACACCACTTTACAACACCTCAAGTATAACACTCTGACACTGTCACTTACACAATACATACACGATGTACCAAATTCAAACAATAACAACAACAACACTTACAGTGCAACACCTTCTTCTCACCATGTGCAACACAAACTTCATCAATTCACTACTCTTCCTCAAGGCAAGTTCAAGGACAACACGTTGCAAATTCTTCACTTCAAACACAATTCCAATCCACAACTTACACAAAAAGGCAGCAATTTAAATTTGAAAATCAAACCACTTCACTAATTGCAACCCTTCCACAATTAGTAAGAAGTAATTTTCAAATTCAAACAAAAACACATTAACTCCTTCACTCTTAATGTTTGTTTTGAAATCAAATAACTTCCTTTTTTTTTTCCACACTACTCAAGTCTGGAAATTGCAAATGCTCTCCCCAATTCTGTATTCAAACAATGTAAGAATCACAATTCTCTTCCTACACAGTTGAATTTTTGAAATTGTATTCACAAGTGCACTATCTTTCCCCTTTCCTTCATGGTGAATTCCACAACAAAGAGGCTTCAAAAAATATTCAAAATCACACAACAAGCAGCAACTTCAACTTCCCAAGCAAGACAATCATGCCACTTCAAGTAACAACATAAACAATTCAATTTTCCACTTTCAATTTCGGAATCAAAATGTAAACTCAAGAACCCTAAATTTTTGAAATTCAATTGACAAATCCCTCCTCTTAAACCTCAAGCTTTGATACAAAATTATGATGTGCCTAAAACCAAGATTAAGCACATACAAAACCAATTTGAAAGACAATAAAACAATGTTAATCAAACTAGTCTCAATCACATGAACAATGGCGTCAATTTCCAATGAATGTAACCAATTCTTCAATTAAGATGTGTTCAATCTTAAATCCAAATATGATATAGCTCTGATACCAAAAGATGATGTGCTCAAAACCAAGATTAAGCACATGCAAATGAATTAAAGAAACAACCACAACTCACACATATGAACCGGTTCAATAGGACTATGAAATTGCTAGAACCTTAATGGAGATTTGATGAAATCCAAAGGTTCAAAGATGCAATCAACAAACCAACAATGATAAACTTCTCCAATTAACAATAAATACAAGTGAAATCCACATGAAATACACTAAGATGACATGATCTAATGCCGTGATTCTCTTCTTCCAACAATGACAATTCACGTCACAAAATGATTCAAAAATTAATGATGATAACAAATGCTAAAACCATTCAATCTTATAACATGATAATTGATTACAAATGCAATAAAAAATCTGACCAAGAACATCTAATTCAACCCTAGATATGACTCACTAGTGATCAAAAGGAAACACAACAAAGAAGGAATTGATATTACTCACAATTTTCCTTCGTTGCACTTGCCACAATTTCAACTCTTGAAAATTGAAATTGATAAGAGAAAATGGAACTAGGGAAACCCTAAGCCCTCTCACGAAAATTTGATGTTAATTCTAAAAATTTTAGCCTCCTCAAACCCTACTTTAAGCAAGTATTTATACTTGCTCCCTTTAGGGTTAGAAAATGTACAAAATTACAACTATGCCACTTTTAAGGTGGTTGGTCCTAAATGACAATTACAATCAAAATGAAAGTGTCCAAGAAAAAAAATGCAACATAAAATTCCAAATAACAATTACAAAATAAAAGAAAATAGTCTTCATCATGCGAGCTCTTCCATAGGATTTGTCAACCCAGCCCATCGCCGGTTCAGGTCGGTCCATGGATAACCTACAAGCTGAGTCTGAGTGAGTTTGTCCATCATCCTGTAAAGCATGATAAGTATTCCTATTGGAATATAAAATACATGAATACGAGAAAAGAGGTTAGTAAACAAATAATTCTGAGGTTGATGTGCTCAAAATGGGCCTTCATTGCCAAGATTTGAAATCCTTTGGTTCTTGCCCTAATGATAGGTCTTGTCAGATTTTGATTCCTATCAAATAATTTGACCACAGCCAAAGCCATTCACATGGGCAATCCTCCCGAACACTACTATTCCTCTCATTTGATTAAATCATACTTGACCTAACTTCCAACACCATTCATTGATCTTAAACTATGATTAATCTACTATAATAGCTAGAATTTTCCCTAAACCAAATTGAAAATAATATGAAATAACTTTTTCATAATTAATTAAAACCAAGTAAGTGATGACTACCATGTTTGACTTACCTAATTGTTTATGGTTAAAAAAAATGAATTAAAGTTTTATATGTCCTATAACTTAATGTTGAATGCTCTTTATGCTTGATGTTGAGATTGGTAATAATTTTAGATAGGTAAGCTGACAACATGCTAATACTACTTTGAAAAATGATTTGGAATTAAAGAAAACTAGCATGTCTTAATTGATTTGTGTATTAGGTTATATTATAGTAATAAAAACTGGTGAGTTTTTACTAGCATAATCTCTTGAGAAGGAAAGATTTAGCTAAGTACTAGATACTGCTTTCTACTTTAATCTAGGTAATAAGAATAACAAAGTTGATCACAATATGCAAAACTAAATTAACAAAGCTAATGTTACTAAGATACTTTATGCATTAAAAGAGTGGATTTGTGATAACTAATCCTTTGGACTTATTGGTAAGTCATGTGAAATCGAGTTAATCACATGGTGCTCAAATGGGCTTTAGTAGAATTTACTTGAACTCATTTCTATGGTCAGGTAGAAGAAGTTCATTATATAGTGAAAACATCTAGTTACAGCAAGTTTTCCTATATAACTAGCTAAGTATTTAGTTCCTATCATTGACTAAATACTCTAGTTAGATGAAGTTGTGTTGTAGTAGCAAGAAAACCCTAATACAAAGTGTAGAGTCCTTGCTTACAATGCTTTAAAATAAGTTTTCAAGGCTCGAACTAATGAAAATGACTAAAAGTTTCTAAAACTACTTTAAACCCTACTAAACCCTAAGTTCTAAAGAAGGAAATGAGAGTAAAATATGTAATAATGGCATCCTCCCTCTATTGAATAAAAATGAATGTATTTATATTTGCAACTCACTGGTTAGGTAGTATAATAAGTTACTGTTTGGATAGTAGGAACACATTAGGGTTTAAGATGAAATACTATGGTGGCTAGGGTTTTACGATGGTGGCCAGATGGTGGTCATGGCAGTGCTGAGATAGTAGAAAGTTATCATTAAATCATTTCTATGAATTTTTGCATGACGTCAAGATGACTCTAATTTGTGATGCCGTATATATAATGCTATGCCTACTGGTTAGATGGTAAGCCTTATTCCAACACTTTCTAATTGTTTCCTTCCATTTGAATAGCAGTGGAGGTTTGATTGGTAGCTCTTGTATACTTGCATAAAGTATCAAAAGATTAATATTTTCCATGCAAAACTTAACCTTCTTTAGTATTCTTACAATTTTAGCTTGTTTTGTCCACTTTGCACATAATTTATACTTATCTCATTTAATAAATTAAAATTAGTCTTAAATTATGCTTAAGCATGACTTTTAAGTTAAGTAAAATTGTGAAATTTTATATGTTATCACTACTCCTAACTTAAGAGTCTTGCTTGTCTTTAAGAAAATTTATGGAAAATCATAAGTCCTAAAGTTTGTAAGGACAAGTATTACTCCTTTTATGCTTTCCAAACCAACACTTGTAAAGGTATATCATGCTAGGAAAGGATTCAACATTTGCATTTCGTAATATCCCAAAGTCAAAAAATGTAGTAATTAAATTCAATGGAATCAAATAAAGTTAATTTAAGAGTCAAAATAAAATTTTAGAATTTAGAATTACCAATTTGACCCTACATGTGCAATTTATGAATAAGGATAAGATGGTAATTAATTAATTAAGATATTTACTAGGAGTATGAAAAAAATTAATAATAGGAGTATACAAAAATTAATTATTTCTTACTAGTCATAATTAATTTCTAAATTCAATTTACTAAAAGCACCTTAAGAAACTTATTTACTTAAGGGTATATTGATAAAATGGAAATTAGAAATAATATAAAAAACACCCACCCCTACCCTTACCTCCCTCTAAATGTCTTAAGTAGCTAGTTATTAAAAAGGGCCTGAAAAGGGTAAGTTGGTAATCTTAGCAATCAATGGTTATTAGGTGAGTTGATATAAGCTTAACTAGAGTTAAGAGAGGAAAATTTGTGCATATGGAAAATCAAATCAAGGAAAGCTCTCCTCCTTCTTTCTTGAATGGCATGAAACTTAAGAACAATGCTAAGTGGGTTTTTGATTTTTGCAAAGTGAAATTGAAGAAGCAAGGGTTAATATAAGTGCTCTAGAAGATTCAAGTTAAGAACTAAACTGAATTTGGTGAGATGATAACGGCACATTTTACTCATATTTTACTAAGGAAATCATGATAAATGTATATTGATATTAGGGAAATTTAAAGGAAATGGAACTTAATTATTATTATTATTTTTTATATTTCAGGTGTTTACGAGCTAGCAATTTTAAAGGAATCCTACACATTTGAAGTAAATTGGAATAAACCAAAGGCTGGTCATTTGAAGAGCAAGAGCAAGGCCGATAGATATCAATTAAAGGCCACGACCTTTATGGCCAACCTACATGAAGAACATCACCAGTTTACAAAGTTCAAACATTGGCAGCTTAAAGGAGAAAGTCGGTAGCTCTCAAATTCAAAGCCACCGGCCTTCCTACTGGTGTAAACATAAACATTGCCATCTTATTAAATTATAGACTAGTCGCTTTTACATAAAGGTTGTCGGCCTTGCTGTTGGCTTACATGGAAAAATAAACAACTTGAAGAGTTTCAAAGCCTTCCTTTTGTTTCTTGATATAAATACTTCCTAAGTCATTATTTGGGGATCTTTTTAGGGATACACTTTGATCCGAGAGACAGAGTAGAGAGAGAGAACTTGTTCTTGTGTTACAATTTTTAGTTGATTGAATTCATTAGAACCATAAAGGAAAGACTCCTTCATTAAGGATTTGCAGGGTTATTGTATTGCAACAAATTTTTGTTCTATTGAATTGGTGATCTCCAAACTAGCAATTTCCTATTCAATTCATAGACTAAGTTTGTTATTAATTATGAATTCCACTATAGTAACTTCTTTGAGTTATATTTGTGTTTTCAATTCCATGATGTTCTATGGTTTTTTTTTTTTTTTTGGGAAGATGATGGAACCCTAGAATAACTAAGACGATGATTGCAGTTATATTACGAGATTGTTAGATATGTGGAAGATTCATATTGTAAATCTTATACTATAAATTTTGATTTCCTATTTGAATTAGGATTATACGAATTTTAATGACTCGGAAGGGAAATTAGGGTTCAATAGGATTTCTCAATTAAGGTTGAATAAGAATTATGGAAGCAGGATTAATTTAATCTGATTAGAAATTGTTTTAAGGATTAATGGAATACTGCTGATTAGTTTCTCACTAAGGAATTAGGAGAAATTAGGATAGAATATTAGTTAACTATATAATTAGGAGATTTGTAGTTGAATAATAGAATCCTCTATTAATTTGTCTAGAAGAAGCTAGTAAATTGATTTCGAGGTTTTGAGATTTTAAAACTTGGAAAAGAATTAAAGACTTTCACAATTTCATATGAATATCCACATAACTAAGAATCATTATAATATAATGGCAGTCTTATTAGTGAAATTAGGGCAAATTTGGTTTTCTTACTTTCAATTGATATATTCTCATAACAATTCCCTCCTATTCTTAATGAAAATCTAGGTTGATTAAATTAATTAGTATTTCATTAGTTAATTCTCTCAATTTGATTACCTAAATAATAATGGAACTTGATATTGATTTAGTACTTAATTAATCCTCATGGAATCGACACTCAACTCATTACTATATTACTTGATTTGACCCAGTGCACTTGTTGGTAGAATTCACTTTTAACATTTTATATTTTTCTACAACAGATCCAATTTTTGGTGCCGTTGCTGGGGATTAACTTAATATTAGACCACCTTCAGTTCTGTTGTTAATTTAAGTGCAGTTCACAACATATAATTATCTTTTGTTCTCTTGCAGGTGTTTTATGTGCAGGAGTACAAATGCAAAACTTCTATCACTAAATCCTAAGATAGAACACACTTTATGCCAATTAAGAAGAGAGAATAGAAGAAGAGAAGATGTGCAACCAGTTGAGATGCTAGATGGCAACAACAACAATCAGATTTAGGGTGCTGCTAAAGCACTTTGGGATTATACAGTATCTACGATTGTAGGTTCAACAATTAAGGTACCTCCTATTCACGACAATAATTTTGAACTAAAGTCAGCATTTATTCACATCGTTTAGACAAATCAATTTGAAGGATATCAAAATGAGAGTCCAGATGAGCATATTGCAGCATTTCTCCAATATTGCAACATAGTGAAGATGAATAGCGTTTCACCTGATGTCATTAGATTACAACTTTTTCCTTTCTCACTAAAGGATAAAGCTAGAGCTTAGTTCAATTCACTACTACAAGAGTCCATCACAACTTTTGTCGATCTCTCATCTAAGTTTCTAAAGAGATTTTTCCCACCATCCAAGACTGAAAAAGTTAAGGAACGATATCACCAACTTCACTAAGTTCAATGGTGAATCATTGTATGAGGTGTGGGAGAGATTCAAGGAGGGCATCGGGAAATGTCCACATCATGGATTGCTAGATAATCTCCCAATTGAGATTTTCTATCTCAGCTTGGATAAGACATTGAGATCTTTGGTAGATGTTGCATCTAGAGATGCATTAATGGGTAGGAGCTATGATGAAGTTAGTGCTTTGATAGAAGAAATGGCCTCCATTGCACACAATTGGAAAAATAAGAGAGGTAAATCAAGAGTGGCATCAGTTAGAGACATGGACTCAATGTCTACTTAGATTACAGCTCTCACAACTCAGGTAAGTAAAGTCGTTTCAACACAATCTGTTAATGCTAATCAAGTTGTTTTTTTGTGAGATATGTTTAGGACCATATTCTACTCTTGAGTGCTTAGCTAAAAACCTTTCAAATTTATCTAATAGAGAGCAAGTGAATTATGCCAACAATTTTCAATGGGGTAATCAAGGACCTTATTTAAATAATTACAATCTAGGGTAGCATAATCATCTAAACTTCTCATGGAAGAATGGTAACAATGTACTTAAACTGCCTCCTAGATTGCACAAGCAAGGACCTGCACAGAATGCTACACCTTAGCAAAATTAACTTAGAATGGAAGAGCTCATGGTCAACTATATGCAAAAAACTGACATAGTGCTACAGAATCAACAAGATACCATTTGAAATTTGGAGAATCAAATTAGCCAGATTTCTCAATAGTTGAGCAATAGACCATCAGGGTCTTTGCTTAGTCACACTAAGGAGAATCCTAAGGGTGTGAATGCCATAATGTTGAGAAGTGGTAAGGAATTAGAAGTTGTTAACAAGGAAGTTCACACCAAACAGGGGAGTTTAGAGAAAGAAATAGGGAATCAAAGGATGGAGGAACCGAAGTAAAAGTCACTAGTGGTGAAACTTGTTCCTCCTATTCCTTTTCTAGGAAGACTGAAGCAACAACAACTAGATGCTCAATTCAGTAAGTTCCAGGAGGTTTTCAAGAAGTTGTAAATTAACATTCCATTTATAGCACTCTAGCAAATGCCTTTATATGCTAAATTCATGAAGAATTTGCTCACTAAAAAGAGAAAGATTGATGGGAATGAGTCTATGATGCTTACAAGAGAGTGTTCTATGATCCTATAGAAGGACTTTTCTAACCTACCTAGGAAACAAAGAGATTAGGGGAGTTTCACTATTCCTTACACTATAGGAAATTTTCACATTGATAAAGTTCTTATTGATTCTAGTGTAAGTATTAATTTAATGCCCTTGTCTACTTTTAGGAAACTTGGACTTTGAGAGTGTAGGGAAACTCATGTTACCTTGCAACTTGCTGACAAAAGCATCAAATACCCTAAAGGCATTGTTGAGAATGTCTTTGTCAAGGTAGACAAATTCATATTTCTAGTTGATTCCATAGTCTTGAAAATGGAGGACAAAGAAGTGCCCATGATCCTAGGAAGACCATTCCTTACAACAGGTAAAGCATTAATAGATGTGGAATAAGATAAGCTTACTTTAAGAGTTATAGATGATGAGATAACCTTTAATGTTTATGAAGCCACAAGGAGATTTGATGATTGTAAATCTTGTTATACCAATGATGTTACTAATGAGCTTGCCTATGAGTTTGCTGAGGAGAAAACATGTATAGACGCTATGGAATCAGTTTTGAGAGATTTGGATGATTGGAGTGATGATGATGAGCTTGAGGAAGAATGTGTAGAGTAAGTGTTAGAAATTAAGGCTCGTTACCTTAAGGAGATGGGCACTAGCGAGACAAAACCAATGCCATCTTTGGCATAACCTTCGGTGCTAGAACTTAAACCCTTGCCTAGCTATTTAAAATATGCTTATCTTAGAACAGATAAGACTTTGCCAATATTCATCTCTTTTTCTTTGATCGGTGATCAAGAGCAATAGTTTCTGGGCATGCTGAGAGAGCATAAGGAGGCGATAGGCTGGACTATTGTAGACATCAAAGGAATTATCCCTCTAATTTGCACTCACAAGTGACTTTTGGAAGCTAGGTGCAAACCAACAGTGTAACCATAGAGACGACTCACTAATAGAGCCATTTTATACTTAATCTTTATAGTACAAATTGTGCTAATTCATTATTGATTTTATAGAAATCATAAGGAGATGGTACTTAATTCTATTATAGTGATAAATCAGGTTAAATGGAGTCAAGGGTGCCAATTCAAGTAAATTAGAGAAGTCATCTACAACTTGGTTCAAAGACAAGGATTTACACCGCCAGAGGGAAGTACATGGGCGTGTAATTGAAGTACACGACCGTGTATCTGCCTAGGGGGAAGCACGGTTTGAGGTACGACCATGGTGCAAATCGTGTTACACACTGGACAAGAAGGCGGAAATGTGGACTTTCAACAAAGAGAGACACGGCTTAGGGCATGGCCGTGGTGGTAGCCGTGGGAGAAACCGTGCTTGGAGCCGTGGTGGAAGCTAGACGTGCCATGGAGAAGAAATTGTGGAACTTTGACAGAGGATGACACGGCGTAGGATCTAGCCGTGGTGTAGACCGTGGTACACACTGGACAAGGATGAAGACTTGTAGATCATGCACAGAGGAAGGCACGGCTTGACCCACGGCCGTATGGTAGGGCGTGCCAGGCAGACGAAGATTCACTTCTCGAAATCTACTTGGAAAAGGAAAGATATTTTTGTATCTTGCTAGCAAAATATCACATGCCATCCCTCTAACAATATAAATAGAACCAACCCTAGAGGGTGAGGGCAACTTCTGAATCTTTAATCTGGAATCTTTGGATCTTGAAGAACCTTGGACCATCTTGGAGGCAGAGCAGGCAACCGGGTTCATCATGTCTCTACTTTTTATTTTCGTTTTATTGATAAACATGAGTAGCTAAGCTACTTTTCTAGCCAAAGGGTCATAGATGTTTAATTCTCCACGAATTGTGAGGTCTAATTGACTTGTATTTAATCTATTCGTTGTTTTCGGATATTCATATATCTTCTGATCGTTTTGTCATTATTATCTTTGTTGATTGACACGAATAGAGCTCTTCTACTCAATTAGTAAGTTAATATATTATCAACTAGCATGTCAAATCCGTAATTGTTTGATTGTTCTAGTCTCAGTGACACAATAACATGTTTGATTATAAAATAGATGATCGAATTCATGTTATGGAGGTGTATGATCATGTTTAAATAGGTTATCTTATAATCTACTGGCATGAATTGGTGGTCTCTCTAGTTCTTAATGCTATTGGTAGATTAAATCCTAAGCGCTTGTCTGGGGTTGTCTAATCGATAAGAGAAATAATCAAAGAGCTTCTCTTGGTTATCGAGGAAGCACGAAGAGATAGGTTGTTAAAGCTTGTTAATAACCATAACCAGTTTATCTAGGAATAAGAACAGAAAACATTTGCATCGATGATCAATTCCTTGAATTAAACTATCTTGATTCCTTTGGCTAGGCTTTTATCAATATACGATTCTATTATGTTGTTTCAACTTTATTTTGATTCATAGACAAAACCCCCCCTCGTTTTCTTTTCATCTTTATGCCCTTTGAATAGAAATATCTTTAACCAATCCCTGTGGATTCGACCCTACTCACCACTATATGCAAATCATATAATTTTCTAGGAGTAGGTTTTATTTTTGTTGGATTCGACACCCATCAAATTTTGGCGCCGTTGCTGGGGATTGGTGTCAAATTAATTTCTATTCTTGTATGACTCGTTCTTCTCAGACAGGTGAACTAACTTATAATCCGGAGATTGAGAAGACTTTAAAGAGGCTGCGACAAGAAGCTAGATCATCCACTAGACTGAACTTAGCATTGGATTTCTTTGATTCATCCCTTGATTTAGAAAAAGAAGACGATATGGCGAATCCCGAGAGAACCTTAAGGGAGTTGGCTGCGCCGGATGTGAATCAACAACCACTTTGTATTCACTATCCCGAACTAGCTATTGAATTCGAGTTGAAATCTGGGTTGATACATCTGCTACCCACCTTTCATGGTCTTGAGAATGAAGATCCTCATAAGCATTTGAAAGAGTTTCATATAGTGTGTTCTAGTATGAGGCCGCAAGGGATAACCGACGATCAAATCAAGCTACGTGCTTTCCCGTTTTCTTTAAGTACTAAAGCTAAAGATTGGTTGTTTTATTTGCCTCTAGGTTCTATCACCACTTGGACAGATATGGTGTGACTCTTTTTGGACAAATTCTTCCCCGCATCTAGAGCCGCTGGTATAAGAAGAGAAATTTGTGGTATAAAACAGAGAGACACCGAAACTCGTCATGAGTATTGGGAGAGGTTCAAGCAACTGTGTGCAAGTTGCCCACAACATGGGATATCTGAACAACTCCTCATCCAATATTTTTATGAAGGCCTACTTCCGATGGAGAGGAAGATGATGGATGCTGCAAGTGGAGGCGCCATAGTAAACAAAACCCCTAGTCAAGCTAGGGAATTGATCTCCATTATGGCTGCCAATTCGCAACAATTTGGGTATAGGCATAATACATCTTCAAGGAAGGTAAATGAGGTAAGTGTGTCTAACCTTGAACATCAAATTTCTAATCTAACCTCCCTTGTGCAGTAGCTAGCTCTTGGAAAAACACAGCAGGTGAAGGCTTGTGGAATTTGTGCTGCTCCTAATCATTCGACCGACATGTGCCCCGCATTGCAAGATGACAACCATGAACACGCCAATGCTGTAGGCGGATTTCCAGGACAACCGCAGAGGAAGTATGATCCCTATTCAAATACTTACAATCCCGGATGGGGGGATCATCCCAACTTCCGATATGGCAATAACCCTCAACATTTCCAACAATTCCAGCCTAAGCCATCACACCAAGTACCCCAAGCTCCTTCCACCTTAGGTATGTCTCTTGAGGACATTGTTAAGTCTCTTGCTGTTAATACAAAACAATTTCAGGAGGAAACAAAGCAGAGCATTCTAAACTTGGAGAATCAGGTAAGCCAACTTGCTTCTGCTGTAAATAGGTTAGAAACTCAAGGTAAGTTACCTTCTCAGACTATCACAAATCCGAAGCAAAGCGTTAATGCAATTACCTTGAAGAGTGGAACAGCATTGCAGGGATCAAATAAGAAAGGACACCCATCTACTCTTGGGGAAGAGACTAAGCAAGAAATTTCAACTCCGAGCCAGCAGGACAACCAGATTAGCAAGTCTCTAGTTGAGCCATCAAAGGTCACATTGATACCACCTCCTTTCCCCTCCAGATTGGAGAAATCCAAGAATGAAGCGGAAGAAAAAGAGATTCTGGAAACTTTTCGCAAAGTCGAGGTAAATATTCCTTTACTTGATGCAATTAAGCAAATACCGCGTTATGCTAGATTTCTCAAAGACTTATGAACTAACAAAAGGAAGCTGAAAGGCAATGAAAAGATTAGTGTGAGTGAAAATGTTTCAGCTATTATTCAGAAGAAGCTTCCTCCTAAATGCAAGGATCCAGGTATGTTTACTATTCCTTGCAAAATAGGTAATCTTGGAATCGCTAAAGCCATGTGTGATTTAGGAGCTTCTATCAATGTCATGCCTTTGTCTGTTTATCAACGTTTAAATGTTGGTCCCTTGAAGGAAATGGGTGTCATTGTTCAACTTGCTGACAGGTCCAATGTTTATCTTGAGGGAGTTTTAGAGGATGTTTTAGTTCAAGTCAATGGGTTGGTTTCTCCTGCTGATTTTTATGTGCTTGATATGGAAGATAATGATTCTCATAATTCATCAATGATATTATTAGGGCGACCATTCCTTAAGACATCCGAGACGAAAATTGATGTAAATGATGGTACCCTCACTATGGAATTTGATGGTGAAGTGATTAAATTTAACATTTATGATGCCATTAAACATCCTAGCGATATCTCTCCTGTTTTTATTGCGGATGTTATTAACCCATCATCACAGGCACCAAAGCTGGAATCAAAATCCTTATCCGAACATCTAGTCAAGAATGTCTAGCAAAAGAAGTTAAAGAAAGGCGCTTCATGGGAGGCAACCCATGTAAAAAAAAAAAAAAAAATTCAATTTTTAGTTTTGTTTTGCTTTTGTTTTAGTTTAGTTTTTTATTTTATTTTCTTGTAGTTTTGAACTCTTTGGATTAGCTGCAGCAAGGATACACATAATCAGATGACACTTTCCAGAGCTTAAGGGGAGAACTCCAATACCAGGGAAGTACCAGTATTTCCTTTCTCTTATCCTCTAATGTTCCTTGAGTTGTTAATTCTGCTTTCATTGTGCTGAATTTGGAACAGTGAGGACACTGTTCAAGCTAAGTGTGGGGGAGAGGATAATAAAATATAGAGAATAGAGAACTAACTTATACTCTGAATGTTTGTCCTTAAGCAATTTTAAGCTAAAATTTTTCAAAATTATCATGACATCTGGAAATTGTACTAAATGTTGTAATAAGCATCTACAAAATGTGAAATTGACTTGTTCAAATGTTTTACTCACCCACTGCTGTGATTAGAATACATGGTTAAAATTAAGTAGTGAAATCTTTAAGAAACAAATTTACTTTGTATTTAGCTTTAGAATTGGAAGTCTAAGAATAAGTCGAGTCCCTAAGTGAAAAATAAACAAGTTTACTTCTAGGTTATATTAGCTACTGTATACTCTTTGAAGTTTTTTGTAAAGTAATCATAACACTTAGTGAAAAAAAAAAAAAAAAGAATCAAGCATAGCCATTACTCCAATGATTCAACTAATTGAGTTAAGAGTATTCAAACTTGAATGATAGAGTGAGGAAGAGTCCGTAGGGGTATCTCAAAACCCGGTCACTTGAGTGATGAGCTCGGGATGTTGCCATCTCAATAAACTCACTATAACGATAAGGGCGAAAAAGGCAAAAGTTCTTGAAAAGAAGCGGGCAAAAACCCGTCAAAATAGATGCTTGAATAAATCAAAAGAACATGAATGTAAACATTCATTGAATAAAACAAAGATGTATAAAAGGGAGAATATCGAGCAAAGAGCTTATACCATATGCTTTTACTTTATACTGCAAGGATTATATGCTTGATAATATCCAATGAAGTTTAATTGGGTGTTTTTCCTTAGTGGACTAAGTATTTACTTTTGGAATAAAAATTCTTTTGCTAAACATGAGGATTAAAGTTTGTTTTGTTTAGATTAGCTATTAAATTTTGTCCATGGTAATTTGATCACAGGAAACCAGTTTGGTTGAAGTAGTAGACATTAAAATTACAAGTCATGAATTACAAATGAATAGATGCTTGGAATGATGAAAAGAAAGTTTGTATAATCTATGACAGATTTCTCAATTGATTTGATTCAATTGCTTGAGGATAAGCAAGAGTTTAAGTGTGGGGGAATTTGATAGAGCCATTTTATACTTAATCTTTATAGTATAAATTGTGCTAATTCATTATTGATTTTATAGAAATCATAAGGAGATGGTACTTAATTCTATTATGGTGATAAATCAGGTTAAATGGAGTTAAGGGTGCCAATTCAAGTAAATTAGAGAAGTCATCTACAACTTGGTTCAAAGACAAGGATTTACACCGCCAGAGGGAAGTACATGGGCGTGTAATTGAAGTACACGGCCGTGTATCTGCCTAGGGGGAAGCACGGTTTGAGGCACGGCCATGGTGCAAACCGTGTTACACACTGGACAAGAAGGCGGAAATGAGGACTTTCAACAGAGAGAGACACGGCTTAGGGCACGGCCGTGGTGGCAGCCGTGGGAGAAACCGTGCTTAGAGCCGTGGTGGAAGCTAGACGTGCCAAGGAGAAGAAATTGTGGAACTTTGACAGAGGATGACACGGCCTAGGATCTAGCCGTGGTGTAGACCGTGGTACACACTGGACAAGGATGAAGACTTGTAGATCATGCACAGAGGAAGGCACGGTTGAAAATCTAGTCGTGGGTGGAGCCGTAGTACACACTGGACACGGAAGATGATACGTGAATTATGCATAGAGGAAGGCACGGCTAGACCCACGGCCGTGTGGTAGGGCGTACCAAGCAGACGAAGATTCACTTCTCGAAATCTACTTGGAAAAGGAAAGATATTTTCGTATCTTGCTAGCCAAATATCACATGCCATCCCTCTAATAATATAAATAGAACCAACCCTAGAGGGTGAGAGCAACTTTTGAATCTTTAATCTGGAATCTTTGGATCTTGAAGAACCTTGGACCATCTTGGAGGCAGAGCAGGCAACCGAGTTCATCATGTCTCTACTTTTTATTTTCGTTTTATTGATGAACATGAGTAGCTAAGCTACTTTTCTAGCCAAAGGGTCATAGATGTTTAATTCTCCACGAATTGTGAGGTCTAATTTACTTGTATTTAATCTATTCGCTGTTTTCGGATATTCATATATCTTCTGATCGTTTTGTCATTATTATCTTTGTTGATTGGTACGAATAGAGCTCTTCTACTCAATTAGCAAGTTAATATATTGTCAACTAGCACATCAAATCCGTAATTGTTTGATTGTTCTAGACTCAGTGACACAATAACATGTTTGATTATAAAATAGATGATCGAATTCATGTTATGGAGGTGTGTGATCATGTTTAAATAGGTTATCTTATAATCTACTGGCATGAATTAGTGGTCTCTCTAGTTTTTAATGCTATTGGTAGATTAAATCCTAAGCGCTTGTCTGGGGTCGTCTAATCGATAAGAGAAATAATCAAAGAGCTTCTCTTGGTTATTGAGGAAGTACGGAGAGATAGGTTGTTAGAGCTTGTTAATAACCATAACCAGTTTATCTAGGAATAAGAATAGAAAAAATTTGCATCGATGATCAATTCCTTGAATTAAACTATCTTGATTCCTTTGGCTAGGCTTTTATCAATATACGATTCTATTATTTTGTTTTGACTTTATTTTGATTCATAAATAAAACCCCCCCTCGTTTTCTTTTCATCTTTATGCCCTTTGAATAGAAATATCTTTAACCAATCCTTGTGGATTCGACCCTACTCACCACTATATGCAAATCATATAATTGTCTACGAGTAGGTTTTATTTTTGTTGGATTCGACACCCATCACTCACCCTAACTCTTAAGGAGGTAGTAAAGAAGGAAGTGCTTAAACTTCTAGATGCAGGTATTATCTGATAGGAATCAAAATTCGACAAGATCTATCGTTAGGGCAAGAACTAAAGGATTTCGAATTTTGGCGATGAGGGCCTATTTTAAGCAAATCGACCTCAAAATTATTTATAAATTAACCTCTTTTCTATTATTCTTGTATTGTGTTTTTCAACAGGCACACTTATCATATTTTATAGGGCGATGGACAAACTCACTCAGACTTAGCTTGTGATGAGAGCCATGATGGGAGCCAAGCTAGAAGATGGATGTGGATCCTCTTGAAGTGCCACCTGGACTGATCACAAGAACTCGAGTAAAACGATTCAAGGAAGTACTTAACGGGTTGATAAAGGATGTCCACGAAGCTGGAAAGGATTGGAGCAATCATGAAGTTGGAAAGGATTGGAATAACCATGGGAATGCCCTTGCACTTGTACAAGTCATAACGGATACGGTGAAGGGTGTGTCTTAAGCACGACGGTAGGTCTAGAGTTACACAATCATACACGTGTATACACGATTCAAGGCACGCTGTGTTAGTGTCAAATTTCACAGAAAGATCGACTAAGTACACGGTTGCTAGGTACAAGAATTTCAGAAGATACACGACTAAAGTTCATCTAGTCATCCAACGTGCCTCATTCCAAGTCGGCTAAGTCGTTGTCCACTTTAAGTCATTTGGTATGTTAGTTAACCCTATATAAAGTCCAGTTAGATAGATGTATAGATTCGAAAACATATAGGCAGAATAAAGGGATTTCAAACTGATTGAGGGCCATTTTGAGCGATTGAACCTGGAATTATTTAACTAACCTTTTATCACATGTATTAATCAAAGAACACTATATGCTTACAGGAATTTGGACAACTCCTTAAACCAGCTTAGGGTCCTGGACCGACTTGACCGACGTATGTCGGGCCATATCCTATAAGACCATCTAGTTTTGTATTTTTTCATTAGAACTATTTTAGTTGTATTTTGGTTTTGGACAACTTTATTCTTTGTAAACTTCATTTAGGTATAGCCACTAAAATGCAAACTTGTAATTGGGCAACTGTAACCTAGAATATATATATATTGCTTAGAGGGTTGAGGAGCTGAATTTTTCATAACTAACCTCTTTTTCACTGTATTTATTTCAACTTGGTAACTCTTATTATTTCAAATGACAACACTTGAAATTGTGGCGAGTGCACATTGGAATTGTGGTCATATCAATTAACTGTGATTTCTTTTCTTTCTATATTTTGTATCTAGGTTTTAGAGATATTTCTGTCGATTTCATCTTATGACCGATCATTGATATGAAATCAAGTGATTCATCATCTTAGGTCTCACGATTACCATTGAAAGGGATCTCCTCACGTTTCTGCAATTGAGTGATTCGGGTTTATAAATGTTAAAGCTTCCTTGTGTATATTTTCTAGAGTGAATTTCCTTACATGTCATTAAAGTGCCTTTGGACCATTTGCTAGTGTCTTCTAGTTTGATTGTAGTTATGCACTCATTTGTAGAGATAAATCACAGACCTACATGGCAAGAAGGATTCATCTGCTTGGCCATTTTGGCGTTGACTGAATTTATTCACCTTTACTATTCATATTTTTATTCACAGATACTATTATTTTACAGGAATGCAAACTACTTAACCTGTGGGTACAGACGCTGAACGATATGGCATGATCATAGAAACGGCTCATGAAGAGCATTTTTAGTATTTTCATTTAGACTATTTGTATTTTGGTTTTGGGACACCTTTATTTCTTTGTAACTTTCATTTAGGGTTAGCCACCTTAAACAAACTTGTAATTTTGGGCACTTTTTAACCCTAGAAGTAGATATAAATACTGCTTAAGAGAGGGTTTGAGGGAGCTTATTTTTGCAGAACATACACTCTCTTTTCACGTGTGAATTAGGGTTCATACCTTGGTTCCAACTCTTATCAATTTCAATTCCAAGACTTGAAATTGTGGCGAGTGCAACAATTGGAATTTGTAAGTCATATCAATTCCTACTTGTGATTTCTTTTCTTCTCTAGTGTGTTGTATCTAGGGTTGATTAGAGATAGTTCTTGGTCAGATTTACATCTTATTGTACACGAATTCATTTGATTATTTGAAAGAATTATCAAGTTGATTCAATTCATCATTAAGGATTTCCTTGCTAGCGTGAATTTCACCATTTGAAAAAGGGATCTTCCTTCACGGTTTTCTTTGTCAAATTGAGGCTTGATTTTCGTGGATTATATGATATTAGAAGTGTTATTAGAAGCCATTTCCATTGTGGTATTCAGATTATATCATTAGTAGGTTGAATTTCATCATTTCAACATTAGGGTTCATTAGAAAGGTGCCATTTTGGGATCCGATTTTGCCTAGGCTTGAGATATCTTTTCTTAAGTCTTTTGAATGTGCTTTAAAGTGTGATTAGGCACATCATCTTTTTGGTTATGATAGGAATAAAAATCCGACAAGACCTATCATTAGGGCAAGAACTGAAGGATTTCAAATCTTGGCATTGAGGGCCCATTTTGAGCAGATTGACCCTGGAATTATTTATATACTAACCTCTTTTATCTTATTCATGTATTTTATATTCCAACAGGAATACTTATTATGCTTTACAGGGAAATGGACAAACTCACTTAAACTCAGCTTGTGGGTTATCCATGGACCGACTTGAACCAACGATATGCTGGGCCGATGGATCCTATAGAAGACCGGCATCATGAAGAGCATTTATTTTATGTATTTTTTCATTTTATGAACTATTTTAGTTGTATTTTGGTTTTGGGACACCTTTATTTCTTTGTAACTTTCATTTAGGGTTAGCCACCTTAAAAGTGGCAAACTTGTAATTTTGGGCACTTTTTAACCCTAGAAGTAGCAAGTATAAATACTTGCTTAAGAGAGGGTTTGAGGGAGCTTATTTTTGCAGAACATACACTCTCTTTTCACGTGTGAATTAGGGTTCATACCTTGGTTCCAACTCTTATCAATTTCAATTCCAAGACTTGAAATTGTGGCGAGTGCAACAATTGGAATTTGTGAGTCATATCAATTCCTACTTGTTGTGATTTCTTTTCCTCTCTAGTGTGTTGTATCCAGGTTTGATTAGAGATAGTTCTTGGTCAGATTTACATCTTATTGTACACGAATTCATTTGATTATTGGAAAGAATTATCAAGTTGATTCAATTCATCATTAAGGATTTCCTTGCTAGCATGAATTTCACCATTTAGAAAAGGGATCTTCCTTCACGGTTTTCTTTGTCAAATTGAGGCTTGATTTTCGTGGATTATATGATATTAGAAGTGTTATTAGAATCCATTTCCATTGTGGTATTCAGATTATATCATTAGTAGGTTGAATTTCATCATTTCAATATTAGGGTTCACTAGAAAAGTGCCATTTTTTGGATCCGATTTTGCCTAGACTTGAGATATCTTTTCTTAAGTCTTTTGAATGTGCTTTAAAGTGTGATTAGGCACATCATCCTTTTGGTATCAGAGCTCTTGTTGAGAGAAGGGAATTGGTTGTATTAATTTCGTGGAAGTGATCAACAATTAGGGTTGATCAAGTGGAAAAAACGCAATTGTGTTGTTGTTGTTGTTGTTGTTGTTTGAGATTGCGAAATTGTTTTGGATTGGGATTTAATTTTATGATTATTGGAGTTGGTTTGGGAAGGTTGTTGTATCATCTTGGGATTAATAATTTTCGTGGAAGGAAAGAAGAATAGAAGTGTTGTTAATTCAACAATTGTTTGAGCTTGAAAAAATTACCTTGTTATTGCCGTAACTAGTTGTGGTGCGAAGGAGGTTTTGTAGCTTGTTGTTTTTATTTCCATTATGTAATTCTGAATTGGAGAAGTGCAATTTACAGATGTGCATTGAGTTTTAATGAGTAAGGAATTTATTTGAATTCAAACACATGCCATTAAGTTGTGGGAGATAATGAGTGCTATTTGAATTTGAATTCATTACTTACCAATTGAGGAAGGCTTGCAATAAGTGAAGTTGTTTGAATTTCAAATTGAAAGTTGCTGCCTATTTTGTTGTAAAGTTGCAGTTAGAACTTGTGGGAAGTGGAGTACATTTTGTTGTTGCAACGTGTATAAAAGTTATATGTGTGTGGAGTTGTGTTTTTTGTAAAATTAGTGAAGGGTATGTAGGTGTAGCATTATGTGTGTATGTTAATTGAAGGTGTTGTAACATGGTGAATTGTGTTGTGGTGAAGTGAGTGCAACGTGATTAGGTGTGTGTGGTGGTGTAAATTTGTGGATTTATGTGGATTAAGGGTGCTGCACATTAAGATTCATTGTCGGTGTAAAACTCTAGCGAAAAAGGAAAGTGAGTAATAGAATTTCAAATTCAAACAACTCATTAAATGTGTGAAAGTAATTGAACTAGTTACTTAAAAACTTGTTGTTGAATTTAATTCTATCTACTTGGAAGTAGTTGAGTGTACTTTATTTGTGGTTTGGTTGTGTACTTAAACCTTGGAAGTGTGAAGATAGTTATTGTATTGTTGGATTTTAGTACAATCATGTCTAGTGAAATGTTTCATCATGCTAACATATTGCATCGGGACATGACTTCTTTTCAAACCATTGATGAGGGATAAAGAGAAAACTTGTTCCATACTTCTTGTAGGGTACAAGGAAACTTGTGCGCAATTATTATTGATGGCGGTAGTTGTACTAATGTTGTAGCTACATCATTAGTATCGAAGTTGAAACTTGAAACTATCCCACATCCTAAACCCTATACATTACATTGGTTGAATGATCAGGATGGTCTTTATGTAACCCAAAGGGCTAGGGTACCCTTTAGTATAGGGGACAAGTACTATGATGAGCTTGAATGTGATATTCTTCCTCTTTGTGCATCCTATATATTACTTGGTAAACCATGGTTGTATGACAGGATGGTATTACATGATGGGTATAGAAATACTTATATGTTTAAAAAGGATAGTAAACGTATAGTATTAAACCCTATGTCACCAACAGAGGTCCAGGAGATGCAAAGACAGATAAAACAGCCATCACAGAATCTTGAGGATCATAGCCACATGATCAAACCATCAGAGGACCAAACTGTGCAGATGCAGACACCAATGTGCCAACCTTCAGAGGATCCTGATGATCATAGTCAGACGAGTAGACCACCAGAGAGCCAAACTGTTCAGAGACAGTTATGTTCACCTTCAGAGGTTTTAGAAGGTAATGAGCAGTTGGTCCAACCATTAGAAGACCATGAGGATCAGCAGCATACAGATGATTTAGAAAAAGAGGAAACAGTTTTAGTGGAACAACTTGATACAGGGGTAACTTTAGTGGATAATGGGTCATTATTTGTGTTGCAGAAGAGATACATCCTGGAAATGGAGGAGAGAAGACAATCACTACCTGTAGTATTTCAGATATTGGGATTCTGCAAAAATATTTCTTCAAGTGACTTGCTAGGAGGAAACAAAGTCTCTACTACATTTGATCTACTAGATTTGAGGACAAATCTTTTTGAGGCCCGAGGAAATGATAGGAATAAAAATCCGACAAGACCTATCATTAGGGCAAGAACTGAAGGATTTCAAATCTTGGCATTGAGGGCCCATTTTGAGCAGATTGACCCTGGAATTATTTATATACTAACCTCTTTTATCTTATTCATGTATTTTATATTCCAACAGGAATACTTATTATGCTTTACAGGGAAATGGACAAACTCACTTAAACTCAGCTTGTGGGTTATCCATGGACCGACTTGAACCGACGATATGCTGGGCCGATGGATCCTATAGAAGACCGGCATCATGAAGAGCATTTATTTTATGTATTTTTTCATTTTGTGAACTATTTTAGTTGTATTTTGGTTTTGGGACACTTTTATTTCTTTGTAACTTTCATTTAGGGTTAGCCACCTTAAAAGTGGCAAACTTGTAATTTTGCGCACTTTTTAACCCTAGAAGTAGCAAGTATAAATACTTGCTTAAGAGAGGGTTTGAGGGAGCTTATTTTTGCAGAACATACACTCTCTTTTCACGTGTGAATTAGGGTTCATACCTTGGTTCCAACTCTTATCAATTTCAATTCCAAGACTTGAAATTGTGGCGAGTGCAACAATTGGAATTTGTGAGTCATATCAATTCCTACTTGTTGTGATTTCTTTTCCTCTCTAGTGTGTTGTATCTAGGGTTGATTAGAGATAGTTCTTGGTCAGATTTACATCTTATTGTACACGAATTCATTTGATTATTTGAAAGAATTATCAAGTTGATTCAATTCATCATTAAGGATTTCCTTGCTAGCGTGAATTTCACCATTTAGAAAAGGGATCTTCCTTTACGGTTTTCTTTGTCAAATTGAGGCTTGATTTTCGTGGATTATATGATATTAGAAGTGTTATTAGAAGCCATTTCCATTGTGGTATTCTGATTATATCATTAGTAGGTTGAATTTCATCATTTCAATATTAGGGTTCACTAGAAAAGTGCCATTTTTTGGATCCGATTTTGCCTAGACTTGAGATATCTTTTCTTAAGTCTTTTGAATGTGCTTTAAAGTGTGATTAGGCACATCAGATAGAAAATAGAATATAGAATATAGAACATACAAGTTTGAAAACACTTTTGAGAGAATTCCTCTCTTGGTTCTTTAAAGAACTACTCTAGAACTTATCGGATTTTCTACCATGGCGTTCATCCTGACTTATCAATTGGTCTTTCATCCCGATTGTGGCGTCTACAAAATATACCAAGGTTCTTGTCTCACTTATAGGAAACGGGTCGCGGTTTCCACTCAATTGTTTGGCATCTTGGGTACCAATTCCGAACGTATTGGTATTGGGTTTCGTCACATGTTGGTGTGGTTCGTATCAGATTGGTATCAGAGCCTAGGTTTGTTAAACCATCAGTTCGATTTGAGGAAGGTAACATCAAAACCCTAACTCTAATCGTTCATATTCAATTTCATAGTATTAATTATCTATTGAAAGTGTAGTACCTACTATTCAATTTTGTTTCGACAAAAAAAAAAAAAGGAACGTGATCAAGACCAACAAACAAAGGCAACAAAAAAAAAATCAGAAAGAAAAAGAGGAAAAAATTTCGAGCCCTAGAGTTGTTTTGAATTCTACAGAAGGTGATTGGTGTAGTATGGGTTAGTTCCGAGAGAATTGAGAAGAGGAATTGGTGAGTTGATATCATCAATGCTTGTGAGAATACACGAGTGACTGTGTGATATCATCCCTTGAGCGAAACACATAAGGGAGTGTATCGTGAGGCTTAATTATATATATTTGTGTTAGTACTAATCTTTTCTGCAGGAACTATGTCGAGGCAACATTCTCCTGAAGGTGAGAGGGGAAGGTTTGATGCTAGGTTAGTGATTGAGGCGTTGAGGGGTGAGATGAAGAGAATGTTTCAGGAGGGAATGGAACAAATTCATGAGACGGTGGAACAAAGACTCGAGCAATCTAAAAAAGTCTTCCAAGGGCGTAAGAGGGAAAGTTGTTCTAGAAGAGTACAAAGGGGTGGAGATGAAATGTCTGATGATGAATTAGATGAATCTTCTATCGGGAGTTATAGAGGTTATAGTGGTAGGAATAGAGGAACTAGGGATTGGGAAGATAGAGGAGATAGGAATAGAGAGGATAATCAACTGAGTAGTATAAAGATGAAGATTCCTCCTTTCCAAGGGAAGAATGATCCCGAGGCGTACTTAGAGTGGGAGAAGAAGGTAGAGATGGTGTTTGATTGTCATAACTATAGTAGGAGAAAGAAAGTGAAACTTGCTACCATTGAATTTTCGGATTATGCCATAGTGTGGTGGGATCAACTAATGTTAAATCGAAGAAGGAATGGCGAACCACCTATTGAGTCGTGGGAAGAGATGAAGAGGGTGATGAAGAAGCGGTTTGTGCCTACATATTACTATCATGAATTACACAACAAATTGCAAACTCTTAGGCAGGGGAGCCGAAGTGTGGATGAGTATTTCAAGGAGATGGAAGTTACTATGATTAAGGCGAATGTAGAGGAGGATAGAGAGGCTACCATGGCTAGGTTTCTTGTTGGATTGAATAGAGAAATTCAAAATGTCGTGGAATTGCAGCATTATGTAGAATTGGAAGATATGGTTCATATGGCTATAAAGGTTCAAAACCAACACAGGAGGAAAGGTAGTATATTGCACGGTTTCAACAGGGTGCTGGTTCATCCGCTTGGAAGACTAACCAATGGAAGAAGGAAGAAAAGCCTTTACCCACCAAACTAAAAGGAGAGCAGAGGCAAGCGGGTTCTACTCCTGGTAACCAAGATAAACTTGATTCTTCTACTCCTAAAAATCATGACATTAGATGTTTTAAATGCCAAGGTAGAGGTCATATTGCTAGTCAATGTCCGAATAGGCGTGTTATGATTCTACGTGATGATGGTGAGTATGAGACTGAGGGGGATAGTGAAGAGGATGATATGCCTCCATTAGAGGACGTTAGTGATGATGAGGAGCCTGCAATAAGGAGGTTAGTGGCAATAGTGAAGAGAGCTTTGAATGTGCAGGTGAAGGAAGAAGAGGAGGTGCAACGAGAGAATATCTTTCATACTATATGTTATCTAGGTGATCATATTTGCAGTTTGATCAGTGATGGAGGAAGTTGCACTAATGTGGTGAGTAATTTTATTGTCGAGAGGTTGGGACTCAAGACTACTAAACACCCTAGTCCATATAAATTGCAGTGGCTGAATGATAGTGGCGAGACTAAGGTGAGTAAGCAAGCCTTGATTGCTTTTCGCACTAGTAGGTATGGGAATGAGATGTTATGCGATGTAGTGCCAATGCAAGCGTGTCATGTGTTGTTGGGGAGGCCATGGCAATTTGATAGGAAGGTTGTTCATGATGGCTTTTCTAACAAGTATACACTTGTTCACCAAGGGAAAAGCTTTAATCTAAACCTTTAACACCTAAACAGGTATATGAGGATCAGTTGCAGCTACAACAGTCTTTTGTAAAATATAAGGTGAGTGAAAAACAGAGGGAGAGTGAGAGAGCAAAAGACTGCGAGAAAGAAAAGGAACACAAAAGTCGATATCAAAAGGAAAAAGAGAGGAAGGTTGGAAAGAGTGTGAGAGACCAAGTTGAAGGGGGATCAACTTTGGTGGTGAGTGAAAGGAGAGTGCAGCCTTGCAAAAGGAGAGTTGTGTGGCAAGAGCGAGTATAGTGAGGAGAGCGTTAGTGATGAAGCAACCTATGTTGTTGCTGGTGTTTAAGGAAACTTGTTTGAATACTAACGAACTATTTAACTCTTTGCCTAGTGTGGTTGTGTCTATTGTGCAGGACTTTGAAGATGTCTTCCTTGAGGAGATTTCAAAGGGATTACCACCTATTTGTGGTATTGAGCACCAGATTGACCTAGTACTCGGAGCATCGATTCCAAACAAACCGGCTTATAGGAGCAATCTAGAGGAGACAAAGGAACTCTAATGGCAGGTCAATGAATTAATGGAGAAGGGATACGTAAGAGAAAGCATGAGCCCATGTGCAGTACCTGTGATTTTGGTGCCTAAGAAGGATGGGTCATGGAGAATGTGTGTTGACTGCTGCGCCATCGACAACATCACGGTAAAGTATCGTTATCCCATTCCTCACTTAGATGACATGTTAGATGAGTTACATGGGTCTAGTGTCTTTTCCAAAATTGATCTGAAAAGCGGATATCACCAAATTAGAATGAAAGAAGGTGATGAATGGAAAACCGCATTTAAGACAAAATATGGATTGTATGAGTGGTTAGTAATGCCTTTCGGTTTAACTAACGCACCAAGTACTTTTATGAGACTTATGAACCATGTTTTGAGAACTTTTATTGGCAAATTTGTGGTTGTCTATTTTGATGATATCCTCATTTACAGCAAGAGTTTAGAGGACCATATATCTCACTTGAGGGATGTTTTAGAAGTGCTTCGAAAGGAGCAATTATATGCTAACCTCAAGAAGTGCACTTTTTGCACAGACAAACTT
This sequence comes from Laguncularia racemosa, assembly GCA_037954665.1. Lineage (NCBI taxonomy): Eukaryota > Viridiplantae > Streptophyta > Magnoliopsida > Myrtales > Combretaceae > Laguncularia > Laguncularia racemosa. The sequence continues at coordinate 109,533 of JBBMOL010000316.1, read as the reverse complement.
GTGTTTCTTGGTTTTGTTGTTAGTGTACAGGGAATACAGGTTGATGAAGAAAAGATTCGTGCAATCTAAGAATGGCCTAGTCCAACTAATGTAAGTAATGTGTGGAGTTTCTATGGACTAGCGAGTTTTTACAGGAGATTTGTGAAGGATTTCAGCACCATTGCAGCACCACTTACTGAGGTAATTAAGAAGAACATGGGTTCAGATGGGGAGAGCAACAAGAGAAGGCCTTTCAGATGCTTAAAAATAAGCTGACTCAAGCGCCATTACTTGCTTTACCTAATTTCTCTAAAACATTTGAAATTGAGTGTGATGCTTCAGGATTAGGTATTAGAGCAGTGCTCATGCAAGAGAGAAGACCAATTGTATTCTTTAGCGAGAAGCTAAGTGGGGCAACCTTGAACTACCTTACTTATGATAAGGACTTATATGCATTGGCTCGAGCACTGGAGACTTGGCAACACTATCTATAGCCAAAAGAGTTCGTGATCCACACTGACCATGAATCCTTGAAGTACTTGAAGGGATAACTTAAGCTAAACGAAAGGCATGCTCATTGGATGGAGTTCATCGAAACATTTCCCTATGTCATCCACTACAAGCAAGGTAAAGAGAATGTCGTTGCTGATGCACTTTCTAGAAGGCATGCTCTTATCTCTACTCTTAGTTCTAGACTGCTTGGTTTTGAGCACATTAAGGAATTGTATGCTACTAATTGAGATTTTTGTGAGGAGTATGTGCATTGTGAGAAGAGTGGTCATGGTAAGTTTTATAAACATGAAGGATTCTTGTTTAGGGAGAGTAGACTATGCATTCCAATTTGTTCTTTAAGAGAATTACTAGTGAGGGAGTCTCATGAAGGAGGTTTAATGGGACATTTTGGAGTAGCTAAAACCTTAGGGGTATTGCAGGAACACTTCTATTGGCCTCACATGAAACGAGATGTTGAGAGGATTTGTGAGCGATGTGTCACGTGTAAGCAAGCAAAATCTAGAGTCCAACCTCAAGGGCTTTATACCCCACTTCCCATTCTTCATGAGCCTTAGGTAGATATTTCCATGGATTTTGTGTTAGGATTACCCAAGTCTAGACATGGTCGAGATTCTATTTTTGTAGTCGTGGATAGATTCTCTAAAATGGCACATTTCATTCCTTGTCACAAAAAAGATGATGCTTGCAATATTGCTAATTTGTTCTTTAGGGAAGTTGTGAGATTACATGATATGCCTAGAACAATCATATCGAATAGAGATGCTAAGTTCTTGAGCTACTTCTGGAAGACCTTGTGGGCTAAGTTAGGAACTAAGTTATTGTTTTCTACTACTTGTTATCCACAGACTGATGGTCAAACTGAGGTAGTAAATCAAACTTTATCTACTTTATTGAGGGCTGTCATTAAAAAGAACATTAAAAGTTAGGAGGATTGTTTGCCGCATGTTGAATTTGCCTATAATCGCACAATGCAATCAGCTACTAAGTTTACTCCTTTTGAAATTGTGTATGGTTTTAATCCACCAACTCCTTTGGATTTATCACCTCTGCCTATTTCTGAATATGTTAATCTAGATGGCAAGAAGAAAGCAGAATTTGTTAAACAGATCCATGAGAAGGTAAGGCTAAACATTGAGCGAAGAACAGAGCAGTTTGTGAAACAAGCCAACAAGAGTCGTCGACAAACTATCTTTAAACCTGGAGATTGGGTTTGGGTTCACATGCGCAAAGAGCGGTTTCCTGTGCAGCGTCGATCTAAACTACTTCTTAAAGGCGATGGACCATTTCAAATTCTTGAGCGCATCAATGATAATGCATACAAGATAGATTTACCAGGTGAGTATCAAGTAACTGCTACATTTAATGTTACTGATTTGAGTCCTTTTGATGCAGGCGATGATTTGAGGACAAATCCTTTTCAAGAGGAGGGGAATGATGAGAGCCATGATGGGAGCCAAGCCAAAAGATGGAATGTGGATCGTCTCGAAGTGCCACCTGGACCGATCACAAGAACTCGAGCAAAATGATTCAAGGAAGCACTTAATGGGTTGATAAAGGATGTCCATGAAGCGGGAAAGGATTGGAGCAATCATGATGTTGGAAAGGATTGGAACAACCATGGGAATGCCCTTGCTCTTGTACAAGTCATAATGGATATGGGTTGAAGAGGGCGTATCTTTACAAGGCACGGCCGTGTAGGAGTCTGGAGGTTATACAGAATCATACACGGTCGTATACACGGTTCAAAGGCACGGCCGTATATGGTGTCAAGAATTTCCACAGAAAGATACACGACTAAAAGTACACGATCGTGTATGGTGTTAAGAATTTCCACAGAAAGATACACGACTAGAAGTACACGGTCGTGTACATCTCCAACGTCGGCTCCAAGGCCGCCGGCCTTCATTCCCACGTTGCCGGCCTTTAAGTCATTGTTTTGTTATTTTTATGCAACTTATTGAAGTTATGTCGTTTTGGGACATCATTGTTACGAATTGTAAACCCTAATATAAAGCTCCTAAGGTTTAGAATAGATAGAAAATAGAATATAGAATATAGAACATACAAGTTTGAAAACACTTTTGAGAGAATTCCTCTCTTGGTTCTTTAAAGAACTACTCTAGAACTTATCGGATTTTCTTCCGTGGTGTTCATCCCGACTTATTAATTGGTCTTTCATCTCGATTGTAGTGTCTACATAATATACTAAGGTTCTTTTCTCACTTATAGGCAACGGGTCACGGTTTCCACTTGATTGTTTGGCATCTTGGGTAGCAATTTTGAACGTATTGGTATTGGGTTTCGTCACACGTTGGCGTGGTTCGTATCAGCTTGTGGGTTATCCATGGACCGACCTGAACCGGCGATGAGCTGGGCTGATGAATCCTATACAAGACTGGCATCTTAAAGACCAATTTCTTTTATATAATTTTCATTTACATGGACTATTTATGATGTAATCATTTTGGAACACTTTTATTTTGATTGTAATTATCTTTTAGGACCGGCCACCTTAAAAGTGGCATAGTTGTAATTTTTGTGCATTTTCTAACCCTAAAGGGAGCAAGTATAAATACTTGCTTATAGTAGGGTTTATGGAGGCCATTTTTTACAGATTAAACATAACACTTCATGTGTGGAATTAGGGTTCATCCTAGTTCAAAAATCTCTTATCAATTTTAACCCAAGAATTGGAATTGTGGCGAGTGCGATAAGGGGAAATTGTGAGTCATATCGATTTCTTCTTTGTTGTTTTTCATGTCTTCTCTATTGAGTCATATCTAGGGTGGATTTGAAGTTTCTTGGAATTATTTGTGAGTGAAATTCATGAACAATTGTCTTGTTAAGATTAATTGTTCCTTTAGTATTTAAACTATATCTCAATTTAGTGTTGGTATGAATTGGAATTGGAGGAAGAGTGGAAATCATGGTTTTGTTGCTTCCATTTTGATCTGATTTTCACGTGGATTTCATTCCATTTGTTGTCACTTGGTGAAGATTACAAATAGGGATTGCAATTACATCATTTGATCTACATTTTCCATCCAAATTTCATCGGGGTTTCATGTGATTTGTGAACCCATTGGACCGGTTTTTGTGATTGATTGTGAATTGTTTTTGATGTGCCTAAACACACTTGAAAGCACATTCAAAAGACTTAAGAAAAACTATCTCAAGTCAAGGCAAAATCGGATCCAAAAATAAGGGCAAAATGACGTGAACCAAGTGAAGATATGATGAATTCCAAATGTCCAATGATATAATTAGAATACCACACTGATAATACCTTCTAACAACCTCTTAATTTCATATAATCCATGAAAATAAACCTCGAATGACAAAAGAAAAACCGTAACAAAAATAATGCCTCTCAAATAGTGAAGAACACGTTTCCTAGGGAAATTTTCAATGATGAACCAAATATATTTGATAAATACTTCAAATAAGCACAAGAATTCGTGAACAATAAGAAGTATTTCTGACCAAGAAATATCTCAATTCAACCCCAGATATGACACACTAGAGAAGAAAAGAAAAGAAATCACAACAAAATGAAATTGATATAACTCACAATTTCAAGATGTTGCACTCGCCACAATTTCAACTTCTTGGGATTGAAATTGATAAGAGAATTTGCAATTTGGAAAACCCTAAGCCCTCTCACGAAATGTGAAGTGTTTGTTCTACAAAATAAGACTCCTCAAACCCTCTCTTAAGCAAGTATTTATACTTGCTACTCCTAGGGTTAAAAAGTGCTCAAAATTACAAGTTTGCCACTTTTAAGGTGGCTAGCCCTAAATGAAAATTACAAGGAAATAAAAGTGTCCCAAAACCAAAATACAACCAAAATAGTTCATAAATGAATAAATATATAAAAGAAATGGTCATCAAGATGCCAGTCTTCTATAGGATCCATCGGCCTAACTCATCGCCGGTTCAGGTCAGTCCATGGATAACCCACAAGCTGAGTCTGAGGGAGTTTGTCCATTGCCCTATAGAATACGATAAGTGTGCTTGTTGGAAAACACAATATAAGAATAATAGAAAAGAGGTTAATATATAAATAATTCCGGGGTCGATCTGCTCAAAATGGGCCCTCAACGCCAAGATTTGAAATCTTTTAGTTCTTGCCCTAATGATAGGTCTTATCGGATTTTTATTCCTATCATCTCCTCGGGCCTCAAAAAGATTTGTCCTCAAATCTAGTAGATCAAATGTAGTAGCGACTTTGTTTCCTCCTAGCAAGTCACCTGAAGAAATATCTCTGCAGAATCCTAATATCTGAAATACTACAGGTGGTGATTGTCTTCTCTCCTCCATTTCTAGGATGTATCTCATCTGCAACACAAATAATGACCCATTATCTACTGATATCTCCCCTGTCTCAACCAATTCCATTGATTTTGTTTCCTCTTTTTCTAACTCATCTATATGATGCTGATCCTCAGGGTCTTCTAATGGTTGGCCCAACTACTCATTACCCTCTAAAACCTCTGAAGGTGAACATAACTGTCTCTGAACAGTTTGGCCTTCTAATGATTGACTCATCTGACTTGTTCCATCAACAATACCTTTTTCCCCTCAGAGACGTTATTTTGAATCAAAGCCTTCTTTGCCTCGGATGGTCGATTAATCTGTTGCTGGACATTATGGACCTCTGAAGGTGGCATAGGATTTAGAATAATTCGCTTACCTTCCTTTTGAAACAAATATGTATTTCTAAAGCCATCATGTAAGACCCTCCTGTCATATAACCAAGGTCTACCAAGCAAAATATGAGATGCACACATGGGCAAGATATCACACTCAATTTCATCACAATACTTGTCCCCTATACTAAAGGGTACCCTAGCACTTTGGGTAACATACAAACTCCCTTGATCGTTAAGCCAATGTAGTTTATAAGGTTTAGGATGTGGAATAGTTGAAAACTTTAGCTTCGATACCAACGATGCAGCTACTACATTAGTACAACTACCACCATCTATTATTAGGACACAAATTTCCTTGTATCCTACAAGAAGTGTGGAACAAATTTTCCCTTTGTTCTTCCTCCTTACTAGCAAGTGTACTTAATGACCGTCGCAATACATTACAATATTGAAGCATTTCACTAGACATTGTGGAATTCAACTCAATCAACACATGAAAAATATTCCCCACACCTTTTAAGATCACGGTGCAACAATTTTAATTTCCACAAGTTCACTCCACGGCAACACACAAGCAACTACAACGATAATGATGTATTACTTCCACGGCAACAACAAGGTGATTATTGATTACAAGTAGTCTTCAACTTCCAGGGCAAATAATGAAGTCAAAAGATTAATAAGTAGCTTTCCCAAAATGAATTCCGAATCCCACTATAGGCAGCAACTTTCAATTTGAAATTCAAATAACTTCACTTATTGCAAGCCTTCCTCAATTGGTAACAATGAATTCAAATTCAAAAAGCAATCATTAACTCCCACAACTTAATTGCATATGATTTGAATTCAAATAATTCCTTACTAATCAAACTTAATGTAATCTGCAAATTTTACTTCACCAATTCAGAATTACACAATGGAATTCAAAGACAACAAACAACACAACTCCTCATGCCACAAGCTACTTCATGGCAACAATTGGTGAGTTTCACAATTTCAAAAAAATTGCTAAAGTAAACATCACTTTGTACTTCTGCTCTTCCACGTGAATTAGTGTCCACAAAGTGATATAATAACCTTCCCAAATCAACTCCAACAATCAACAAATCAAATCCCAATCCAAAGTAATTTCACAATCTCAAACAACAACAACAACACAATTGCAGTTTTCACTTGATCAACTCTAATTGATGATCACTTCCACGAAATTGAATACAACCAATTCCCTTCACTCAACAAGAGCTCTAATACCAACAAGATGATGTGCCTAAACACACTGCAAAGAACATTCAAAAGACTTAAGAAAAACTATCTCAAGTCAAGGCAAAATCGGATCCAAAAATAAGGGCAAAATGACGTGAACCAAGTGAAGATATGATGAATTCCAAATGTCAAATGATATAATTAGAATACCACACTGATAATACCTTCTAACAACCTCTTAATTTCATATAATCCACGCAAATAAACCTCAAATGACAAAAGAAAAACCGTAACAAAAATAATCCCTCTCAAATAGTGAAGAACACGTTTCCTAGGGAAATTTTCAATGATGAACCAAATATAATTGATAAATACTTCAAATAAGCACAAGAATTCGTGAGCAATAAGAAGTATTTCTGACCAAGAACTATCTCAATTCAACCCTAGATATGACACACTAGAGAAGAAAAGAAATCACAACAAAATGAAATTGATATAACTCACAATTTCAAGATGTTGCACTCGCCACAATTTCAACTTCTTGGGATTGAAATTGATAAGAGAATTTGGAATTAGGAAAACCCTAAGCCCTCTCACGAAATGTGAAGTGTTTTTTCTGCAAAATAAGCCTCCTCAAACCCTCTCTTAAGCAAGTATTTATACTTGCTACTCCTAGGGTTAAAAAGTGCTCAAAATTACAAGTTTGCCACTTTTAAGGTGGCTAGCCCTAAATGAAAATTACAAGGAAATAAAAGTGTCCCAAAACCAAAATACAACCAAAATAGTTCATAAAAGAATAAATATATAAAAGAAATTGATGTGCCTAAAAGGGGAATTCAAGCACAATCAAATTGAAGGGAGAAATGGCTATGAAGTATCACACCACAAGAAGGGAAATACCTCAATATTCCAAATGAAATTCCGAACTTGTGATGAATTACAATATATGAAATGACGATTGCTAGAAGGGAAAACGAAATGGTATTCAAATTCAATTCAAAGGTGCTTTCAAATTTCGAAATTAGAACCCTAATTTCATAAGAACAAAAGTACATAAAATAACTAAATCCTCACCAGATATGACTCACTAGTTTGGAATTAGGATCAACTTGTAATTTGTTGATATAACACACAACAAATCCAAGTCAACTCGCCACAATTTCACTAAGGAAATTGATAAGAGCAAATGCTTGAAAGAGTCACTCTCTCTCACGGCAAAGGGGGTGTATTTTCTCAAATGTTCAAAAAGCTCCTCAAAAACCCTAATTTGCAAGTATTTATACTTGCACCCTTTAGGGTTAGAATGACTAAAAAATCACAACTATGCCACTATAGGGTGGCCGGTCCTAAAGATAAAATACAACCAAATAAAATGTCCCATAAAGCTTACAAAATAAATGGTTCAAACATAAATTACAAGTAAAGAAAATAATCTTCGGCAGGCTAGCTTCATGATGGAATCCGTCGGTTCAACTCATCGCCGGTTCAGGTTGGTCCATAGATAACCCACAAGCTGAGTCTTAGTGAGTTTATCCATCGCCTTGTGAAACCAAATAAGCATACCTGTTGGAATATACAATTCATGAATAAGATAAAAGAGGTTAGATAATAATTTTTTCCGAGGTTGATCTGCTTGAAATGGGCCCTCATTGCCAAGATTTGAAATCCTTCAATTTTTGTCCTAATGATAGGTCTTGTCGGATTTTGATTCCCATCAGAAATGGTCTTCAAGAGGCCGGTCTTCTATAGGATCCATCGGCCCAACTCATCGCCGGTTCAAGTCGGTCCATGGATAACCCACAAGCTGAGTCTGAGGGAGTTTGTCCATTGCCCTATAGAATATGATAAGTGTGCCTATTGGAAAACACAATACAAGAATAACAGAAAAGAGGTTAATATATAAATAATTCCGGGGTCGATCTGCTCAAAATGGGCCTTCAACGCCAAGATTTGAAATCCTTTAGTTCTTGCCCTAATGATAGGTCTTGTCGGATTTTTATTCCTATCAGTTTTCTTGAGTCATTTGATTGTGGTTGGACTTGGTTTTGAGCACATCGTCTTTTGGTATTAGAGCTTGAGGTTTAAGAGGAGGGATTTGCAAATTGAATTTCGGAAATTTAGGGTTCTTGAGTTTACATTTTCATTCCGAAATTAAAAGTGAAAAATTGAATTGTTTATGTGATTTCTTGAAGTGGCGTGATTGTCTTATTTGGGAAGTTGAAGTTGCTGCTTGTTGAGTGATTTTTTAATATTTGTTGAAGCCTCTTTTTTGTGGAATTTACCGTGAAGGAAAGGGGAAAGATGGTGCACTTGTGAATACATTTTCGGAATTACAATTGTGTAGGAAGAGAATTGTGATTCTTATATTGTTTGAATTCGAAATTGGGGAGAGCATTTGCAATTTCAAGATTTGAAGTGTGTGGAAGGATAAGCATCAATTTAAAATTCAAATACCTTCTTTAAGTTTGAAAGCAATTCAATGAGTAGCATTGAATAAGTGTTATTTGAATTTGAATTGTTTTTACCATTCGTGGAGATGGTTGCATTTAGTGGAGTGATTTCAAATTGGAATTTTGTTGTTGCCATTGCTTGTGGTTTACGGTGTGAATCGGAGTTGTATAGTGGCAAAGAAGTGTATACTTTGAAGTATTGTGTGTAGAGTTGTGCTTAAAAAAAAAAAAAACATTGTGGAGGTTGTTGCACCGTGGTTGTATGTGTATGAATTATGGTGTAAAAAGGAGTATTGAATTGTTGGTGTTGTGTTTGTGTGTTAAGTGAGGGAATTACCATTTGTGAATTTGTGGAAGTTGTGTGGAGTAAGGTGCTACACATTAAGGCTAAAGTGTGAGAGTGTAGTGCATGGATAGCAAACCATGAAGGGGAAGAGTAGTGTTACAATTGTGAAGTGGAATTGTGTAGTGGCATTTTCAGAAGTTGGAGGAATCACAATTGTCATTTTTCAGATTTGAAATCATAATTAAAGTGCACATTAAGAAGTCAACTTGAAATTTCAAAACACACATTAAGTCATAGTTAATTGTGTGTCATTTGAATTTGAAATAACTTCTTACCATTTGTGGAATTTTGCACTTATTGAGCTAATTTTGAAATTGAAAGTTGAGCAGCCTTTTTCATTGAAGTTGTGGTTTGATATTTGTGTGGAAGTGGGGAAAGTATACCGTAGCTTGAAGAGGAGTGTATGTAGTGTTATGTTTTTGTACATTTAGTGAGGGGTGTGTGTAATTGGCGTTGGTTCTTATGTGTGTTGTATAGATACTTGTTGTTGGTGGCATGAATAATTGTGGAACCGTGAGCTAAAAGGGGAATTGTGTGGTGTTGGGTTGTGTTTTTGTGTTTGTGGTTAAGTGCTGCCCATTGTGAAGTTAATTAGTGTGAAACCAAATCAAGAAAAGAAAAGTTGAGTAGTGGAATTTGAATTCAAACAAAACAATTAAAGTGTGAAAGTAATTTAACTCATTACTTAACATTTGTGGTTGAATTTAATTCTTAACTACTTAGAAATAATTGTGAGTACATCATTTATTTAACTTTACTTAAAGTACCAAGAATTATTTATTTGTGCTTCAATTATTTCACTTGACTTTATTTGAAGTACCAATAAACATTTCTTGTATTGGTTGAGTGTGAACACCATGGGTGTGTAAGGGTGTGTTGTTGTGGTGTGGTGAAGTGTATTGTGATTGTTGAAGTTAGTAAGCAAAAATGTCGAGTGAGTTGTATTTGTCTACTAACGTATTACGTCGGGATATGACTTCTTTTCTAACCATTGATGAGGGACAAAGAGAAAACTTGTTCCATACTTCTTGTAGGGTACAAGGAAACTTGTGCGTAATCATTATTGATGGTGGTAGTTGTACTAATCTTGTAGCTGCATCATTAGTATCTAAGTTGAAGCTTGAAACTATCCCACATCCTGAACCCTATACATTACATTGGTTAAATGATCAGAATAGTCTTTGTGTGACCCAAAGGGCTAAGGTACCCTTCACTATAGGGGACAAGTACTGTGATGAGCTTGAATGTGATATTCTTCGAATTTGTACATCCCATATATTACTAGGTAGACCATGGTTGTATGATAGGATGGTATTACATGATGGGTATAGAAATACTTATATGTTCAAAAAGGATGGTAAACGTATAGTATTGAACCCTATGTCGCCATCAGAGGTCTAGAAGATGCAAAGATGGATAAAACAACCATCACAGATTCTTGAGGATCATAGCCACATGATTAAACCTTCAGAGGGCCAAACTATGAAGACGCAGGTATGTCAACCTTCAAAGGTTCTTGAGGGCTCTAGCGACAAGAGCCAACCCTTAGAGCATAAAATTTGTCAAACACTGATGTGCCAACCTTCAGAGGATCTTGATGATCATAGTCAGACGAGCAAACCACCAAAGAGCCAGACTGTTCAGAGATAGTTTTGTTCACCTTCAGAGGTTTCAGAGGGTAGTGAGTAGTTGGGCCAACCATTAGGGGGCTATGAGGATTAGCACCATACAGATGAGTTAGAAAAAGAGGAAACAAAATCAATGGAATGGATTGAGACAGGGGAGACACCAGTAGATAATGAGTCCTTATTTATGTTGCAGATGAGATACATCTTGGAAATGGGGGAGAGAAAACAATCACCTACTGTAGTATTTCAGATATTGGGATTCTATAGAGATACTTCTTTAGATGGATTGCTAGGAGAAAACAAAGTCTCTATTGCATTTGGTCTGCTAGATTTGAGGACAAATCTTTTTGAGGCCAAGGAGATGATAGGAATCAAAATTCAACAAGACCTATCATTAGGGCAAAAACTAAAGGATTTCGAATTTTGCCGATGAGGGCCCATTTTGAGCAAATTGACCTCGGAATTATTTATAAATTAACCTCATTTCTATTATTCTTGTATTGTGTTTTCCAATAGGCACACTTATCATATTTTATAAGGCGATGGACAAACTCACTCAAACTCAACTTATGGGTTATCCATAGATTGACCTGAATCGGCGATGAGTTGGGCCGATGAATCCTATAGAAGACCGGCATCTTAAAGACCAATTTCTTTTATATAATTTTCATTTGCATGGACTATTTATGTTGTAATCATTTTGGAACACTTTTATTTTGATTGTAATTGTCTTTTAAGACCGGCCACCTTAAAAGTGGCATAGTTGTAATTTTTGTGCATTTTCTAACCCTAAAGGGAGCAAGTATAAATACTTGCTTATAGTAGGGTTTAAGTGATGAGATCTATGATGGGAGCCAAGCTAGAAGATGGAATGTGGATCCTCTTGAAGTGCCACCTGGACCAATCACAAGAAATCGAGCGAAACAATTCAAGGAAGCACTTAACGGGTTGATAAAGGATGCCCATGAAGTCAAAAAGGATTGGAGCAATCATGAAGTTGGAATGGATTAGAACAACCATAGGAATGCCCTTGCTCTTGTACAAGTCATACCGGATACGGGGTAAAGAGGGCGTGTCTTTACAAAGTACGGTCGTGTAGGAGTCTGGAGGTTACACAGAATCATACACGGTCGTATACACGATTCAAAGGCATGGCCGTGTATGGTGTCAAGAATTTCCACAGAAAGACACACGACTAGAAGTACACAGTCGTGTATATTGTCAAGAAGTTCCACAGAATTATAGACGGCCAAAGTACACAGCCGTGTATCTCCTCGACGCCGGCCTTTATGTCTTGTTTTGTTATTTTTACACACTTATTGAAGTGATGTCGTTTTGGGCCTTTATTGTTACGAATTGTAAACCCTAATATAAAGCTCCTAGGGTTTAGAACATTTAGAATATAGAACATACAACATCAAAGTTTGGAAAACACTTTTGAGAGAATTCCTCTCTTGGTTCTTTAATGAACTAATCTAGAACTTATCGGATTTTATTTCCGTGGTGTTCATCCCGACTTATCAATCAGTCTTTCATCCTGATTGTGGCGTCTTCATATTATACCAAGGTTCTTGTCTCGCTTATAGACAACAGGTCGCGGTTTCCACTTGAGGGTGTTTGGCATCTTAAGTAATGAATTCCAAACGTATTGGTATTGGGTTTCGTTACACGTTGGCATGGTTCATATTAGTTAGGAATCCGATCAAACCGATTTCGTATCATTAAGGAGGCCATTTTTTGCAAATTAAACATAGCACTTCACGTGTGGAATTAGGGTTCATCCTAGTTCAAAAATCTCTTATCAATTTCAACCCAAGAATTGGAATTGTGGCAAGTGCGACAAGGGGAAATTGTGAGTCATATCGATTTCTTCTTTGTTGTTTTTCATGTCTTCTCTAGTGAGTCATATCTAGGGTGGATTTGAAGTTTCTTGGAATTATTTGTGAGTGTAATTCATGAACAATTGTCTTGTTAAGATTGATTGTTTCTTTAGTATTTGAACTATATCTCAATTTAGTGTTAGTGTGAATTGGAATTGGAGGAAGAGTGGAAATCACGATTTTGTTGCTTCCATTTTGATATGATTTTCTCGTGGATTTCATTCCATTTGTTGTCACTTGGTGAAGATTACAAATAGGGATTGCAATTACATCATTTGATCTACATTTTCCATCCAAATTGCATAAGGGTTTCACGTGATTTGTGAACCCATTGGACCAGTTTTTGTGATTGATTGTGAATTTTTTTCTTGATTCATTTGATTGTGCTTAGACTTGGTTTTGAGCACATCATTATCTATCCCATCTTTGATAGTAAATGGGTTAGTCCTATTTAGGTAGTGCCTAAAAAGGGTAGTTTGATTGTACTTAAGAATGAAGCTAATGAATTAATCCCTACTCGTATTGTGACTAGGTGGCGAGTTTGTATAGATTATAGAAAATTAAATGATGTTACCTATAAAGACCATTTCCCCATCCCCTTCATTGATCAGATGCTAGAAAAAAAATGTAGGGAATGACTATTATTGTTTTTTAGATGGTTGTTTTGGTTATAATCAAATTCATATAACACTTGAGGAGCAAGAGAAAACCACTTTTACTTGTCCCTATAGCACTTTTGCCTTTAGGAAAATTCCCTTTGGTCTTTGTAATGCACTTGCTACTTTTGGAGGTATATGATGTGATGTGCCTAATTCCACTAAGAAGCACAATCAAAAGACTTAAGAAAAAACAATCTCAAGTCAAAGTGAAAACCGGATCCACAAGGGCTAATTCACGTGAACCCTAATGAAGATACAAGGAAATCCAAATGTTCAATGATGCAATTGTGAAACCTCAATGATAATATCTTCTAAAAACACCCTAATCTCATATAATCCACGAAAATATTCCACAAATTTAAAAGAAAAACCTCAATTCCAAGAACTCCTTTCCAATAGTGAAGAACACATTTTCAAGGGAATTCTTCAATGAAGATTCGAATTCAATTGCAAAGTATCTTAAATAAACACAGGAATTCGACAATAATAAGAGGTAATTCTGACCAAGAACTATCTCAATTCAACCCTAGATATGACACACTAGAGAAGAAAAGAAATCACAACAAAATGAAATTGATACAACTCACAATTTCAAGATGTTGCACTCGCCACAATTTCAACTCTTGGGATTGAAATTGATAAGAGTTTAGATGAAAATTAGGAACCCTAATCCTCACATGAAAAGAAGTGTTTGTTCTGCAAAAATAATCCCCCTCAAACCCTCTCTTAAGCAAGTATTTATACTTGCAACTCCTAGGGTTAAAAAGTGCTCAAAACTACAAGTTTGCCACTTTTAAGGTGGCTAACCCTAAATGAAAATTACAAAGAAATAAAAGTGTCCCAAAACCAAAATACAACCAAAATAGTTCATAAAAGAGTAAATATATAAAGGAAATGGTCCTTCATGATGCCGGTCTTCAAGAAGCTTTTGAATCAGGTTCCGTTGACAACCCTGATTCACTTAGCAGTAAGGGTGTTTTTGCATCCTGTAGGATTGACAAATGAACCTGCTAAAATGCATCAAAATTATAGTGCAAAGATCTAGAAAGTGGGTTAGACTTCTCAAGGTTAGGTTTCTCTAGCAAAACCCTCATAACTAGATTCTGGAGACCCTTAGCTCGGGCCCTGGTGATAGGTCCTGGAAAAGTCCGATTCCTATCACTAATTCACGTGAACCCTAATGAAGATGCAAGGAAATCGAAATGTTCAATGATGCAATTGTGAAACCTCAATGATAATATCTTCTAAAAACACCCTAATCTCATATAATCCACGAAAATATTCTACAAATTTAAAAGAAAAACCTCAATTCCAAGAACTCCTTTCCAATAGTGAAGAACACGTTTTCAAGGGAATTCTTTAATGAAGATTCGAATTCAATTGCAAAGTATCTTAAATAAACACAGGAATTCGACAATAATAAGAGGTAATTCTGACCAAGAACTATCTCAATTCAACCCTAGATATGACACACTAGAGAAGAAAAGAAATCACAACAAAATGAAATTGATACAACTCACAATTTCAAGATGTTGCACTCGCCACAATTTCAACTCTTGGGATTGAAATTGATAAGAGTTTAGATGAAAATTAGGAACCCTAATCCTCACATGAAAAGAAGTGTTTGTTCTACAAAAATAATCCCCCTCAAACCCTCTCTTAAGCAAGTATTTATACTTGCTACTCCTAGGGTTAAAAAGTGCTCAAAATTACAAGTTTGCCACTTTTAAGGTAGCTAACCCTAAATGAAAATTACAAAGAAATAAAAGTGTCCCAAAACCAAAATACAACCAAAATAGTTCATAAAAGAGTAAATATATAAAGGAAATGGTCCTTCATGATGCCGGTCTTCAAGAAGCTTTTGAATCAGGTTCCGTTGACAACCCTGATTCACTTAGTAGTAAGGGTGTTTTTGCATCCTGTAGGACTAGCAAATGAACCTGCTGAAATGCATCAAAATTATAGTGCAAAGATGTAGAAAGTAGGTTAGACTTCTCAAGGTTAGGTTTCTCTAGCAAAACCCTCATAACTAGATTCTGGAGACCCTTAGCTCGGGCCTTGGTGATAGGTCCTGGAAAAGTCTGATTCCTATCATCTCCTCGGGCTTCTGGAAGATTTGCCCTCAAATCTAATGGATCTTTGTGCAAGTCATCTGCTAAATAAGGTGAAAGATCTGAAACGTTAAAAGTGGTTGATACTCGATAATCTCCTGGTAACTCGAAGCAATAAGCATTGTTGTTGATGCGCTTTAAGACCCTGAATGGTCTGTCTGATCTAGGAGATAGCTTCTGTGACTTTTTGTGTGGAAACCTGTCCCTACTAAGATTAATCCAGACTAAATCACCTGGATTATAGAGATGAATTTTCCGGTGCCTGTTTCCCTGGATCCTCTGTTGTTCCTGGGTCTTCTAAAGGTATTCAGTGGTCCGATCATGGATGTGTTGAATCTGTTGTGCTCGGTCAACTCCACTAAGACTTTCTTCCTTCGTCGCTGGTCCAGCTATAAAATCCAATGGATTAGAAGGGTTATAGCCATAAACAACTTCAAAGGGAGACTTACTGGTTGAACTATGAGTAGACCTATTGTAAGCGAACTCAACAATAGGAAGACACAAGTCCCAATCAGTAAGATTCATGCCAACTGTTGCTCTGAGAAGATTCCCACGCGTGCGGTTGACAACCTCTATTTGTCCATCAGTCTGGGGATGGCAAGAGGTACTGTACATCAGTTTAGTACCCAGTCTTCTCCATAGTGTTTTCTAAAAGAAACTAAGGAATTTAGTATCTCTGTCTAACACTATGTTGTGTGGAACTCCATGTAATTTGACATTTTCCTACACAAAAGGTTAGCAATAAAAAGAGCATCGTCTGTTTTGTGGCGTGGTACAAAGCGTGACATTTTGCTGAATCGATCAACAACCACCATAGTAGAGACATTCCCTCTTTGTGTTCTGGGTAATCCCAACACAAAATCCATGCTGATATCAGTCCAAGGTTTATATGGTATAGGTAAAGGCATATATTCACCCTGCGCGCCTTTCCTCCCCTTGGCTCTCTTACAAACACCACACCTTTTTAGTACCCTATAGACATCCCTTATCATGCCTTTCCAGTAGAAATTCTCCCTCAATATGGCTAGAGTTCTCTTCTCACCAAAATGCCCTAACAAATAATTCCCTCACAAATCCAGATGGAATACAAAGTTTTCCTGATTTATATAGAAAACCATCTATCACACAATAACCATCATACATCTCGCCTCCAAGACACCTCTCCGTGACAATTTTAAATTCCTCATCACATACATATTGTTCCTTCAACAGCTCAAAACCCAGTAATTTTGACTGAAGAGAAGTGATTAGTACATACCGTCGTGATAAAGCGTCAGCAACAATATTCTGATTGCCCTTTTTGTACTTAATCACATAAGCAAAGCCCTCTAGAAATTCTACCCACTTGGCCTGGCGCTTAGACAAATTATGTTGACCCCTGAAATGTTTCAAAGATTTATGATCTGTATAAATAATAAACTCCTTCGGGAGGAGATAATGCTGCCACGTCATGAGAGCCCTCACTAAGGAATAAAATTCCTTATCATATATAGAATAGTTCAAAGTTGCTCCACTCAACTTTTCACTAAAATATGCTATAGGCCTCTTCGCCTGCATTAATACAGCACCAATTCCAATCCCTGAAGCATCACATTCCAATTCAAAAATTTTATCAAAATCAGGTAAGACCAGTAATGGGGCACAAGTGAGTTTTTCTTTAATCTCTTCGAAACTCCTCTGGGCCTTTTCACTCCAGATAAAAGGAACACTCTTCTTAGTCAGTTTTGTGAGAGGATTGACAATGCTACTGAAATTTTTGACAAAGCGTCTATAAAACGATGCAAGCCCATGAAAACTTTTTACCTCAGTAACTAAAGTGGGTGTTGGCCATTCCTTAACTACCCTCACTTTCTCCTCATCCATCTTAACTCCTGCACCTGATACAACAAAACCCAAAAATGTTACCTCAGTTTGACAAAAGGAACACTTCTGAAAATTCGCAAATAACTGTTGTGCCTTCAATACTGAGAATACTGCCCGAAGATGCTCCACATGTTGTTCTAGGTCTTTGCTGTAAATCAGAATATCATCAAAATAAACAACAAAAAATTTTCCTAAGAACTCTTTTAATACATGGTTCATCAATCTCATAAAAGTACTAGGAGCATTACTCAAACCAAAGGGCATAACCAACCATTCATACAGTCCATGACGTGTTTTAAAAGCAGTCTTCCATTCATCCCCTTCCCTCATCCGAATCTGGTGATATCCGCTTTTAAGATCAACTTTGGAGAAAATCTGTGAACCATACAGCTCATCGAACATATCATCAAGTCTAGGAATAGGATACCTGTATTTAATGGTGATTTTGTTGATGGCTCTGCTATCGATACACATTCTCCAAGTTCCATCCTTCTTGGGAACAAGAAGGGCGGGAACAGCGCATGGGCTGAGGCTCTCTCTAACAAACCCTCATTCCACTAATTCATCTACCTGACGTTTCAATTCCTTAGCCTCCTCAGGATTCATGCGATATGCGGGTTGGTTTGGTAACACTGAACCGGGCATAAGATCAATAGCATGCTCTATCCCTCTCAAGGGTGGTAATCTTGCTGGCAAATCATCAGGAAAAATGTCAGTATACGCATTTAATACCTAAGAAACTGCTGGAGGTAGAGACTGTGATTCTCGTAACCCTAAGACACATCTCAACTGAAGCAAGTGTGTTGGAGCCTCTTCTGTGATTAATCTCTCCATCTCACCCTATCCCATCAACAATACCTTTTTCCCCATAGAAATGTTATTTTGAATCAAAGCCTTCTTAGCCGCTGATGGTCGATTAATTTGTTGCTGGACATTATAGACCTCTGAAGGTGGCATAGGATTCAGAATAATTCACTTGCCCTCCTTTTGGAACAAATATGTATTTTTGAAGCCATCATGTAAGACCCTCCTGTCATATAACCAAGGTCTATCAAGCAAAATATGAGATGCACGCATGGGTAAGATATCACACTCAATTTCATCACAATACTTGTCCCCTATACTGAAGGGTACCCTAGCTCTTTGGGTAACATATAGACTTCCTTAATCATTAAGCCAATGTAGTTTATAAGGTTTAGGATGTGGAATAGTTGAAAGCTTTAGCTTCGATACCAACGATGCAGCTACTACATTAGTACAACTACCACCATCTATTATAAGGACACACAAATTTCCTTGTATCCTACAAGAAGTGTGGAACAAATTTTCCCTTTGTTCTTCCTCCTTACTAGCAAATGTACTTAATGAGTGTCGCAATACATTAGCATATTGAAGCATTTCACTAGACATTGTGGAATCCAACTCAATCAACACGTGCACAATATTCCCCACTTCTTTTAAGATCACGGTGTAACAAACTTTAATCTCCAAAAATTCACTCTACGACAACACGCAAGCAACAACAACAATGATGATGCGTTACTTCCACGGCAACAACAAGAAGAATATTAATTACAAGTAGACTTCAACTTCCACGGCAAGTAATGTTAACAAAGGACTAATAAGTGACTTTCCACAAATGAATTCGGAATTCCACAATGGGTAGCAACTTTCAATTTGAAATTCAAACAACTTCACTTATTGCAAGCCTTCCTCAATTGGTAACAATGAATTCAAATTCAAATAGCAATCATTAACTCCCACAACTTAATTTCATATGTTTGAATTCAAATAATTCCTTACTAATCAAAGACTCAATGCAATCTACAAATTGTACTCCACCAATTCAAAATTACACAATGGAAATCAAAACAACAAACTACACTTCCCCCTCCACGCCACAATAAGCCACGGCAAGGATTTTGGTAAGTTTGGCAAGTTCCAAAAATTGTTGAAGTAAACAACACTTTATACTTCTACCCTTCCACGTTATTTTGGTGATCAAAAAATGATGCAACAACCTTCCCAAACAAACTCCAACAAACAGCAAAATAAACTCCAAGACAAGGTAATTTCACAAACTCAAAACCACAACAATCAATACAATTGCGGTTTCCACTAAATCAATCCTAATGGTTGATTAACTCCACGAAATCAAATGAAACCAATTCCCTTCTCACAACCACAAGCTCTGATACCAAAAAGATGATCTGCCTAATTCCACTAAGAAGCACAATCAAAAGACTTAAGAAAAAAAAATCTCAAGTCAAAGTGAAAACCGGATCCACAAGGGCTAATTGATGTGCCTAATTCCACTAAGAAGCACAATCAAAAGACTAAAGAAAAAACAATCTCAAGTCAAAGTGAAAACCAAATCCACAAGGGTTAATTCACGTGAACCCTAATGAAGAAACAAGGAAATCGAAATATTCAATGATGCAATTGTGAAACCTCAATGATAATATCTTCTAAAAACACCCTAATCTCGTATAATCCACGAAAATATTCCACAAATTTAAAAGAAAAACCTCAATTCCAAGAACTCCTTTCCAATAGTGAAGAACACGTTTTCAAAGGAATTCTCCAATGAAGATTCGAATTCAATTGCAAAGTATCCTAAATAAACTCAAGAATTCGACAATAATAAGAGGTAATTCTGACCAAGAACTATCTCAATTAAACCCTAGATATGACACACTAGAGAAGAAAAGAAATCACAACAAAATGAAATTGATACAACTCACAATTTCAAGATGTTGCACTCGCCACAATTTCAACTCTTGGGATTGAAATTGATAAGAGTTTAGATGAAAATTAGGAACCCTAATTCTCACATGAAAAGAAGTGTTTGTTCTGCAAAAATAATCCCCCTCAAACCCTCTCTTAAGCAAGTATTTATACTTGCTACTCCTAGGGTTAAAAAGTGCTCAAAATTACAAGTTTGCCACTTTTAAGGTGGCTAACCCTAAATGAAAGTTACAAAGAAATAAAAGCGTCCCAAAACCAAAATAGTTCATAAAAGAGTAAATATATAAAGGAAATGGTCCTTCATGATGCCGGTCTTCAAGAAGCTTTTGAATCAGGTTCCGTTGACAACCCTGATTCACATAGCAGTAAGGGTGTTTTTGCATCCTGTAGGATTGACAAATGAACCTGCTAAAATGCATCAAAATTATAGTGCAAAGATCTAGAAAGTGGGTTAGACTTCTCAAGGTTAGGTTTCTCTAGCAAAACCCTCATAACTAGATTCTGGAGACCCTTAGCTCGGGCCCTGGTGATAGGTCCTGGAAAAGTCTGATTCCTATCACTAATTCACGTGAACCCTAATGAAGATGCAAGGAAATCGAAATGTTCAATGATGCAATTGTGAAACCTCAATGATAATATCTTCTAAAAACACCCTAATCTCATATAATCCACGAAAATATTCTACAAATTTAAAAGAAAAACCTCAATTCCAAGAACTCCTTTCCAATAGTGAAGAACACGTTTTCAAGGGAATTCTTTAATGAAGATTCGAATTCAATTGCAAAGAATCTTAAATAAACTGAAGAATTCGACAATAATAAGAGGTAATTCTGACCAAAAACTATCTCAATTCAACCCTAGATATGACACACTAGAGAAGAAAAGAAATCACAACAAATTGAAATTGATACAACTTACAATTTCAAGGTGTTGCAGTCGCCACAATTTCAACTCTTGGGATTGAAATTGATAAGAGCTTAGATGACAATTAGGAACCCTAATTCTCACATGTAGAAGATGTGTTTGATCTACAAAATATGGTCTCCTCAAACCCTCTCTTAAGCAAGTATTTATATTTGTTACTCCTAGGGTTAAAAAGTGCTTAAAATTACAAGTTTGCCAATTTTAAGGTGGCTAACCCTAAATGAAAATTACAAGGAGGTAAAAGTGTCCCAAAACCAAAATAGTTCATAAAAGAATAAATATATAAAAGTAATGGTCTTCAAGATGCCGATCTTCTATAGGATCTATCGGTCTAGCTCATCGCCGGTTCAGGTCGGTCCATGGATAACCCACAATCTAAGTTTGTGGGAGTTTGTCCATTGCCCTATAAAATATGATAAGTGTGCCTGTTGGAAAACACAATACAAGAATAATAGAAAAGAGGTTAATATATAAATAATTCCGGGGTCGATCTGCTCAAAATGGGCCCTCATCGCCAAAATTTGAATTCCTTTAGTTCTTACCCTAATGATAGGTCTTATCGGATTTTGATTCCTATCATCTCCTCGGGCCTCAAAAAGATTTGTCCTCAAATCTGGAAGGTCAAATGCAATAGAGACTTTGTTTTCTCTTAGCAATCCATCTGAAGACGTATCTCTACAGAATCCCAATATCTGAAATACTATAGGTGGTGATTGTTTTCTCTCCTCCATTTCTAGGATGTATCTCATCTGCAACACAAATAATGCTCCATTATCCAATAAAGTCGCTCCTGTATCAACCTGTTCCACTGAAACTTTTTCCTCCTTTTCTAACTCATCTGTATGTTGCTGATCCTCATGGTCTTCTAATGGTTGACCCAACTGCTCATTGCCCTCTGAGACCTCTGGAAGTAAACACAAATGTCTCTGAACATTCTGGCCCTCTAAGGATAGACTCATCTGACTCTGATCCTCCGAATACTCCATTGGTGTACTCAACTACTCGTGAACCTCTAGTGTCTCTGAAGGAGAACATAACTGACCCTGAACAATTTGTTTCCCTAGTAACCTAGAATGAATAGGGTTGACTCTGTCTTTCCACTTTCAAGGCTAACTGTATAGCCTCATCAAGTGTAGTATATCTCTAAAGCTCAACTACACAAGCTATCTCATACTTCAACCCAAATACAAAACGTGCTAGGGTTTGTTCAAGAGGTTCAACTGATCCACATCTGATCACTAGTGTCTCAAACTCCTATACATAGTCATCCACTGTTTTACCCCCTTGTCTCAGTGTTTAGAGACGCATAAATAACTCATGTCTGTAGTGTTTCGGTACAAACCTATTCCTCAAAACTCGTTTCATGTCTCTCAAAGTGTATATTTCGATCTCTCCATCCATTCGCCTACTGATCACCATATTTCTCCACCACAAAGCGGCATACCCTATGAACTCTACGGCTACAAGGCGTACCCTGAAGTCTTCATCAATCCCATAACACTTGAAAAGACCCTCAACTTGGTCTTCCTAGTCTAGGTAATCATCGGCGGAACCCCTACCAACAAATGAAGGCATCTATAGCTTCGCACACTCTAGTCTTCGAGGTGGTCTAAGTTCCCTATCCGGGTATGGATTAACCCCAAAATTATCATCTCTATCTTCCCTAAGAGCATGATAATTGATGAGATCCATGATGAGAACCAAGCCGAAAGAAGAAATGTGGATCCTCTTGAAGTGCCACCTGGACCGATCATAAGAAATCGAGCGAAACGATTCGAGAAAGCACTTAATGGGTTGATAAAGGTTGTTTATGAAGCCGGAAAGGATTGGAGCAATCATGAAGTTGGAATGGATTGGAACAACCATGGGAAGACCGTTGCTTTTGTACAAGTCACACCGGACACGGGATGAAGATGGCGTGTATTTTCAAGGCACGGCCGTGTAAGAATCTCAAAGTTACACAGAATCATACACGGTCATATACACAGCTAAAGGCATGGCCGTGTATGGAGTCAAGCAAATCCACAGAAAGATACATGACCAGAAGTATACGATCGTGTATATTGCCAGAATTTGCACAGAAAAGTACACGGCCAAAGTACACGGTCGTGTACACGGCCGTGTATCTCCCCGACGCCGGCCTTTTGTGTTGTTTTGTTATTTTATGCACTTATTGAAGTGACGTCGTTTTGGACTTGTATTTTTACGAATTGTAACCCTAGTATAAAGCTCCTAGGGTTTAGAATAGAGAAAGAATTATACATCTTTGAACATTAAACACTTTTGAGAGGCACCTCTCTTGGTTCTTCAAGAACTAAATCGAACTTATCGGATTAATTTCCGTGGCGTTCATCCCGACTTATCAATCGGTCTTTCATCCCGATTGTGGCGTCTTCATTTTATACCAAGGTTCTTGTCTCGCTTATAGACAACGGGTCGCGGTTTCCACTTTAGGTGTTTGGGCGTCTTAGGCAACGAATTCCGAACGTATTGGTATTGGGTTTCGTTACGGGTTGGCATGGTTCGTATCAGTTTGGTATCAGAGCTTAGGTTTATCAAAACATCAAGTTCGGTTGAGGAAGGTAATATCAAAAAACCCTAACTCGAATCGTTCATATGAATTATCGTATTCATTTTCGTAGTATTGATTGTCTTTTGATAGTGTAATATTGACTAGGCGATTGTTAAAAAAAAAAAGAGAGTAAAAATCACGATAAAAAAAAAAGTAGAGAAAAGAAAAGAAAAGAAAAACGTGATCAAGAGCAACAACCAAGACAACAAAAAAAAATCGGATAGAAAAAATAGAGGAAAATTTACGAACCCTAGACTTGTTTTGAATTCTACGAAAGGAAATTGGTGTAGTTCGGGTTAGTTCCAAGAGAATTCAGACGAGGAAATTGGCGAGTTGAGATCATCGTTGTTTGTGAGAATACACGAGTGATTGTGTGATATCATCATTTGAGCGAAATACGTAAGGGAGTGTATCGTGAGGTTTAATTATATATATATATATATTTGTGTTAGTACTAATCTTTTCTACAGGGACTATGTCGAGACAACATTCTCCTGAAGGTGAGAGGGGAAGGTTTGATGCTAGGTTAGTAATTGAGGTGTTGAGGGGAGAAATGAAGAGGATGTTCCAAGAGGGAATGGAACAAATTCATGAGACGGTAGAGCAAAGACTAGAGCAATCCACAAACGTATTCCAAGGGCATAAGAGGGAGAGTCGTTCTAGGAGAGTATCGAGGGGGGGAGATGAAATGTCGAATGATGACTTTGATGAGCCTTCTGTTGGGAGTTATAGAGGATATAGTGGTCGGAATAGAGGAACTAGAGATTGGGAAGATAGAGGAGATAGGAATAGAGAGGATGATCAATTAAATAGCATAAAGATGAAGATTCCTCCTTTCCAAGGGAAGAATGATCCCGAGGCGTACTTAGAGTGGGAGAAAAAGGAGGAGATGGTGTTTGATTGTCACAACTATAGTGGGAGAAAGAAAGTAAAACTTGCTGCCATTGAATTTTTGGATTATGCTATGGTGTGGTGGGATCAATTAATATTGAATAGAAGGAGGAGTGGCGAGCCACCTATTGAGTTTTGGGAAGAGATGAAAAGAGTGATGAAGAAGCGGTTTGTGCCTGCGTATTACTACCGTGAATTACACAACAAGTTGCAAACTCTGAGGTAGGGAAGCCGAAGTGTAGATGAGTATTTCAAGGAGATGGAAGTCACTATGATTAGGGCGAATGTAGAGGAGGATAGAGAGGCTATAATGGCTAGGTTTCTTGCTGGGTTGAATAGAGAAATCCAAAATGTGGTTGAATTGCAATATTATGTAGAATTGGACGATATGGTTCACATGGCTATAAAGGTTGAGAACCAGCACAAGAGGAAAGGTAATAGTAATGCACGGTTTCAACAAGATAATGGTTCATCCACTTGGAAGACTAATCAATGGAAGAAGGAAGAAAAGCCTTTACCCACCAAACCAAAAGGGGAGCTGAGGCAAGCGGGTTCTACTCCTGGTAACCAAGGTAACCCTGATGGGTGTCGAATCCAACAAAAATAAAAACCTACTCCTCGACAATTATATGATTTGCGTATAGTAGTGAGTAGGGTCGTATCCACAAGGATTGGTTAAATATATTTCTATTTAAAGAGAATAAAGAGGAAAAGAAAAATGGGGGGTTTTGTTTGTGAATCAAAATAATATTGAAACAAGATAATAAAATCGAATATTGATAAAAGCCTAGCCAAAGGAATCAAGATAGTTTAATTCGAGGAATTGATCATCGATGCAAATGTTTTCTATTCTTATTTATAGATAAACTAGTTATGGTTATTAACAAGCTCTAACAACCTATCTCTCCTTACTTCCTCGATAATCAAAACAAGCTCTTTGAGTATTTCTCTTATCGATTAGACAACCCTAAACAAGCTCTTAGGATTTAATCTATCAATAGCATTAAAAACTAGAGAGACCACCAATTCGTGCCAGTAGATTATAAGATAACCTATTTAAACAAGATCATACATCTCCATAACATGAATTCGATCATCTATTTTATAATCAAACAAGTTATTGTGTCACCGAGACTAGAACTATCAAACAATTACGGATTTGACGTGCTAGTTGACAATATATTAACTTGCTAATTGAGTAGAAGAGCTCTAATTCATACCAATCAACAAAGATAATAATGACAAAACGTTCAGAAGATATATGAATATCCAAAAACAAAGAATAGATTAAAGAAAAATCAATTAGATCTCACAATTCGTGGAGAATTAAACTTCTATGACCCTTTGGCTAGAAAATCTGCTTAGCTACACATCTTCATCATCAAAACGAAAATTAAAAGTAAAAACATGATAAGCCTCTGTTCCCGGTTTTTGCTCTACCTCCCTCCTTCCTTCTTGTCTCCAAGATGATCATAACCCTCTAGGGTTAGTTCTATTTATATTGTTAAAGGAATGGCAGGTGATCTTTTGCTAGCAAGATACGAAAATATCTTTCCTTTTTCAAGTAAATCTTGAGAAGTAAATAATCGTCCGCCTGGCACGCCCTACAACACAGCCATGGGTCAAGCCGTGCCTTCCTCTGTGTCTAATTCACATATCATCTTCCGTGTCCAGTGTGTGCTACGGCTTCAAACACGGCCAGATCCCAAGCCGTGTCATCCTCTGGTCGAAGTTCCACAATTTCTCCCTATTTAGTATATGGCACGGCTTCATCAAGCTTCCACCACGGTTTCCACCACGGCTGCCACCACGGCTTCCACCACTGCCGTGTCTCTCTCCTTCTCATGCAGTGTGTAGCACGGTTTTCACCATGGCCGTATCTCAAACTGTACCTCCTTCTAGACAGATACACGACGTATACTTCAACCGTGTATTTTCCTATTGATTCAAAACCAAGTACACGACCGTGTACTTTAACTACACGCCCATGTACTTTCCTCCGGCGGTGTAAATCCTTGTCTTTGATCCAAGTTATAGATGACTTCTCTAATTTACTTGAATTAGCACCCTTGACTCCATTTAACCTGATTTATCACCATAATAGAATTAAGTACCATTTCCTTATGATTTCTATAAAATCAATAATAAATTAACACAATTCATACTATAAAGATTGAGTATAAAATGGCTCTATCAAATTCCCCCACACTTAAACTCTTGCTTGCCCTCAAGCAATTGAATCAAATCAATTGAGAAATCCGTCATAGATTATACAAAAATTTCTTTTCATCATTCCAAGCATTTATTCATTTGTAATTCATGACTTGTAATTTTAATGTCTACTACTTCAACCAAACTGGTTTCCTGTGATCAAATAACCATAGACAAAATTTAATAGCTAATCTAAACAAAACAAACTTTAATCCTCATTTTTAGCAATAGAATTTTTATTCCAAAAGTAAATACTTAATCCAATAAGGAAAAACACCCAATTAAACTTCATTGGATATTAACAAGTATATAATCCTTGCAACATAAAGTAAAAGCATATAGTATCAACTTTTTCCATAGACTTTCTCCATTTTTATTATGTCTTATTTCATTCAATGAATGTTTACATTCATATTCTTTTGATTTAATCAAACATCTATTTTGACGGGTTTTTGCCCGCTTCTTTTCATGAACTTTCGCCTTTTTCGCCCTTATCGTTATAGTGAGTTCATTGAGTCGGCACATCCCAAGCTTGTCACTCAAGTGACCAGGTTTTGAGATACCCCTATGGACTCTTCCTCACTCTAACATTCAAGTTTGAATACTCTTAACTCAATTACTTGAATCATTGGAGTAATGGCTATGCTTGATATATATATTTTTTTTTTACAACAACTTCAAAGAGTATACAGTAGCTAATATAACCTAGAAGTAAACTTGTTTATTTTTCACTTAGGGACTCGACTTACTCTTAGACTTCCAATTGTAAAGCTAAATACAAGGTAAATTTGTTTCTTAAAGACTTCACTACTTAATTTTAACCAAGTATTCTAATCACAACAGTAGGTGAGTAAAGCATTTGAACAAGTTAATTTCACATTTTGTAGATGCTTATTACAACATTTAGTACAATCTCCAGATTTCATGATAATTTTGAAAAACATTTGGCTTAAAATTGCTTAAGGACAAACATTCAAAGTATGAGTCAATTCTCTATTCTCTATATTTTATTATCCTCTCCCCCACACTTAGCTTGAACAGTATCTTCACTGTTCCTAATTCAGCACAATTAAAGAGGAATTAACAACACAAGGAACATTAGAGAATAAGAGAAAAGGAATACTGGTACTTCCCTGGTATGAAGTGTAGAGTAATTGGAATTCTCTCCTTAGGCACTAGAGAGTGTCATCTGATGATATGTATCCTTGGTGCAGCTAATCAGAAAAAAATCAAAACAACACTAGAATCAAAACAAAACTAAAATTGAATTTTTTTTTTTTTGACATGGGTTGCCTCCCATGAAGCGCCTTTCTTTAACGTCTTTAGCTAGACATTCCTGGCTAGATGTTCGGCTAAGGGTTTTGATTCCAGCTTTGGTGCCTGTGGTGATGGGTCAATAACATTTGCAACAAAAACAGAAGAGATATTGCTAGGATGTTTCATGGCATCATAAATGTTAAATTTAATCATTTCACCATCAAATTCCATAGTGAGGGTACCATCATTTACATCAATTTTCGTCTTGGATGTCTTAAGGAATGGCCGCCCTAATAATATCAGTGATGAATTATGGGAATCATTATCTTCCATGTTAAGCACATAAAAATCAGTAGGAAAAACCAACCCATTAACTTGAACTAAAACATCCTCTAGAACTCCCTCAGGATAAACATTGAACCTGTCAGCAAGTTGAACAATAACACCTGTTTCCTTCAAGGGACCAACATTCAAACGTTGATAAACAGACAAAGGCATGACATTGATCGAAGCTCCTAGATCACACATGGCTTTAGCGATTCCAAGATTACCTATTTTGCAAGGAATAGTAAACATACCTGGATCCTTGCATTTAGGAGGAAGCTTCTTCTGAATAATAGCTGAAACGTTCTCACTCACACTAATCTTTTCATTACCTTTCAGCTTCCTTTTGTTAGTGCACAATTCTTTGAGAAATTTAGCATAGCGAGGTATTTGCTTAATGGCATCAAGCAAAGGAATATTTACCTCAACTTTTCGAAAAGTTTCCAGTATCTCTTTTTCTTCCGCTTCATGCTTGGATTTCGCTAATCTGGAAGGGAAAGGAGGTGGTGTCAACATGACCTTTGATGGCTCTACTAGAGACCCTCTAATCTGGTTGTCCTGCTGGCTTGGAGTTGAAATTTCTTTCTTAGTCTCTTCCTCAAGATTAGATGGGTGTCCTTTCTTATTTGATCCCTGTAATTCTGTTCCACTTCTCAAGGTAATTGCATTAACGCTTTGCTTCGGATTTGTAATAGTTTGAGAAGGTAATTTACCTTGAGTTTCTAACCTGTTTACAGCAGAAGCAAGTTGGCTTACTTGATTCTCTAAGTTTTGAATGCTCTGCTTTGTTTCCTCCTAAAATTGTTTTGTATTAACAGCAAGAGACTTAACAATTTCCTCAAGAGACATACCTGAAGTGGAAGGAGCTTGGGGTATTTGGTTTGATGGCTTAGGCTGGAATTGTTGGAAATGTTGTGGGTTATTGCCATACCGGATGTTAGGATATCCCTCCATCCAAGATTCTAAGTCTTCGAGTAGGGATCATATTTCCTCTGTGGCTGTCCTGGGAATCCTCCTACAGCATTGGCGTGTTCATGATTGTCATCATGCAATGTGGGGCACATGTCGGTAGGATGATTAGGAGCAGCACAAATTCCACAAGCCTTCACCTGTTGTGTATTTCTGAGGGCTATCTGTTGCACAAGGGAGGTTAGGTTAGAAATTTGATGTTCAAGGTTAGAAACACTTACCTCATTTACCTTCCTTGAAGATGTATCATGCCTATACCTAAATTGTTGCGAATTAGCAGCCATAATGGAGATCAATTCCCTAGCTTGACTAGGGGTTTTGTATACTATGGCGCCTCCGCTTGCAGCATCCATCATCTTCCTCTCCATTGGAAGCAGGCCTTCATAGAAGTATTGGATGAGAAGTTGTTCAGATATCCCATGTTGTGGACAGCTTACACAAAGTTGCTTGAACTTCTCCCAATATTCATGAAGAGTCTCGGTGTCCCTCTTTTTGATACCACAAATTTCTCTTCTTATACCAGCAGCTCTAGACGTGGGGAAAAATTTATCTAAGAAGAGTCTCACCACATCTGTCCAAATGGTTATAGAACCTGGAGGCAAATAAAACAACCAATCTTTAGCTTTAGTACTTAAAGAGAATGGAAAAGCACGTAACATGATTTAATCGTCGGTTATTCCTTGTGGCCTCATACTAGAACACACTATATGAAATTCTTTTAAATGTTTGTGAGGATCTTCATTCTCAAGACCATGAAAGGTGGGTAGCAGATGTATCAACCCAGATTTCAACTCGAATTCAACAACTAGTTCGGGATAGTGAATACAAAGTGGTTGTTGATTCACATCCGGTGCAGCCAATTCTCGCAATGTTCTTTCGGGATTTGCCATATCGTCTTCTTTTTCAGAATCAATGGATGAATTAGACAAATCCGATGCCATGTTCAGTCCAGGGGATGATCTAGCTTCTCTTCACAGCCTCTTAAGAGTCTTCTCGATCTCTGGATTATAAGTGAGTTCGCCTATCTGAGAAGAACGAGTCATACAAGAATAGAAATAAATTTGACACCAATCCCCGGCAACGGTGCCAAAATTTGATGGGTGTCGAATCTAACAAAAATAAAAACCTACTCCTAGACAATTATATGATTTGCGTATAGTAGTGAGTAGGGTCGTATCCACAGGGATTGGTTAAATATATTTCTATTCAAAGAGAATAAAGAGGAAAAGAAAAATTGGGGGTTGGTTTGTGAATCAAAATAATATTGAAACAAGATAATAAAATCGAATATTGATAAAAGCCTAGCTAATGGAATCAAGATAGTTTAATTTGAGGAATTGATCATCGATGCAAATGTTTTCTATTCTTATTTCTAGATAAACTGGTTATGGTTATTAACAAGCTCTAATAACCTATCTCTCCTTACTTCCTCGATAATCAAAACAAGCTCTTTGATTATTTCTCTTATCGATTAGACAAACCTAAACAAGCTCTTAGGATTTAATCTATCAATAGCATTAAAAACAAGAGAGACCACCAATTCATGCCAGTAGATTATAAGATAACCTATTTAAACAAGATCATACATCTCCATAACATGAATTCGATCATCTATTTTATAATCAAACATGTTATTGTGTCATTGAGACTAGAACTATTAAACAATTGCGGATTTGACGTGCTAGTTGACAATATATTAACTTGCTAATTGAGTAGAAGAGCTCTAATTCATACCAATCAACAAAGATAATATTAACAAAACTTCCAGAAGATATATGAATATCCAAAAACAAAGAATAGATTAATGACAACTCAGTTAGATCTCACAATTCATGGAGAATTAAACTTCAATGACCCTTTGGCTAGAAAATCTACTTAGCTACACATCTTCATCATCAAAACGAAAATTAAAAGTAAAAACATGATAAGCCTTTGTTCCCGGTTTCTTTGCTCTGCCTCCTTCCTTTTTGTCTTCCAGATGATCCAAGATTTTTCAAGGTGATCATAACCCTCTAGGGTTAGTTTTATTTATATTGTTAAAGGAATGGCAGGCGATCTTTTGCTAGCAAGATACGAAAATATCTTTCCTTTTTCAAGTAAATCTCGAGAAGTAAATAATCGTCCGCCTGGCACGCCCTACAACATGGCCGTGGGTCAAGCCGTGCCTTCCTCTGTGTATAATTCACATATTATCTTTCGTGTCCAGTGTGTACCACGGCTTCAACCACGGCCAGATCCCAAGCCGTGTCATCCTCTTGTCGAAGTTCCACAATTTCTCCTCCTTATTTAGTATATGGCACGGCTTCATCAAGCTTCTACCACGGCTTCCACCACGGCCGTGTCACAAGCCGTGTCTCTCTCCTTCTCATGTAGTGTGTAGCACGGTTTGCACTATGGCCGTATCTCAAACCGTGCATCCTTCTAGATAGATACACGGCCGTGTACTTCAACCGTGTATTTTCCTATTAATTCAAAACCAAGTACACGGCCATGTACTTCAACGACATGCTCATGTACTTTCCTCCGGCGGTGTAAATCCTTATCTTTGATCCAAGTTGTAGATGACTTCTCTAATTTACCAGAATTAGCACCCTTGACTCCATTTAACCTAATTTATCACCATAACAGAATTAAGTACCATTTCCTTATGATTTCTATAATAAATTAACACAATTCATACTATAAAGATTGAGTATAAAATGGCTTCATCAAACCCTGATTCTTCTACTTCTAGAAATCGTGACATTAGATGTTTTAAATGCTAAGGTAGAGGCTATATTGCTAGTCAACGTCCAAATAGGCGTGTGATGATTTTGCATGATGATGGAGAGTATGAGACTGAGGGGGATAGTGAAGAAGATGATATGCCTCCATTAGAGGATGCTAGTGATGATGAGGAGCCTGCAATGGGAAGGCTAGTGGCAGTAGTGAAGCGAGCTTTGAATGTGCAGGTGAAGGAAGAAGAGGAGGTGCAAAGAGAGAATATATTTCATACTAGATGTTATCTAGGAGATCATTTTTGCAGCTTGATCATTGATGGAGGAAGTTGCACCAATGTAGTGAGCAATTTTATTGTTGAGAGGCTGGGGCTCAAGACTGTTAGATACCTTAGTCCATATAAATTGCAGTGGTTGAATGATAGTGGAGAGACTAAGGTGCGTAAGCAAGCATTGATTGATAATAAAATCGAATATTGATAAAAGCCTAGCTAAAGGAATCAAGATAGTTTAATTTGAGGAATTGATCATCGATGCAAATGTTTTCTATTCTTATTTCTAGATAAACTGGTTATGGTTATTAACAAGCTCTAATAACCTATCTCTCCTTACTTCCTCGATAATCAAAACAAGCTCTTTGATTATTTCTCTTATCGATTAGACAAACCTAAACAAGCTCTTAGGATTTAATCTATCAATAGCATTAAAAACAAGAGAGACCACCAATTCATGCCAGTAGATTATAAGATAACCTATTTAAACAAGATCATACATCTCCATAACATGAATTCGATCATCTATTTTATAATCAAACATGTTATTGTGTCATTGAGACTAGAACTATTAAACAATTACGGATTTGACGTGCTAGTTGACAATATATTAACTTGCTAATTGAGTAGAAGAGCTCTAATTCATACCAATCAACAAAGATAATATTAACAAAACTTCTAGAAGATATATGAATATCCAAAAACAAAGAATAGATTAATGACAACTCAGTTAGATCTCACAATTCATGGAGAATTAAACTTCAATGACCCTTTGGCTAGAAAATCTACTTAGCTACACATCTTCATCATCAAAACGAAAATTAAAAGTAAAAACATGATAAGCCTTTGTTCCCGGTTTCTTTGCTCTGCCTCCTTCCTTTTTGTCTTCCAGATGATCCAAGATTTTTCAAGGTGATCATAACCCTCTAGGGTTAGTTCTATTTATATTGTTAAAGGAATGGCAGGCGATCTTTTGCTAGCAAGATACGAAAATATCTTTCCTTTTTCAAGTAAATCTCGAGAAGTAAATAATCGTCCGCCTGGCACGCCCTACAACATGGCCGTGGGTCAAGCCGTGCCTTCCTCTGTGTATAATTCACATATTATCTTCGTGTCCAGTGTGTACCACGGCTTCAACCACGGCCAGATCCCAAGCCGTGTCATCCTCTTGTCGAAGTTCCACAATTTCTCCTCCTTATTTAGTATATGGCACGGCTTCATCAAGCTTCTACCACGGCTTCCACCACGGCCGTGTCACAAGCCGTGTCTCTCTCCTTCTCATGTAGTGTGTAGCACGGTTTGCACTATGGCCGTATCTCAAACCGTGCATCCTTCTAGATAGATACACGGCCGTGTACTTCAACCGTGTATTTTCCTATTAATTCAAAACCAAGTACACGGCCATGTACTTCAACGACATGCTCATGTACTTTCCTCCGGCGGTTGTAAATCCTTATCTTTGATCCAAGTTGTAGATGACTTCTCTAATTTACCAGAATTAGCACCCTTGACTCCATTTAACCTAATTTATCACCATAACAGAATTAAGTACCATTTCCTTATGATTTCTATAATAAATTAACACAATTCATACTATAAAGATTGAGTATAAAATGGCTTCATCAAACCCTGATTCTTCTACTTCTAGAAATCGTGACATTAGATGTTTTAAATGCTAAGGTAGAGGCTATATTGCTAGTCAACGTCCAAATAGGCGTGTGATGATTTTGCATGATGATGGAGAGTATGAGACTGAGGGGGATAGTGAAGAAGATGATATGCCTCCATTAGAGGATGCTAGTGATGATGAGGAGCCTGCAATGGGAAGGCTAGTGGCAGTAGTGAAGCGAGCTTTGAATGTGCAGGTGAAGGAAGAAGAGGAGGTGCAAAGAGAGAATATATTTCATACTAGATGTTATCTAGGAGATCATATTTGCAGCTTGATCATTGATGGAGGAAGTTGCACCAATGTAGTGAGCAATTTTATTGTTGAGAGGCTGGGGCTCAAGACTGTTAGATACCTTAGTCCATATAAATTGCAGTGGTTGAATGATAGTGGAGAGACTAAGGTGCGTAAGCAAGCATTGATTGATAATAAAATCGAATATTGATAAAAGCCTAGCTAAAGGAATCAAGATAGTTTAATTTGAGGAATTGATCATCGATGCAAATGTTTTCTATTCTTATTTCTAGATAAACTGGTTATGGTTATTAACAAGCTCTAATAACCTATCTCTCCTTACTTCCTCGATAATCAAAACAAGCTCTTTGATTATTTCTCTTATCGATTAGACAAACCTAAACAAGCTCTTAGGATTTAATCTATCAATAGCATTAAAAACAAGAGAGACCACCAATTCATGCCAGTAGATTATAAGATAACCTATTTAAACAAGATCATACATCTCCATAACATGAATTCGATCATCTATTTTATAATCAAACATGTTATTGTGTCATTGAGACTAGAACTATTAAACAATTACGGATTTGACGTGCTAGTTGACAATATATTAACTTGCTAATTGAGTAGAAGAGCTCTAATTCATACCAATCAACAAAGATAATATTAACAAAACTTCTAGAAGATATATGAATATCCAAAAACAAAGAATAGATTAATGACAACTCAGTTAGATCTCACAATTCATGGAGAATTAAACTTCAATGACCCTTTGGCTAGAAAATCTACTTAGCTACACATCTTCATCATCAAAACGAAAATTAAAAGTAAAAACATGATAAGCCTCTGTTCCCGGTTTCTTTGCTCTGCCTCCTTCCTTTTTGTCTTCCAGATGATCCAAGATTTTTCAAGGTGATCATAACCCTCTAGGGTTAGTTCTATTTATATTGTTCAAGGAATGGCAGGCGATCTTTTGCTAGCAAGATACGAAAATATCTTTCCTTTTTCAAGTAAATCTCGAGAAGTAAATAATCGTCCGCCTAGCACGCCCTACAACACGGCCGCGGGTCAAGTCGTGCCTTCCTCTGTGTATAATTCACATATTATCTTCCGTATCCAGTGTGTACCACGGCTTCAACCACGGCCAGATCCCAAGCCGTGTCATCCTCTTGTCGAAGTTCCACAATTTCTCCTCCTTATTTAGTATATGGCACGACTTCATCAAGCTTCTACCACGGCTTCTACCATGGCCATGTCACAAGCCGTGTCTCTCTCCTTCTCATGTAGTGTGTAGCACGGTTTGCACTATGGCCGTATCTTAAACCATGCGTCCTTCTAGACAGATACACGGCCGTGTACTTCAACCGTGTATTTTCCTATTAATTCAAAACCAAGTACACGGCCGTGTACTTCAACGACATGCTCATGTACTTTCCTCCGGCGGTGTAAATCCTTATCTTTGATCCAAGTTGTAGATGACTTCTCTAATTTACTAGAATTAGCACCCTTGACTCCATTTAACCTAATTTATCACCATAACAGAATTAAGTACCATTTCCTTATGATTTCTATAATAAATTAACACAATTCATACTATAAAGATTGAGTATAAAATGGCTTCATCAAACCCTGATTCTTCTACTTCTAGAAATCATGACATTAGATGTTTTAAATGCCAAGGTAGAGGCTATATTGCTAGTCAACGTCCAAATAGGCGTGTGATGATTTTGCATGATGATGGAGAGTATGAGACTGAGGGGGATAGTGAAGAAGATGATATGCCTCCATTAGAGGATGCTAGTGATGATGAGGAGCCTGCAATGGGAAGGCTAGTGGCAGTAGTGAAGCGAGCTTTGAATGTGCAGGTGAAGGAAGAAGAGGAGGTGCAAAGAGAGAATATATTTCATACTAGATGTTATCTAGGAGATCATATTTGCAGCTTGATCATTGATGGAGGAAGTTGCACCAATGTAGTGAGCAATTTTATTGTTGAGAGGCTGGGGCTCAAGACTGTTAGATACCTTAGTCCATATAAATTGCAGTGGTTGAATGATAGTGGAGAGACTAAGGTGCGTAAGCAAGCATTGATTGATAATAAAATCGAATATTGATAAAAGCCTAGCTAAAGGAATCAAGATAGTTTAATTTGAGGAATTGATCATCGATGCAAATGTTTTCTATTCTTATTTCTAGATAAACTGGTTATGGTTATTAACAAGCTCTAATAACCTATCTCTCCTTACTTCCTCGATAATCAAAACAAGCTCTTTGATTATTTCTCTTATCGATTAGACAAACCTAAACAAGCTCTTAGGATTTAATCTATCAATAGCATTAAAAACAAGAGAGACCACCAATTCATGCCAGTAGATTATAAGATAACCTATTTAAACAAGATCATACATCTCCATAACATGAATTCGATCATCTATTTTATAATCAAACATGTTATTGTGTCATTGAGACTAGAACTATTAAACAATTACGGATTTGACGTGCTAGTTGACAATATATTAACTTGCTAATTGAGTAGAAGAGCTCTAATTCATACCAATCAACAAAGATAATATTAACAAAACTTCTAGAAGAATATATGAATATCCAAAAACAAAGAATAGATTAATGACAACTCAGTTAGATCTCACAATTCATGGAGAATTAAACTTCAATGACCCTTTGGCTAGAAAATCTACTTAGCTACACATCTTCATCATCAAAACGAAAATTAAAAGTAAAAACATGATAAGCCTCTGTTCCCGGTTTCTTTGCTCTGCCTCCTTCCTTTTTGTCTTCCAGATGATCCAAGATTTTTCAAGGTGATCATAACCCTCTAGGGTTAGTTCTATTTATATTGTTCAAGGAATGGCAGGCGATCTTTTGCTAGCAAGATACGAAAATATCTTTCCTTTTTCAAGTAAATCTCGAGAAGTAAATAATCGTCCGCCTAGCACGCCCTACAACACGGCCGCGGGTCAAGTCGTGCCTTCCTCTGTGTATAATTCACATATTATCTTCCGTATCCAGTGTGTACCACGGCTTCAACCACGCCAGATCCCAAGCCGTGTCATCCTCTTGTCGAAGTTCCACAATTTCTCCTCCTTATTTAGTATATGGCACGACTTCATCAAGCTTCTACCACGGCTTCTACCATGGCCATGTCACAAGCCGTGTCTCTCTCCTTCTCATGTAGTGTGTAGCACGGTTTGCACTATGGCCGTATCTTAAACCATGCGTCCTTCTAGACAGATACACGGCCGTGTACTTCAACCGTGTATTTTCCTATTAATTCAAAACCAAGTACACGGCCGTGTACTTCAACGACATGCTCATGTACTTTCCTCCGGCGGTGTAAATCCTTATCTTTGATCCAAGTTGTAGATGACTTCTCTAATTTACTAGAATTAGCACCCTTGACTCCATTTAACCTAATTTATCACCATAACAGAATTAAGTACCATTTCCTTATGATTTCTATAATAAATTAACACAATTCATACTATAAAGATTGAGTATAAAATGGCTTCATCAAACCCTGATTCTTCTACTTCTAGAAATCATGACATTAGATGTTTTAAATGCCAAGGTAGAGGCTATATTGCTAGTCAACGTCCAAATAGGCGTGTGATGATTTTGCATGATGATGGAGAGTATGAGACTGAGGGGGATAGTGAAGAAGATGATATGCCTCCATTAGAGGATGCTAGTGATGATGAGGAGCCTGCAATGGGAAGGCTAGTGGCAGTAGTGAAGCGAGCTTTGAATGTGCAGGTGAAGGAAGAAGAGGAGGTGCAAAGAGAGAATATATTTCATACTAGATGTTATCTAGGAGATCATATTTGCAGCTTGATCATTGATGGAGGAAGTTGCACCAATGTAGTGAGCAATTTTATTGTTGAGAGGCTGGGGCTCAAGACTGTTAGATACCTTAGTCCATATAAATTGCAGTGGTTGAATGATAGTGGAGAGACTAAGGTGCGTAAGCAAGCATTGATTGATAATAAAATCGAATATTGATAAAAGCCTAGCTAAAGGAATCAAGATAGTTTAATTTGAGGAATTGATCATCGATGCAAATGTTTTCTATTCTTATTTCTAGATAAACTGGTTATGGTTATTAACAAGCTCTAATAACCTATCTCT
Organism: Laguncularia racemosa; assembly: GCA_037954665.1. NCBI lineage: Eukaryota > Viridiplantae > Streptophyta > Magnoliopsida > Myrtales > Combretaceae > Laguncularia > Laguncularia racemosa. The sequence continues at coordinate 71,321 of JBBMOL010000316.1, read as the reverse complement.
CCTTACTTCCTCGATAATCAAAACAAGCTCTTTGATTATTTCTCTTATCGATTAGACAAACCTAAACAAGCTCTTAGGATTTAATCTATCAATAGCATTAAAAACAAGAGAGACCACCAATTCATGCCAGTAGATTATAAGATAACCTATTTAAACAAGATCATACATCTCCATAACATGAATTCGATCATCTATTTTATAATCAAACATGTTATTGTGTCATTGAGACTAGAACTATTAAACAATTACGGATTTGACGTGCTAGTTGACAATATATTAACTTGCTAATTGAGTAGAAGAGCTCTAATTCATACCAATCAACAAAGATAATATTAACAAAACTTCTAGAAGATATATGAATATCCAAAAACAAAGAATAGATTAATGACAACTCAGTTAGATCTCACAATTCATGGAGAATTAAACTTCAATGACCCTTTGGCTAGAAAATCTACTTAGCTACACATCTTCATCATCAAAACGAAAATTAAAAGTAAAAACATGATAAGCCTCTGTTCCCGGTTTCTTTGCTCTGCCTCCTTCCTTTTTGTCTTCCAGATGATCCAAGATTTTTCAAGGTGATCATAACCCTCTAGGGTTAGTTCTATTTATATTGTTCAAGGAATGGCAGGCGATCTTTTGCTAGCAAGATACGAAAATATCTTTCCTTTTTCAAGTAAATCTCGAGAAGTAAATAATCGTCCGCCTAGCACGCCCTACAACACGGCCGCGGGTCAAGTCGTGCCTTCCTCTGTGTATAATTCACATATTATCTTCCGTATCCAGTGTGTACCACGGCTTCAACCACGGCCAGATCCCAAGCCGTGTCATCCTCTTGTCGAAGTTCCACAATTTCTCCTCCTTATTTAGTATATGGCACGACTTCATCAAGCTTCTACCACGGCTTCTACCATGGCCATGTCACAAGCCGTGTCTCTCTCCTTCTCATGTAGTGTGTAGCACGGTTTGCACTATGGCCGTATCTTAAACCATGCGTCCTTCTAGACAGATACACGGCCGTGTACTTCAACCGTGTATTTTCCTATTAATTCAAAACCAAGTACACGGCCGTGTACTTCAACGACATGCTCATGTACTTTCCTCCGGCGGTGTAAATCCTTATCTTTGATCCAAGTTGTAGATGACTTCTCTAATTTACTAGAATTAGCACCCTTGACTCCATTTAACCTAATTTATCACCATAACAGAATTAAGTACCATTTCCTTATGATTTCTATAATAAATTAACACAATTCATACTATAAAGATTGAGTATAAAATGGCTTCATCAAACCCTGATTCTTCTACTTCTAGAAATCATGACATTAGATGTTTTAAATGCCAAGGTAGAGGCTATATTGCTAGTCAACGTCCAAATAGGCGTGTGATGATTTTGCATGATGATGGAGAGTATGAGACTGAGGGGGATAGTGAAGAAGATGATATGCCTCCATTAGAGGATGCTAGTGATGATGAGGAGCCTGCAATGGGAAGGCTAGTGGCAGTAGTGAAGCGAGCTTTGAATGTGCAGGTGAAGGAAGAAGAGGAGGTGCAAAGAGAGAATATATTTCATACTAGATGTTATCTAGGAGATCATATTTGCAGCTTGATCATTGATGGAGGAAGTTGCACCAATGTAGTGAGCAATTTTATTGTTGAGAGGCTGGGGCTCAAGACTGTTAGACACCTTAGTCCATAAAAATTGCAGTGGTTGAATGATAGTGGAGAGACTAAGGTGAGTAAGCAAGCATTGATTGGTTTCCGCATTGGTAGGTATGAGGATAAGGTGTTATGTGATGTAGTGCCAATGCAAGCATGTCATGTGTTGTTGGGGAGGCCGTGGCAATTTGATAGGAAAGTTGTTCATGATGGCGTTTCTAACAAGTATATGCTTGTTGACCAGGGGAAAAGCTTTAATCTTAAACCGTTACACCCAAACAAGTGTATGAGGACCAGTTGCAGCTACAACAGTCTTTTGCAAAACATAAGGTGAGTGAAAAGCAGAGTGAGAGTGAGAGAGCAAAAGACAATGAGAAGAAAAAGGAATATAAGAGTCAAGATCAAAAGGAAAAGGAGAAGAAGGCTGGAAAGAGTGTGAGAGGCCAAGTTGAAGGGGGGATCAACTTTGGTGGTGAGTGAAAAGGAGAGGGCAGCCTTGCAAAAGGAGAGTTGTGTGGCAAGAGCGAGTGTAGTAAGGAGAGCGTTAGTGATGAGGCAGCCTATGTTGTTGCTGGTTTTTAACGAAACATGTTTGACTACTAACTCTTTACCTAGTGTGGTTGTGTCTCTTGTGCAGGACTTTGAAGATGTTTTCCCTAAGGAGATTCCAAAGGGATTACCACCTATTCATGATATTGAGCACCAGATTGACCTTGTACCCAGAGCATCAATTCCAAACAAGCCAACTTATAGGAGCAATCCGGAGGAGACAAAGGAACTCCAAAGGCTGGTCGATGAATTAATGGAGAAGGGGTACGTGAGAGAAAGCATGAGTCCATGTGCAGTACTTGTGATTTTGGTGCCTAAGAAGGATGGGACATGGAGAATGTATGTTGATTGTCGCGCCATCAACAACATCACGGTAAAGTATCGTCATCCCATGCCTCGTTTAGAAGACTTCTTAGATGGGTTATATGAGTATAGTGTCATTCCTCATGAGCCTTGGATAGACACTTCCATAGATTTTGTGTTAGGATTATCTAGGCCTAGGCATGGTCGAGATTATATTTTTGTGGTTGTGGATAGGATTCCTACAATGGTTCATTTCATTCCTTATCATAAAACTGATGATGTTATACACATTGTTGATTTGTTCTTTAGAGAGGTAGTGTATCCGCATGGTATACCTAGGAGCATTGTTAGTGATCGGGATGTGAAAATTTCGAGTCATTTTTGGAGGGTATTGTAGGAAAAATTAGGAACTAAGTTATTGTTTTCGACTATCTGTCACCCACTAAGTGATGGGCAAACTGAGGTGGTTAACAAAACTTTAATTCAATTGTTGAGGGCAATCATAGAGAAGAACATTAGGACTTGGGAGGATTGCCTACTATTTGTGGAGTTTGCATATAATAGAGCTGTACATAGCATTACTCATTGTTCACCATTTGAGATTGTGTATGGTTTTAACCCATTGGCTCCTATTTATTCATTGCCATTGCCACCTAACAAGTTCGTGAGTTTTGATGCTGATTCTAAGGCAGATTTTGTGAGAAGGCTAAACATTGAGCGAAGAACAGAGCAGTATGTGAATCAAGCCAACAAGGGTCGTCGACAAGCTGTCTTTGAACCTAGAGATTGGGTTTGGGTTCACATGCGCAAAGAGCGGTTTCCCGTGCAGCGTCGATCTAAACTACTTCCTAGAGGCGATGGACCATTTCAAGTTCTTGAGCGCATCAATGATAATGCATACAAGAAAGATTTCCTAGGTGAGTCTCCAGTAAGTGTCACGTTTAATGTTACTGATCTGAGTCAATTTGATGCAGGCAATGATTTGAGGACAAATCCTTTTCAAGAGGAGGGGAATGATGAGATCCATGATGAGAGCCAAGCTGGAAGAAGAAATGTGGATCCTCTTGAAGTGCCACCTGGACCTATCACAAGAAATTGAACGAAATGATTCGAGGAAGCACTTAACGGGTAGATAAAGGTTGTCCATGAAGCCGGAAAGGATTGGAGCAATCATGAAGTTGGAATGGATTGGAACAACCATGGGAAGACCGTTGCTTTTGTACAAGTCACACCAGACACGGGATGAAGAGGGCGTGTATTTTCAAGGTACGGCCGTGTAAGAATCTCAAAGTTACACAGAATCATACACGGTCATATACACGGCCAAAGGCACGGCCGTGTATGGAGTCAAGCAAATCCACAGAAAGATACACGACCAGAAGTACACTGTCGTGTATATTGCTAAAATTTGCATAGAAAAGTACACGGCCAAAGTACACGGTCGTGTACACGGCCGTGTATCTCCCCGACGCCGGCCTTTTGTGTTGTTTTGTTATTTTACGCACTTATTGAAGTGACGTCGTTTTGGACTTGTATTTTTACGAATTGTAACCCTAGTATAAAGCTCCTAGGGTTTAGAATAGAGAAAGAATTATACATCTTTGAACATTAAACACTTTTGAGAGGCACCTCTCTTGGTTCTTCAAGAACTAAATCGAACTTATCAGATTAATTACCGTGGCGTTCATCTCGACTTATCAATCGGTCTTTCATCCCGATTGTGGCGTCTTCATTTTATACCAAGGTTCTTGTCTCGCTTATAGACAACGGGTCGCGGTTTCCACTTTAGGTGTTTGGGCATTTTAGGCAACGAATTCCGAACGTATTGGTATTGGGTTTCGTCATGGGTTGGCGTGGTTCGTATCAATAATCTCCTTCTACTCTAGGTGGTGCCTGAAGGTTTACCACAGGTGGTGGTGGTAATGTCATCCTATCAATTCTTGTTGCCAATGTAGCAACAATTGTGGTAAGGTCCTGAAGTTGCTCATTTAGAGTTCTTCCACTTGTATTTCGACGACCTGGTCTGCCATCGACTTGGCCATTGGCCTCATTGCCAATGTCCCCATTCACACTATCATACGACATATTTGTGGATGCGATTTATCTGAAGTACAAATGTAATCTCAAATAATTTGTAGCACACTCCCTTCACTTCACCACATCACAATGACAAGTTTGGACAACAACACACACACTTGTACACCCACGGTGCAACAAGTCACCAATGCAACAAATACTTCTTATCACTTCAAGTATATTAGAATAAGTGAAGCACAAATAAATACTTCTAAGTAGTTAAGATATTGAATTCAACTAAGAAAGTGTTTAAGTAACAATACTCAATAACTTTTACACTTAAATGCTTATATTTGAATTTCAAATTTCACTACTTAACTTTCCTTTCTTGCTAAAGTTTTACACCCACAATGAGTCTTAATGTGCAGCACCTTACACTACACAAAACTCCAAAAATTTGAACCACCACACACACCTCAATCACGGTGCACTCACTTCACCTCAACACCAATTCACCACATTGCAACACACAAGTAACAACAACAATGAAGATGAGTTACTTCCATGGCAACAACAAAATGGATAATAATAACAAGTAGGCTTCTACTTCCATGGCAAATAATGATAACAAAGGACTAATATGTGACTTTCCACAAATGAATTCCGAATTCCACAATAGGCAGCAACTTTCAATTTAAAATTCAAACAACTTCACTTATTGCAAGCTTTCCTCAATTGGTAACAATGAATTCAAATTCAAATAGCAATCATTAACTCCCACAACTTAATTGCATATGTTTTTAATTCAAATAATTCCTTACTAATAAAAACACAATGCAATCTGCAAATTGTACTCCACCAATTCAGAATTACACAGTGGAAATCAAAAACAACAAACTACACTTCCTCCTCCACGCCACAACAAGCCACGACAAGGATTTTGGTAAGTTTGGCAAGTTCCAAAAATTGTTGAATTAAACAGCACTTTATACTTCTGCCCTTCCACGTAAATTAGTGATCACAAAATGATGCAACAACCTTCCCAAACCAACTCCAAAAAATAGCAAAATAAACTCTAAGACAAGGTAACTTCACAAACTCAAAACCACAACAATCAATACAATTGCGGTTTCCACTAAATCAATCCTAATGGTTGATTAACTCCACGAAATCAAATGAAACCAATTCCCTTCTCTCAAAAAGAGCTCTAATACCAAAAAGATGATGTGCCTAAATCCACTTAGAAGCACAATTAAAAGACTCAAGAAAAATAATTCTCAAGTCAACACCAAACCGGCTCCAAAAGGGCAAAATTCACGTGAACCCTAATGAAGATGCAACGGAATCCAAATGTTCAATGTTGCAATTGTGAAACCTCAATGTTAATATCTTCTAACAACACCCTAATCACATATAACCCACGAAAATAAACCACAAATTCAAAGAAAAACATCAATTCTAAGAACTCCTTTCCACAAGTGATAATCACATTTTCAAGAGGAATTCTCAAGGATGATTCGAATTCAATTGCAAAGGATCTTAAGTAAACACAAGAATTTGACAACAATTAGAAGCAATTCTGACCAAGAACTATCTCAATTCACCCCTAGATATGACACACTAGAGAAGAAAAGAAATCACAACAAAATGAAATTGATACTACTCACAATTTCAAGGTGTTGCACTCGCCACAATTTCAACACTTGGGATTGAAATTGATAAGAGTCTAATGATAATTAGGAACCCTAATTCTCACATGAATATGAAGTGTGTAATCTGCAAAAATTGGCCTCCTCAAACCCTCTCTTAAGCAAGTATTTATACTTGCTACTCCTAGGGTTAAAAAGTGCTCAAAATTACAAGTTTGCCACTTCTAAGGTAGCTAACCCTAAATGAAAATTACAAGGAAATAAAAGTGTCCCAAAACCAAAATACAACCAAAATAGTTCATAAAAGAATAAATATATAAACGAAATGGTCTTCAAGATGCCGGTCTTCTATAGGATCCATCGGCGCAGCTCATCGCTGGTTCAGGTCGGTCCATGGATAAACCATAAGTTGAGTCTGAGGGAGTTTGTCCATTGCCTTATAAAATATGATAAGTGTGCTTGTTGGAAAACAAAATATAAGAATAATAGAAAAGAGGTTAATATATAAATAATTCCGGGGTCGATCTGCTCAAAATGGGCCCTCATCGTTAAAATTCGAATTCCTTTAGTTCTTGCCCTAATGATAGGTCTTGTCGGATTTTGATTCCTATCATGATGTCTATATTTTCTAACATGTTAGAGAATTTTATTAAAATATTTATGGATGACTTTTCTGTTTACGAGAGGTCATTTGAATCATGTCTAATAAATTTAAGTTATATGCCTAAAAGATATAAAGAGATTAACCTGCGTTTGAATAGGGAGACATACCATTTTATGGTAAGAGAGTGAATCTGATGAGAGCCATGATGGGAGCCAAGCCAGAAGATGGAATGTGGATCCTCTTGAAGTGCCACCTGGACCGATCACAAGAACTCGAGCGAAACGATTAAAGGAAGCACTTAACGGGTTGATAAAGGATGTCCATGAAGTCGGAAAGGATTGGAGCAATCATGAAGTTGGAAAGGACTGGAACAACCATGGGAATGCCCTTGCTCTTGTATAAGTCATAACGGATACAGGTTAAAGAGGGCGTGTCTTTACAAGGCACGGCCGTGTAGGAGTCTGGAGGTTACATAGAATCATACACGGTTCAAAGGCACGGCCGTATATGGTGTCAAGAATTTCCACAGAAAGATACACGACTAGAAGTACACGGTCGTGTATGGTGTCAAGAATTTCCACAGAAAGATACACAACTAAAAGTACACGATCGTGTACATCTCCCAGAATTTCCACAGAAAGATACACGACTAGAAGTACACGGTCGTGTACATCTCTAACGCCGGCTCTAAGGCCGCCGGCCTTCATTCCCACGCTGTCGGCCTTTAAGTCATTGTTTTGTTATTTTACGCAACTTATTGAAGCTATGTCGTTTTGGGGCATCATTGTTACGAATTGTAAACCTTAATATAAAGCTCCTAGGGTTTAGATACAACATAGAATATAGAATATACAACATACAAGTTTGAAACACTTTTGAGAGAATTCCTCTCTTGGTTCTTCAAAGAACTACTCTAGAACTTATCGGATTTTCTTCCGTGGTGTTCATCCTGACTTATCAATCGGTCTTTCATCTCGATTGTGGCGTCTACATAATATACCAAGGTTCTTGTCTCACTTATACACAACGGGTCGCGATTTCCACTCGATTGTTTAGCATCTTGGGTAGCAATTCCGAACGTATTGGTATTGGATTTCGTCACACGTTGGCGTGGTTCGTATCAGTTTGGTATCAGAGCAAACCGATTTCGTATCAGTTTGGTATCAGAGCCTAGGTTTGTTAAACCATCAGTTCGGTTTGAGGAAGGTAACATCAAAACCCTAACTCCAATCGTTCATATCAATTGTTTGTATTCAATTTCATAGTGTTAATTGTCTATTGAAAGTGTAGTACCTACTATTCAATTTTGTTACGATAAAAAAAAGGAAGAATCACGAAAAAAAAAAAGGAACGTGATCAAGAGCAACAAACAAAGGCAAAAAAAAAAAAATCTGAAAGAAAAAGAGGAAAAATTTCGAGCCCTATAGTTATTTTAAATTCTACGGAAGGGAATTGGTATAGTTTGGGTTAGTTCCAAGAGAATTGAGAAGAGGAATTGGCGAATTGATATCATTATTGCTTGTGAGAATACACGAGCGGCTGTGTGATATCATCATTTGAGCGAAACACGTAAGGGAGTGTATCATGAGGCTTAATCATATATATATATTTGTGTTCGTGCTAACCTTTTTCTGCAGTGACGATGTCGAGGCAACATTCTCCTGAAGGTGAGAGGGGAAGGTTTGATGCTAAGTTAGTGATTGAGGCATTAAGGGGTAAGATGAAGAGGATGTTTCAGGAGGGGATGGAATAAATTCATGAGACGGTGGAACAAAGACTAGAGCAATCTAAAAACGTCTTCCAAGGACGTAAGAGGGAGAGTTGTTCTAGGAGGGTACAAAGGGGTGGAGGTGAAATGTCTGATGATGAATTTGATGAACCTTCTGTCGGGAGTTATAGAGGTTATAGTGGTAGGAATAGAGGAACTATGGATTGGGAAGATAGAGGATAATCAACTGAGTAGTATAAAGATGAAGATTCCTCCTTTCCAAGGGAAGAATGATCCTGAGGCATACTTAGAGTGGGAGGAGAAGGTAGAGATGGTATTCGATTGTCACAACTATAGTAGGAGAAAGAAAGTGAAACTTGTTGCCATTGAATTTTCGGATTATGCCATAGTGTGGTGGGATCAACTAATGTTGAATCGAAGAAGGAATGGCGAACCACCTATTGAGTCGTGGGAAGAGATGAAGAGGGTGATGAAGAAGCGGTTTGTGCCTGCGTATTACTATCGTAAATTACATAACAAATTGCAAACTCTTAGGCAGGGAAGCCGAAGTGTGGATGAGTATTTCAAGCAGATGGAAGTTACTATGATTAGGGCGAATGTAGAGGAGGATAGAGAGGCTACCATGGCTAGGTTTCTGATAGAGCCATTTTATACTCAATCTTTATAGTATAAATTGTGTTAAATTATTATTGATTGTATAGAAATCATAAGAAAATGGTACTTTAATTCTATCATCGTGATAAATCAAGTTAAATAGAGTCAAGGATGCCAATTCAAGTATTTTAGAGAAGTCATCTACAACTTGGATCAAGACAAGAAATTACACCACCGGAGGAAGCACGGTTTGAGGCACGGCCAAGCTTCAAACCGTGTTACACACTGGACAAGAAGGCGAAAATGAGGACTTTGAACAGAGAGAGACACGGCTTAAGGTACGGCCGTAGTGGAACCTGTGGGATAAACCGTGCTTGAAGCCGTGGTGGAAGATAGTTGTGCCAAGGAAAAGAAAGTGTGGAACATCAACCAGATGAAGACACGTCTTGAAATCTAGCCGTGGGTGTAACCGTGCTACACACTGGACACGGATGAAGACTTGAAGATTATGCACAGACGAAGGCACGACTTGAAATCTGGTCGTGTATGTAACCGTGGTTCATACTGGGCGCGGTTGAAGACTTGAAGAATATGCACAGAGGATGGCACGGCTTAACCCACGGCCGTGTGTTGGGGCGTGCCAGGCAGACGTATCTTCACTTCTCGAAATCTACTAGAAAAAGGAAAGATATTTTCGTATCTTACTAGCAAAAGATCACATGCTATCCATCTAATAGTATAAATAGAGCCAACCTTAGAGGGTTAGGAGAACTTTTGAACTTTGGGATCTGGGAATCTTGGATCTTGAAGAAGGAAACACGGAGGCAGAGCAAGCAACCGGGTTCATTATGTTTTTACTTTTTATTTTCGTTTTATTAATGAACATGTGTAGCTAAGCTACTTTTCTAGCCAAAGGGTCATAGATGTTTAATTCTCCACGAATTGTGAGGTCTAATTGACTTGTATTTATTCTATTCTTTGCTTTCGGGTATTCATATATCTTCTAATCGTTTTGTCATTATTATCTTTGTTGATTGGTATGAATAGAGCTCTTCTACTCAATTAGCAAGTTAATATATTGTCAACTAGCACGTCAAATCCGTAATTGTTTGATTGTTCTAGTCTTTGTGACGCAATAACATGTTTGGTTATAAAAGAGATGATCGAATTCATGTTATGGAGGTATGTGATCATGTTTAAATAGGTTATCTTATAATCTACTGGCATGAATTGGTAGTCTCTCTAGATCTTAATGCTATTGATAGATTAAATCCTAAGTGCTTGTCTAAGGGTTGTTTAATCAATAAGAGAAATAATTCAAAGCGCTTGTCGGAGGTTATCGAGGAAGTAAGGAGAGATAGGTTATTAGAGCTTGTTAATAACCATAACCAATTTATCTAGGAACAAGAATAGAGAACATTTGCATCGATGATCAATTCTTAGAATTAAACCATCTTGATTCCTTTGGCTAGGCTTTTTATCAATATACAACTTTCTTAACTTGTTTTAACTTTTTTCAATTCACAAACCAACCCCCCCCCCCCCCCCCCCCCCCCCCCCCCCATTTTCCTTTTCCTTTTATTCTCTTTGAATAGAAATATCTCTACCAATCCCTATGGATTCGACTCTACCCACCACTATATGCAAATCATATAATTGTCTAGGTGTAGGTTTTATTTTTGTTGGACTCGACACCCATCAAATTTTGGCGCCGTTGCCGGGGATTGGTGTCAAATTTATTTCTATTCTTGTATGACTCGTTCTTCTCAGACAGGTGAACTGATTTATAATCCGGTGATTGAGAAGGCTCTAAAGAGACTACGACAAGAAGCTAGATCATCCCCCGGACCGAACTTAGTATCGGACTTGTCAGATTCATCCTTTGATTCTGAAAAAGAGGAAGACATGGCAAATCTCGAGAGAACCTTAAGGGAGTTGGCTGCGCCGGATGTGAATCAACAACCACTTTGTATTCACTACCCCGAACTAGCCGTAGAATTCGAATTGAAATCTGGGTTGATACATCTGCTACCTACATTTCATGGTCTTGAAAATGAAGATCCTCACAAGCATTTGAAAGAATTCCATATAGTGTGTTCTAGTATGAGGCTACAAGGAATAACCGATGATCAAATCAAGCTACGTGCTTTTCCATTTTCTTTAAGTACTAAAGCTAAAGATTGGTTGTTTTATTTGCCCCCAGGTTCTATCACCACTTGGACTGATATGGTGAGACTCTTCTTGGATAAATTCTTCCCCGCATCCAGAGCCGCTGGTATAAGAAGAGAAATTTGTGGTATAAAACAAAGGGACACCGAGACTCTTCATGAGTATTGGGAAAGGTTCAAGCAACTGTGTGCAAGCTGCCCACAACATGGGATATCCGAACAACTCCTCATCCAATATCTCTACGAAGGCCTACTTCCGATGGAAAGAAAGATGATGGATGCTGCAAGTGGAGGCGCCATAGTAAACAAAACCCCTGGTCAAGCTAGGGAATTGATCTCCATTATGGCTGCTAATTCACAACAATTTGGTATAGGCACGATATGTCTTCAAGGAAGGTAAATGAGGTAAGTGTGTCTAACCTTGAACATCAAATTTCTAATCTTACCTCCCTTGTGCAGCAGCTAGCTCTTGGAAATACCCAAAAGGTGAAAGCTTGTGGAATTTGCGCTGCTCCTAATCATCCGACCGACATGTGCCCCACATTGCAAGATGACAACCATGAACACGCCAACGCTGTAGGCGGATTTCCAGGACAACCACAAAGGAAATATGACCCCTACTCGAATACTTACAATCCTGGATGGAGGGATCATCCTAACTTCTGATGTGGCAATAACCCTCAACATGTCCAACAATTCCAGCCAAAGCCATCACACCACGTACCCCAAGCTCCTTCCACTTCAGGTATGCCCCTTGAGGATATTGTTAAGTCTCTAGCTGTGAATACCAAACAATTTCAGGAGGAAACAAAGCAAAGCATTCAAAACTTGGAGCATCAGGTAAGCCAACTTGCTTCAGCTGTCAATAGGTTAGAAACTCAAGGTAAGTTACCTTCTCAAACTATTCCAAACCCGAAGCAAAGCGTTAATGCCATTACCTTGAGAAGTGGAATAGAATTGCAGGGATCAAATAAGAAAGGACATCTGTCTAATCTTGAGGAAGAGACCAAGAAAGAGAGTTCGACTCCGAGCCAGCAAGGTGACCAGATTAGCAAGTCACTAGTTAAGCCATCGAAGGTCACATTGATACCACCTCCTTTCCCCTCCAGATTAGCGAAATCCAAGAAGGAAGCGGAAGAAAAAGAGATTCTGGAAACTTTTCACAAAGTCGAGGTAAATATTCCTTTACTTGATGCAATTAAGCAAATACCGCGCTATGCTAGATTACTCAAGGACTTATGCACTAACAAAAGGAAGCTCAAAGGAAATGAAAAGATTAGTGTGAGTGAAAATGTTTCCGCCATTATTCAGAAGAAGCTCCCTCCTAAATGCGAGGATCTAGGTATGTTTACTATCCCTTGCAAAATAGGTAATCTTGGAATCGCTAAAGCCATGTGTGATCTAGGAGCTTCTATCAATGTCATGCCATTGTCTGTTTATCAACGTTTAAATGTTGGTCCTTTAAAGGAAAAGGGTATTATTGTTCAACTTGCTGATAGGTCTAATGTTTATCCTGAGGGAGTTCTAGAGGATGTTTTAGTTCAAGTCAATGGGTTGGTTTTTCCTGCTGATTTTTATGTGCTTGACATGGACGATAGTGATTCTCATACTTCATCACTGATATTATTAGGGCGACCATTCCTTAAGACTTCTAAAACGAAAATCGATGTAAATGATGGCACCCTCACTATGGAATTTGATGGTGAAGTGATTAGATTTAACATTTATGATGCCATGAAACACCCTAACGATATCTCTCCTGTTTTTTTTGCGGATGTTATTAACCCATCTCCTGTTTTTGTTGCAGATGTTATTAACCCATTACCACAGGCACCAAGGCTGGAATCCAATTCCTTATCCGAATATTTAGCCAGGAACGTCTAGCCAAAGACGTTAAAGAAAGGCGCTTCATGGGAGGCAACCCATGTAAAAAAAAAAAAAGTTTTGTTTTACATTAGTTTTGGTTTGTTTTAGTTTTGTTTTGTTTTAGTTTAGTTTGTTTTCATTTTAGTGTAGTTTTGAACTCTTTGGATCGGCTGCAGCAAGGATACATATCATTAGATGACACTTTCCAGAGCTTAAAGGGAGCACTCCAATACTAGGGAAGTACCAATATTTCCTTTCTCTTATTCTCTAATGTCCTTTATGTTGTTAATTCCTCTTCAATTGTGCTAAATTAGGAACAGTGAGGACACTGTTCAAGCTAAGTGTGGGGAAGAGGATAATAAAATATAGAGAATAGAGAACTAACTTATACTCTGAATGTTTGTCCTTAAGCAATTTTAAGCCAATTTTTTTTCAAAAGTATCATGAAATCTAGAGATTGTACTAAATGTTGTAATAAGCATCTACAAAATGTGAAATTGACTTGTTCAAATGTTTTACTCACCCACTGCTGTGATTAGAATACATGGTTAAAATTAAGTAGTGAAATCTTTAAGAAACAAATTTACTTTGTATTTAGCTTTAGAATTGGAAGTCTAAGAGTAAGTCGAGTCCCTAAGTGAAAAATAAACAAGTTTACTTCTAGGTTATATTAGCTACTGTATACTCTTTGAAGTTGTTTGTAAAACAATCATAACACTTAGTGAAAAAAAAAAAAAAAAGAATCAAGCATAGCCATTACTCCAATGATTCAACTAATTGAGTTAAGAGTATTCAAACTTGAATGTTAGAGTGAGGAAGAGTCCGTAGGGGTATCTCAAAACCCGGTCACTTGAGTGATGAGCCCGGGATGTTGCCGACTCAATGAACTCACTATAACGATAAGAGCGAAAAAGGCAAAAGTTCATGAAAAGAAGCGGGCAAAAACCCGTCAAAATAGATGCTTGAATAAATCAAAAGAACATGAATGTGAACATTCATTGAATAAAACAAAGATGTATAAGGAAGAATATCTAGCAAAGATCTTATACTATATGCTTTTACTTTATGTTGCAAGGATTATATGTTTGCTAATGTCCAATGAAGTTTAATTGGGTGTTTTTCCTTAGTGGATTAAGTATTTACTTTTGGAATAAAAATTCTTTTGCTAAACTTGAGGATTAAAGTTTGTTTTGTTTAGATTAGCTATTGAATTTTGTCCATAGTAATTTGATCACAGAAAACCAAATGGGTTGAAGTAGTAGACATTAAATTACAAGTCATGAATTACAAATGAATAAGATGCTTGGAATGATGAAAAGAATGTTTGTATAATCTATGATAGATTTCTCAATTGATTTGATGCAGTTGCTTGAGGACAAGCAAGGGTTTAAGTGTGGGGGAATTTGATAGAGCCATTTTATACTCAATCTTTATAGTATAAATTGTATTAAATTATTATTGATTTTATAGAAATCATAAGGAAATGGTACTTTAATTCTAACATCGTGATAAATCAGGTTAAATGGAGTCAAGGATGCCAATTCAAGTATTTTAGAGAAGTCATCTACAACTTGGATCAAGACAAGAAATTACACCACTGGAGGAAGCACGGTTTGAGGCACGGCCAAGGTTCAAACCGTATTACACACTAGACAAGAAGGCGAAAATGAGGACTTTGAACAGAGAGAGACACGGCTTAAGGCACGGCCGTGGTGGAACCTGTGGGATAAACCGTGCTTGAAGCCGTGGTGGAAGATAGATGTGCCAAGGAAAAGAAAGTGTGGAACATCAACCAGATGAAGACACAGCTTGAAATCTAGCCGTGGGTGTAACCGTGCTACATACTGGACACGGATGAAGACTTGAAGATTATGCACAGACGAAGGCACGGCTTGAAATCTGGTCGTGTATGTAACCGTGGTTCACACTGGGCGCGGTTGAAGACTTGAAGAATATGCACAGAGGATGGCACGGCTTAACCCACGGCCGTGTGTTGGGGCGTGCCAGGCAGACGTATCTTCACTTCTCGAAATCTACTTGAAAAAGGAAAGATATTTTCGTATCTTGCTAGCAAAAGATCACATGCTATCCATCTAATAGTATAAATAGAGCCAACCCTAGAGGGTTAGGAGAACTTTTGAACTTTGGGATCTGGGAATCTTGGATCTTGAAGAAGGAAACGCGGAGGCAGAGCAAGCAACCGGGTTCATTATGTTTTTACTTTTTATTTTCGTTTTATTGATGAACATGTGTAGCTAAGCTACTTTTCTAGCCAAAGGGTCATAGATGTTTAATTCTCCACGAATTGTGAGGTCTAATTGACTTGTATTTATTCTATTCTTTGCTTTCGGGTATTCATATATCTTCTAATCGTTTTGTCATTATTATCTTTGTTGATTGGTATGAATAGAGCTCTTCTACTCAATTAGCAAGTTAATATATTGTCAACTAGCACGTCAAATCCGTAATTGTTTGATTGTTCTAGTCTTAGTGATGCAATAACATGTTTGGTTATAAAAGAGATGATCGAATTCATGTTATGGAGGTATGTGATCATGTTTAAATAGGTTATCTTATAATCTACTGTCATGAATTGGTAGTCTCTCTAGATCTTAATGCTATTGATAGATTAAATCCTAAGCGCTTGTCTAAGGGTTGTTTAATCAATAAGAGAAATAATTCAAAGCGCTTGTCGGAGGTTATCGAGGAAGTAAGGAGAGATAGGTTGTTAGAGTTTGTTAATAACCATAACCAATTTATCTAGGAACAAGAATAGAGAACATTTGCATCGATGATCAATTCCTAGAATTAAACCATCTTGATTCCTTTGGCTAGGCTTTTTATCAATATACAACTTTCTTAACTTGTTTTAACTTTGTTCAATTCACAAACCAACCCCCCCCCCCCCCCCCCCCCCCCAATTTCCTTTTCCTTTTATTCTCTTTGAATAGAAATATCTTTACCAATCCTTGAGGATTCGACTCTACTCACCACTATATGCAAATCATATAATTGTCTAGGAATAGGTTTTATTTTTGTTGGACTCGACACCCATCAGTTTCTTACTGGATTGAATAGAGAAATTCAAAATGTCGTGGGATTGCAGCATTATGTAGAATTGGAAGATATGGTTCATATGGCTATAAAGGTTGAGAACCAACATAGGAGGAATGGTAGTAGTACTACACGGTTTCAACAGGGTGCTGGTTCATCCGCCTGGAAGACTAACCAATGGAAGAAGGAAGAAAAGCCTTTACCCACCAAACCAAAAGGAGAGCAGAGGCAAGTGGGTTCTACTCCTCATAACCAAGGTAAACCTGATTCTTCTACTCCTAGAAATCGTGACATTAGATGTTTTAAATGCTAAGGTAGAGGCTATATTGCTAGTCAATGTCCGAATAGGCGTGTTATGATTCTACGTGATGATGGTGAGTATAAGACTAAGGGGGATAGTGAAGAGGATGATATGCCTCCATTAGAGGACGTTAGTGATGATGAGGAGCCTGCAGTAGGGAGGTTAGTGGCAGTAGTAAAGAGAGCTTTGAATGTGCAGGTGAAGGAAGAAGAGGAGGTGCAACGAGAGAATATCTTTCATACTAGATGTTATCTAGGTGATCATATTTGCAGTTTGATCATTGATGGAGGAAGTTGCACTAATGTGGTGAGTAATTTTATTGTTGAGAGGCTGGGACTCAATACTACTAAACACCCTAGTCCATATATATTGCAGTAGCTGAATGATAGTGGCGAGACTAAGGTGAGTAAGCAAGCCTTGATTGCTTTTCGCATCGATAGGTATGAGGATGAGGTTGTTCATGATGGCTTTTCTAACAAGTATACGCTTGTTCACCAAGGAAAAAGCTTTAATCTTAAACCTTTAACACCTAAACAGGTGTATGAGGATTAGTTGCAGCTACAACAGTCTTTTGCAAAATATAAGGTGAGTGAAAAACAGAGGAAGAGCGAGAAAGAAAAAGACAATGAGAAAGAAAAGGAACACAAAAGTCGATATCAAAAGGAAAAAGAGAGGAAGGCTGGAAAGAGTGTGAGAGACCAAGTTGAAGGGGGATCAACTTTGGTGGTGAGTGAAAAGGAGAGTGCAGCCTTGCAAAAGGAGAGTTGTGTGGCAAGAGCGAGTGTAGTGAGGAGAGCATTAGTGATGAAGCAACCTATGCTGTTGCTGGTTTTTAAGGAAACTTATTTGAATACTAATGAACTATTTAACTCTTTGCCTAGTGTGGTTATGTCTATTGTGCAGGACTTTGAAGATCTCTTCCCTAAGGAGATTCCAAAGGGATTACCACCTATTCGTGGTATTGAGAACCAGATTGAACTAGTACCCGGAGCATCAATTCCAAACAAACCGGCTTATAGGAGCAATCCAGAGGAGACAAAGGAACTCCAAAGGCAGGTCGATGAGTTAATGGAGAAGGGGTACGTGAGAGAAAGCATGAGCCCATGTGTAGTGCCTGTGATTTTGGAGCCTAAGAAGGATGAGTCATGGAGAATGTGTGTTGACTGCCGTGCCATCAACAACATCACGGTAAAGTATCTTCATCCCATTCCTCGCTTAGATGACATGTTAGATGAGTTACACGGGTCTAGTGTCTTTTCCAAAATTGATTTGAAAAGCGGATATCACCAAATTAGAATGAAAGAAGGTGGTGAATGGAAAACCGCATTTAGAACAAAATATGGATTGTATGAGTGGTCAGTAATGCCTTTTGGTTTAACTAACGCACCTAGTACTTTTATGAGACTTATGAACCATGTTTTGAGGACTTTTATTGGAAAATTTGTGGTTGTCTATTTTGATGATATCCTCATTTACAGCAAGAGTTTGGAGGACCATATATCTCACTTGAGGGATGTTTTAGAAGTGCTTCGAAAGGAGCAATTATATGCTAACCTCAAGAAGTGCACTTTTTGCACAGACAAACTTGTGTTTCTTGGTTTTGTTGTTAGTGTACAGGGAATACAGGTTGATGAAGAAAAGATTCGTGCGATCTAAGAATGGCCTAGTCCAACTAATGTATGTAACGTGCGGAGTTTCCATGGACTAGAGAGTTTTTACAGGAGATTTGTGAAGGGTTTCAGCACCATTGCAACACCACTTACTGAGGTAATTAAGAAGAATGTGGGGTTTAGATGGGGAGAGCAATAAGAGAAGGCCTTTCAGACACTTAAAAATAAGCTAACTCAGGCGCCATTACTTGCTTTACTTAATTTTGCTAAAACTTTTGAAATTGAGTGTGATGCTTCAGGATTAGGTATTGGAGCAGTGCTCATGCAAGAGAGAAGACCAATTGCATTCTTTAGCGAGAAGCTAAGTAGGGTAACCTTGAACTACCCTACTTATGACAAGGAGTTATATGCCTTGGTTTGAGCACTGGAGACTTGGCAACACTATCTTTGGCCAAAAGAGTTCGTGATCCACATTGACCATGAATCGTTGAAGTACTTGAAGGGACAACATAAGCTAAACAAAAGGCATGCTCGTTGGGTGGAGTTCATCGAAACATTTCCCTATATCATCTACTACAAGCAAGGTAAAGAGAATGTTGTTGCTGATGCACTTTCTAGAAGGTATGCTCTTATCTCTACTCTTAGTTCTAGATTGCTTAGTTTTGAGCACATTAAAGAATTGTATGCTACCGATTGAGATTTTTGTGAGGAGTATGTGCATTGTGAGAAGAGTGGTCATGGTAAGTTTTATAAACATGAAGGATTATTGTTTAGGGAGAGTAGACTATGCATTCTAATTTGTTCTTTAAGAGAATTACTAGTGAGGGAGTCTCATGGAGGAGGTTTAATGGGACATTTTGGAGTAGCTAAAACCTTAGGGGTATTGCAGGAACATTTCTATTGGCCTCACATGAAACGAGATGTTGAGAGGATTTGTAAGTGATGTGTCACGTGTAAGCAAGCAAAATCTAGAGTCCAACCTCAAGGGCTTTATACCCCACTTCCCATTCCTCATGAGCCTTGGGTAGATATTTCTATGGATTTTGTGTTAGGATTACCCAGGTCTAGACATGGTCGAGATTCTATTTTTGTAGTCATGGATAGATTCTCTAAAATGGCACATTTCATTCCTTGTCACAAAATAGATGATGCTTGCAATATTGCTAATTTGTTCTTTAGGGAAGTTGTGAGATTACATGGTATGCCTAGAACAACCGTATCGGATAGAGATGCTAAGTTCTTGAGCTACTTCTGGAAGACCTTGTGGGCTAAGTTAAGAACTAAGTTATTGTTTTCTACTACTTGTCATCCACAGACTGATGGTCAAACTGAGGTAGTAAATCGAACTTTATCTACTTTGTTGAGGGCTGTCATTAAAAAGAATATTAAAAGTTGGGAGGATTGTTTGTCGCATGTTGAATTTGCTTATAATCGCACCATGCATTTTGCTACTAAGTTTACTCCTTTCGAAATTGTGTATGGTTTTAATCCACTAACTCCTTTGGATTTATCACCTCTGCCTATTTTTTAGTATGTTAATCTAGATGGCAAGAAGAAAGCAGAATTTGTTAAACAGATCCATGGGAAGGCAAGGCTAAACATTGAGCGAAGAATAGAGCAGTCTGTGAAACAAGCCAACAAGGGTCGTCGACAAGCTGTCTTTGAACCTGGAGACTGGGTTTGGGTTCACATGCACAAAGAGCGGTTTCCTGTGCAGCATCAATCTAAATTACTTCCTAGAGGCGATGGACCATTTCAAATTCTTGAGCGCATCAATGATAATGCATACAAGATAGATTTACCAGGTGAGTATTAAGTAAATGCTACATTTAATGTTGCTGATTTGAGTCCTTTTTGATACGAACCACGCCAATCCGTGACGAAACCCAATACCAATACGTTCGGAAATTCGTTGCCTAAGACGCCCAAACACCTAAAGTGGAAAACCGCGACCCGTTGTCTATAACTGAGACAAGAACCTTGGTATAAAAGTGAAGACGCCACAATTGGGATGGAAGACCGATTGATAAGTCGGGATGAACGCCACGGAAATCAATTCGATAAGTTCGGTTTAGTTCATGAAGAACCAAGAGAGGTTCCTCTCAAAAGTGTTTATTGTTCAATGATGTCTAATCTTAATGTTCTAAACCCTAGGAGCTTTTATACTAGGGTTACAATTCGTGTAAAAAATAAGTCCAAAACGACGTAGTTTAGTTAAGTGACATAAAAACGCGAAACAGAATAAGCTAGCCGACAGGGGATACACGGCCTGTGTACACGCCCGTGTACTTTGGCCGTGTACTTGTCTGTGCAACTTCTGGCAACATACACGCCCGTGTACTTTGACCGTGTATTTATCTGTGCAACTTCTAGCAACATACACACCCGTGTACTTTAGCCGTGTATCTTTCTGTGGATTTGCTTGACTCCATACACGGCCATGCCTTTTAACCGTGTATCTAGCCGTATATCATTCTAGGCAATCTTGAGAGTCCTACACGGCCGTGCCTTGAAAGTACACGCCCTCTTCAACTCGTGTCCAGTATAACTTGTACAAAAGCAAAGGTCTTCCAATGGTTGTTCCAATTCGTTCCAACTCCATGATTGCTCCAATCCTTTCCGGCTTCATGGACAACCTTTATTAACCCGTTAAGTGCTTCCTTGATTCGTTTTGCTCGATTTCTTGTGATCGGTCCAGGCAGCACTTCAAGAGGATCCACATTTCTTCTTCCGGCTTGGCTCTCATCATGGATCTCATCATTCCCCTTCTCTTGAAAAGGATTTGTCCTCAAATCATTGCCTGCATCAAATGGACTCAGATCAATGACATTAAACATGACACTTACTGGATACTCACCTGGTAGATCTTTCTTGTATGCATTATCATTGATGTGCTCAAGACTTTGAATTGGTCCATCACCTCTAGGAAGTATTTTAGATCTACACTGTACGAGAATCTGCTCTTTATGCATGTGAACCCAAATCCAATCTCCAGGTTCAAAAACAGCTTGTCGACAACCCTTGTTGGCTTGTTTCACATACTGCTCAGTTCTTCGCTCAATGTTTAGCCTTCTCAAGAAATCTGCCTTAGAATCAGCTTCAAAACTCACAAACTTGTTAAGTTGTAATGGCCATAAATAAATAGTAACCAATGGATTAAAACCATACACAATCTCAGATGGTGAACAATGAATAATGCTATTTAAAGCCCTATTACATGCAAAGTCCACAAATGGTAGGCAATCCTTCTAAGTCCTAATGTTCTTCTCTATGATTGCCCCTAACAATTGAATTAATGTCCTGTTAACCACATCAATTTGCCCATCAGTTTGTAGGTGACAGATAGTTGAAAACATCCATTTAGTTCCAAACTTTTCCCACAATACTCTCCAATAATGACTCGAAATCTTTACATCCCGATCACTAACAATGTTACTAGGTATACCATGCAGACGCAATACCTTTCTAAAGAACAATTCAACAATGTGTATAGCATCATCAGTTTTATGACTAGGAATGAAATGAACCATTTTAAAAATCCTATCCACAATCACAAAATTAGAATCTCGACTATGCTTAGGCCTAGATAATCCTAACACAAAATCTATGGAAATATCTATCCAAGGCTCATGAGGAATGACACTATACTCATATAACCAATCTAAGAAGTCATCTAAACACGGAATGGGATGACGATACTTTACCGTAATGTTGTTGATGGCATGGCAGTCAACACACATTCTCCATGTCCCATCCTTGTTAGGCACTACACATGGACTCATGCCTTCTCTCACGTATCCCTTCTCTAGTAATTCATCAAACGGCCTCTGGAGTTCCTTCAAAAAGACATTTTCAAAGTCCTGCACAAGAGACACAACCACACTAGGCAAAGCATTAGATAATTCATTAGTAATCAAACATGTTTCCTTACAACCCAGAAACAACATAGGTTGCCTCATCACTAACGCTCTCCTTACTACACTCGCTCTTGCCACATAACTCTCCTTTTGCAAGGCTGCACTCTCCTTTTCACTCACCACCAAAGTTGATCCCCTTTAACTTGGCCTCTCACACTCTTTCCAGCCTTCCTCTCCTTTTCCTTTTGATCTTGACTTTTATATTCTTTTTTCTTCTCATTGTCTTTTGCTCTCTCACTCTCACTCTGCTTTTCACTCACCTTATGTTTTGCAAAAGACTGTTGTAGCTGCAATTGGTCCTCATACACTTGTTTAGGTGTTAAAGGTTTAAGGTTAAAGCTTTTCCCTTGGTGAACAAGTGTATACTTGTTAGAAAAGCCATCATGAACAACCTTCCTATCAAATTGCCATGGCCTCCCCAACAACACATGACATGCTTGCATTGGCACTACATCGCATAACACCTCATCCTCATACCTACCAATGCGAAAACCAATCAAGGCTTGCTTACTCACCTTAGTCTCACCACTATCATTCAACTACTGCAATTTATATGGACTATGGTGTCTAACAGTTTTAAGCCCCAGCCTCTCAATAATAAAATTGCTCACTACATTGGTGTAACTTCCCCCATCAATAATCAAACTACAAATGTGATCTCCTAGACAACATCTAGTATGAAATATATTTTCTCTTTGCACCTCTTCTTCTTCCTTCACCTGCACATTCAAAGCACTCTTCACTACCGCTACTAGCCTTCCCATGGCAGGCTCCTCATTATCACTAGCATCCTCTAATGGTGGCATATCATCTTCTTCACTATCCCCCTCAGTCTCATACTCGCCATCATCACGCAAAATCATCACACGCCTATTTGGACATTGACTAGCAATATGGCCTCTACCTTGACATTTAAAGCATCTAATGTCACGATTTCTAGAAGTAGAAGATTCAGGGTTACCTTGATTACCAGAAGTAGAACCCGCTTGCCTCAGCTCTCCTTTTGGTTTGGTGGGTAAAGGCTTTTCTTCTTTCTTCCATTGATTAGTCTTCCAAGTGGATGAACCATTACCCTGTTGAAATCGTGCACTACTACTACCCTTCCGCTTGTGCTGGTTCTCAACCTTTATAGCCATGTGAACCATATCCTTCAATTCTACATAATGCTGCAATTCAACCACATTTTGGATTTCCCTATTCAACCCAGCAAGGAATCTAGCCATTGTAGCCTCTCTATCCTCTTCTACATTCGCCCTAATCATAATGACTTCCATCTCCTTGAAATACTCATCCATACTTCGGCTTCCCTGCCTCAGAGTTTGCAACTTGTTGTGCAATTCACGATAGTAATACGCAGGTATAAGCCGCTTTCTCATCACTATCTTCATCTCTTCCCAAGACTCAATAGGTGGCTCGCCACTCCTTCTTCTATTCAACATTAATTGATCCTACCACACTATAGCATAATCTGAAAATTCAATGGCAGCAAGTTTCACCTTCTTTCTCCCACTATAATTGTGACAATCAAACACCATCTCCACCTTTTTCTCCCATTCTAAATACGCCTCGGGATCATTCTTCCCTTGGAACGGAGGAATCTTCATCTTTATGCTACTCAATTGATCATCCTCTCTATTCCTATCTCCTCTATCTTCCCATTCTCTAGTTCCTCTATTTCGACCACTATAACCTCTATAACTCCCAACAGAAGGCTCATACAAATCATCATCCGTCATTTCATCTCCACCCCTCGGTACTCTCCTAGAACGACTCTCCCTCTTACACCCTTGGAATACATTTGTGGATTGCTCTAGTCTTTGCTCTACCGTCTCATGAATTTGTTCCATTTCCTCCTGAAACATTCTCTTCATTTCTCCCCTCAACGCCTCAATTACTAACCTAGCATCAAACCTTCCCCTCTCACCTTTAGGAGAATGTTGTCTCGACATAGTTCCTGCAGAAAAGATTAGTACAACACAGATATATATAGGATCAAACCTCACGATACACTCCCTTACGTGTTTCGCTCAAATGATGATATCACACAGTCACTCGTGTATTCTTACAAACAACGATGATATCACTCACCAATTTCCTCTTCTCAATTCTCTTGGAACTAACCCGAACAACACCAATTTCCTTCCGTAGAATTCAAAACCAACTCTAGGGTTCGTAAAATTTTCCTCTATTTTTCTATCCGAATTTTTCTTTTTGTCTCTGTTTTTGGCTTTGATCACGTTTCTCTTTTCTTTTCTTTTCCCTTCTTTTTTTTTTGTCGTGACTTTTTACTTTTTTTTTTTGAATCGACTAGTAAACACTACACTATCAAAAGACAATTAATATTGCAGAATTGAACACGATAATTGATATGAACGATTGGAGTTAGGGTTTTTGATATTACCTTCCTCAACCGAACTTGATGTTTTAACAAACTTAAGCTTTGATACCAAACTGATACGAACCACGCCAATCCGTGACGAAACCCAATACCAATACGTTCGGAAATTCGTTGCCTAAGACGCCTAAACACCTAAAGTGGAAAACCGCGACCCGTTGTCTATAAGTGAGACAAGAACCTTGGTATAAAAGTGAAGACGCCACAATCGGGATAGAAGACCGATTGATAAGTCGGGATGAACGCCACGGAAATCAATCCGATAAGTTCGGTTTAGTTCATGAAGAACCAAGAGAGGTGCCTCTCAAAAGTGTTTAATGTTCAATGATGTCTAATCTTAATGTTCTAAACCCTAGGAGCTTTTATACTAGGGTTACAATTCGTGTAAAAAACAAGTCCAAAACGACGTAGTTTAGTTAAGTGACATAAAAACGTGAAACAGAACAAGCTGGCCGATAAGGGATACACGGCCTGTGTACACGCCCGTGTACTTTGGCCGTGTACTTGTCTGTGCAACTTCTGGCAACATATACGCCCGTGTACTTTGACCGTGTATCTGTCTGTGCAACTTCTGGCAACATACACGCCCGTGTACTTTAGCCGTGTATCTTTCTGTGGATTTGCTTGACTCCATACACGGCCGTGCCTTTTAACCGTGTATCTAGCCGTGTATGATTCTAGGCAATCTTAAGAGTCCTACACGGCCGTGCCTTGAAAGTACACGCCCTCTTCAACCCGTGTCCAGTATAACTTGTACAAAAGCAAAGGTCTTCCAATGGTTGTTCCAATCCGTTCCAACTCCATGATTGCTCCAATCCTTTCCGGCTTCATGGAAAACCTTTATTAACTCGTTAAGTGCTTCCTTGAATCGTTTTGCTCGATTTCTTGTGATCGGTCCAGGCAGCACTTTAAGAGGATCCACATTTCTTCTTCCGGCTTGGCTCTCATCATGGATCTCATCACTTTTGATGTAGGCGATGATTTGAGGACAAATCATTTTCAGGAGGAGGGGATTGATGAGAGCCATGATGGGAGCCAAGCCAGAAGATGGAATGTGGATCCTCTTGAAGTGCCACCTGGACTGATCACAAGAACTCGAGCGAAACGATTAAAGGAAGCGCTTAACGGGTTGATAAAGGATGTCCATGAAGTCGGAAAGGATTGGAGCAATCATGATGTTGGAAAGGATTGGAACATACATGGGAATGCCCTTGCTCTTGTACAAGTCATAAGAGATATGGGTTGAAGAGGGTGTGTCTGTACAAGGCACGGCCATGTAGGAGTCTGGAGGTTACACAGAATCATACACGGTCGTATACACGGTTCAAAGGCATGGCCGTGTATGGTGTCAAGGATTTCCACAGAAAGATACACAACTAAAAGTACACGATCGTGTATAGTGTCAAGAATTTCCACAGAAAGATACACGACTAGAAGTACACGGTCGTGTACATGTTGATGTTAGGGGGAGAATGTTAAGTTCTCTAATTTAGTTTTGATGTTAACAAAAGAGGAATGAGTGTAATGAATGTTTAAGATAGCACGTAATTTTTTCTAAAGTTAAACAAGGAGACAGAAGCTTGTTCAGAACCTTCAAAAGTGTTATAAAGACTATTTTTGTTTTGACAGAAGGTGTTTCAGAAGTTGTGTAGTGTATCCGTAGTTATTGTGGTAACCTTTCAGAAGCATTTTCAGAACCTTCATAACAGGAGAATAGTTGACAGGTTTGTTTTAGAAGCATTTTCAGAACCTTCAGGACAGTTAACAGGTTTGCTTCAGAAGCACTTTCAGAACCTTTCATGTCTGTTACGAATTTTTCCAGATTACGTTCTAAATTTTCTATCGATAGTTTTAATAAATTTCAAGGCCTAGCTCCACGTGTCAAGTATTTTTGGGTAACATACTTGATGTGTTTTACTAAAGTTGGATTTTATATCAAAGGTTTTTTTAATTTACATAAAGTTTTACAAGATTTTATTCAAAGATTTCATTTTATGATAAAGTGAGATCATATAGGATTTACAAGTTTTATCCAGATTTAAAATTGGATATTTGTACTATATTTTAGGAGATCCAGCAGTTACAAAGATAAGGATAAGAGATATGGTTGTTATATCAAGATATGGTTCCACAATGTGAGGGATATCTTCAACA
Organism: Laguncularia racemosa; assembly: GCA_037954665.1. NCBI lineage: Eukaryota > Viridiplantae > Streptophyta > Magnoliopsida > Myrtales > Combretaceae > Laguncularia > Laguncularia racemosa. The sequence continues at coordinate 44,753 of JBBMOL010000316.1, read as the reverse complement.
AACTTGATCCAAGAGATATATCCAAAGAAGATCTCGGTCAAACTAATTATCCAAGCTTATCCTCAACAAGAATATCACGAATGCAGATCTTCCTCAATAGATCCAACTTATTTTTGAATTGAAAATTCAAAAATAAATTCAAGATTATCACGTGGAAAGTAGCCGTTATATTTTCTCCATATATAAAGTGTTTAATTTAAATGAAAAAGAAGAGGGGAGAACGTTGAAACACCAGAAGAAAGAACGTTGTTGAAAGAAAAATTACATACGAGAAGAAAAGACTCATACATCTTCAAGCAAATATCTTTACATATATATGTGATCTAGAGGAAATTTGTTATTCCTCATTGTTGTTATTGTTGAGATTCCTTTCGTGGAAAGGGAATTGTTTGTTATTTCATCACTGTAGTTGAGTGATTAGCTTAGTGAAGAAGCTAGAAAGACTCAACAGTGAGACTTTGCCTTAAAGTGGCTTGTGTTGTATATCTTCGATTTGTTGATATAGTGAAACACAACTGGTATAGATAACCGGGACCCCGACGTGGAGCTGGAAGAGAGGACTGACGCTCGAGGTGGAACCTCTATAAATATCTGGGCATTCTATTATTCTCTACTTTTATTTACTGCACATTATTGTTCTTCATTATTGTTATTCACGTGATTTTATTAGTCAAGAGTTTTAGTTGATTCGCAAAAAAGTGAAATTTTAAGTAATTAATCAATTCACCCCCCTCTTGATTAATCTAATTAGGACCAACAATTGGTATCAGAGTAGGACTCATCTATTTTGAGTGATCCAAAATGGTTGAAAATAATGTTGCAATTAATCGAGCTCCCTACTTCGATGGCTCAAACTTCTCATATTGGAAGATGCGTATGGAAACTTACATCAAAGCTAATGATTATGATTCATGGCAGGTCATTTCACATGGAGACAGTTTGATCACCTTGAACGGAGATTCAACCTTGTCAGATTCGGAGAAGAAAATTATCGAGAAGAACAACAAAGCTAAAAATTTATTACTGACTACTATTGCTCCATCAGAGTTCTATTTAATATCATCGTGTGCTAGTGCAAAGGAGATTTGGGATATCCTATCTGATACATATGAAGGGACGGATACCATCAAGGAAACTAAGATAAATGCTTTAATTCAACAGTATGAATTATTTAAGTTTAAGTCTAATGACTATGTCAAAGATGCTTTTAACAGGTTTACAGCTATCACAAATGAGCTTGCATCACTTGGAAAGAAACTTCCAGATCCAGATCTTGTGAGGAAAATGTTGAGGATATTGCCACCATCTTGGGATGCAAAGAAAACTGCTATAGAGGAAGCTCAAGACCTAAACAAGCTAGCTCTCGGTCAATTGAGAGAAAAGCTCATGGCATATGAGTCACACATAAAGACCACGCAAAGAGGAGAAGACGGTACCAAAGGAATTGCATTTAAAGTCAAGGAAATAAAGCAAAGTGAAACTGAAACGGATGACAACGATGATGAGAAAGAAGAGGACATCAGTCTTCTAGCACGTATACTCAACAGGCTGCTCAAGAAGCAAAGAGGTAAGAAGTTTAATGTTTTCAAGAAAAGTACTGAATATAAGCATAATGATGCAGGAAAAGCGTACAAGGAGAAAGAAAAGAAGAAAGAGAAAAGGGAGATTCAATGTTATGAATGCAAAAAGCCAGGACACATCAAATACAAATGTCCAACACTGATCAAGAAAATGGAAAATTATAAAAAGAAAAGTCGAGCAATGCTAGCAACATGGAGTGATTTAGAGGATACAGAGACAAATTCAGAGGATTCAGAAGAAGAAGAGGATGAGGCAAATTTGTGCTTAATGGCTAGTTCTGAGGTACATTCTGAATCTGATGAAGATGTAACTGAAACTGACATGCTAGTAGAAATGAGTAAGCTACTAAAGGCACTAAAAAGGGCTGATACAAAATTAGCTAAGTATGAAAATGAAATAAACGCTCTTAAGAATGAAAAGGAGGTAGTAAAGCAAACAAATGCGTTACTTGCGAATGAAAATGATATCTTGAAACAAGAAAATGAATCCATGCATGTGAGTATAGAGAAACTAAGAATAGAAAATCAACTACTTGAAGCAGAAACAAGTAACATGAAGGTAAAGATTGATGAACTATCAAGCTCGTTGAAAACTACCTTTAAGAAATTTGATGAAAGTGATAAGAAATTGACTATGTTAATTTCTTCACAAAGAGTTTCGAATGAAAAACATGGGTTAGGATATGAGCATGGTTTGAGTTCAAAATCGAATCAAAATATAGTTTTTGTTAAAGCTAAGTAAGTTTTAACTGATAAATTCAAAAGTAAAGAGTACATTTCGAATACAAATATTGTTAAAAGAGGAAATACCAGAGGCTGTTACAGAAGTTATTCTGACAAGAAGTATCCACACAATGGGTACTACAGAAGCAATACCAGAAGGTATAACAGAAGTTATACAAACCAGAATTTCCAAAAACAGGTAAATGACAGGTATAGGAATGTTAATTCTTATGCATGCTTCTTCTGTAATAAATTTGGTCATATTGAGAAATTTTGCTATTATAAAAGAAATAAGCTCAGTAGTCAACAAGTAAATCGAAGAAATCAAATGAGCTTATCTTTTAAAGGGCCCAAACTTTCTTGGGTTCCTAAAAGGACTTAATTCTTTTTATTTGTACAGGGACGTGAAGCTAAAATAAGAGGAACATGGTATTTGGATAGTAGATGTTCTAGACATATGACTGGAGATGCTTCATTGTTCAATAGCATAACTTGGGAAGAAAAAGGATATGTAAAGTTTGGAGATGATGGTAGAGATAAAATAATTGCCACTGGAACGATTGCTATGCCTACGTTTCTTATTGAAAATGCATATCTTGTGCAAGGTTTAAAACATAATTTACTTAGTATTAGTCAGTTATGTGATAAAGGTTATAGAATGATTTTTGATCAAGACAAGTGCTATGCTTTTAATGAAAATGATGAAAGATTATTTGAAGGAATTAGGAAAAGAAATATCTATCTTATAAAACCAGATGAAATCAATAATGATTGTTGTTTAATTTCTTTGAATGATCATGTTTTTGCTTGGCATAAACGACTAGGACATGTTAATTTTAATCACTTAGAAAAATTATCTAAAAAGGATATTATTAAAGGATTACCTAAGATAAATATTAAACAAGATGTGAAATGTTATACTTGCTTAAAGAATAAAATGGTTTATGTCTCCCATAAAAGTAAAAATGTAATTTCAACTAAAAGACCACTTGAATTATTACATCTTGATCTTTTTGGACCTACTAGAGTCTTAAGCATGGGTGGAAGCAAATATGGACTTGTTATTGTTGATGATTTTTCAAGATACACTTGGGTTATATTCTTGCGACACAAAAGAGTTACCTTTGATTCTTTTCAAAAGTTTGCAAAACAAATACAAAATGAAAAAGGAGTTTCCATAACTAGTCATCGAACTGATCATGGAACAGAATTTCAAAATGCAAGTTTTTTAAATTTTTGTGAAAAACATGGTATATCTCATAATTTCTCAGCTCCATACACTCCTCAACAAAATGGAGTAGTGGAACGCAAGAATAGAACTTTACAAGAGATGACTAGATCTATGTTAAATGAGAGTGGAATTGCTAAGTATTTCTGGGCAGAAGTAGTTTCTACAGCTTGCTATATCATCAATAGAGTTTTCATTCGACCTATGACATCAAAGACTGCTTATGAGATGTTTTGAGGTAAGAAACCTAACGTTTCATATTTTCATATCTTTAGATCTAAATGTTTTGTGAAGAAGAACCCACTCAACCTTGGTAAGTTTGATGAAAGATCTGAAGAAGCTATTTTCTTAGGATATTCTTTAAATAGTCGTGCTTATCGTGTTTTCAATAAGTCATCAAACACTACTGAAGAATCGATAAATGTTAAGTTTATTGAGGATTTAAAGGATGTTGATTTTGATGAAGAAAAGGACTCCAATTCTAAAGCAGAAGTTAGTTCAGAACCTAAGTCAGAAGCAGCTGCTGTTAATATTCGAGGATCTGATCATCCAGAACCTATTTCAGAGGTAAATACAGAAGGTACTTTAGAAGTTGTAAGATCTGAACAAGAGGCTTCTAAAGCTTAGAAGTATAAGTCTGCACATCCTTCTGATCAAATAATAGGTAATATACAATCGGGTGTTAAAACAAGAGCTAAACTACAAAATATTGAAAATCATTTTGTGTTGTTATCTTAAATTGAACCTAGTAAGATTGAAGAAGCTTTGAATGATGCTAATTGGATTATGTCTATGCAAGAAGAATTAAATCAATTTCAAAGAAACAATGTATGGAATTTAGTGCCTAGACCTAGAGGAAAGTCTATAATTGGAACTAAATGGGTGTTTAAAAATAAATTAGATGAAGACGGTAAAATTATAAGAAATAAAGCAAGATTAGTAGCTAAAGGTTATTCACAAGAAGAAGGAATAGATTTTGATGAAACATATGCACCCGTTGCTAGACTAGAAGCAATTTGGTTAATGTTTGCATATGCATCTTATAAGGGTTTTAAAGTTTTTCAAATGGATGTAAAAAGTGCATTTTTAAATGGTTTTATAAAGGAAGACGTTTATGTGGAACAACCACCTGGTTTTGAAGATCCTTTCAAATCAGACTATGTTTTTAAATTAAATAAAACACTATATGGTTTGAAACAAGCTCCAAGAGCTTGGTATGAAAGATTGAGTATGTTTTTTATCTCTAAAGGTTTTCATAGAGGAAAAGTGGATACTACTTTATTCTTAAAAACTTTTGATAATGATATCTTAGTTATACAAATATATGTGGATGATATTATCTTTGGATCTACTAAAGAATTGTTGTGTCAAGAATTTGCTGAGACCATGCAGGCAGAATTTGAAATGTCAATGATGGGAGAGTTGACATTCTTTTTGGGACTTCAAATAAAACAAACAAAGGAAGGAATTTTTGTTCATCAAGAAAAATACACAAAACAAATATTGAAGAAATTTGGACATGATGGATGCAAAAAGGTTACAACACCTATGAGTACTTTATCAAGGTTAGACTCTGACGTAAATGGAAAGAAGGTAAGTGAAAAACTTTATAGGAGTCTTATAGGTTCTTTATTGTATTTGACTTCATCTAGACCGGATATTTTGTTCAGTGTGTGTTTGTGTGCTAGATTTCAAGCTGCACCAACAGAAATTCATTTATCAGCCGAAAAGAGAAATTTCAAATACCTAGTTAATACTTCTAATTTAGGCATATGGTATCCTAAAAATCAGAATTTTGATCTAATAGGATATTCTGATGCAGATTATGCTGGATGTAAAATTGATAGAAAAAGCACATCTGGTACTTGTCAATTCCTAGGTGATAAATTAATTTCTTGGTCTTCTAAAAAACAAAATTCTGTTGCTCTATCCATAGCTGAAGCTGAATATGTTTCTATTGGAAATTGTTGTGCACAAGTTTTATGGATAAAACAACAATTGAATGATTATGGAATAATGTTTAAAACTGTGCTAATTAAATGTGACGATACGAGTGCAATAAATTTGACAAAAAATCCAGTACATCATTCTAGGTCAAAGCATATAGAAATTAGACATCATTTTATTAGAGATCATGTGCATAATGGAGATATAAATGTTGAGTTTGTGTCAACCGATAATCAATTTGCAGATATTTTTACTAAACCTCTTGAAAAGGTAAAATTTGAATTTATTAGAAATGAATTAGGAATTTGTAACCCCTTTTGATTTTTTTTCCCCCGAAAATATTGAAAAATCTTTATTCATTTAAAATATTTTTTCTTTTCATTCGTTTTCTTTCTTCTCTAATTCTCTTTCTTCGAAATCTGTTCTCTTTCTCTCTCTCTATTTTCCTTCTCTCTCATTACAACTCCAGTGGGGCCTAAAACATCAGAACGCCTCAAACAAAAATCATTCAAAACAAAATTGTCAAACAAGCCTTTAGTGATTCATGATGAATCTTCAAACTCTTCGGAAAAATATCAAGAACCTTCCATAGAGGAGAATTGGAGTTCCCCTGATTCCGAATTTATCATAGGTTCCAAGAAGATTTCCAAAAGAAAACGAGCTGCATCTTCTTCACAAGGAAAAGGAAAAGCTATTCAAGAAATCTCTCCGCTCAAGAAAGCATCCAAGAAGCAAACGAAACAAGAGAATGTACTAACTCTGAAACCCTCAAATTCAAAATCTCTTCGAAAGAAGAAAAATGAGGTGTGTTCTTGTAGTTTTGTAGATTTTAATTTCTTTACTAGTAATGGATTTTACTGGAATGAACTGTTAGAACCCATAGGATGCATGGAACTTTGCTCTACTCAAGTTCTAGTTTATGGCGAATGTGTCAAAGAATTTTATGGAAGTTTAAGTCTTGCGGAAGGGAATGTTTTAGTTTCCAGAGTATGTGATCAAGACATTTCAATTTCTAGGGAAGATGTGATTAAATGTCTACATCTACATGAAGTAAATGATGATGTAGAGATTACGAACATGCCTAGGAATGATCTGTTTGCTGCTATAAATGGAGGATTACAAATGGATTATGGAAAAGAAGCAATGGTCATTGATTTCGAGTTGTTTCCTCGAATCATACATAAGATAATTGTTGAATGTCTATGTCCAAGGAAGGGCAGTTCTACTTCAATGTCCATAGAACATGCTCAAATTATCTATGCAATGATTAACAAAAAGAATGTGGACATGGCTTCTAGAGTCATTGATCAAATTTGGAGGAATAAAGAATGTTTGGTGTTTGGGAATATATTGATGAGATTGTTTGTATTTAAAGGGATAGTTTTGCCTACCAGCTCATCTGAACCTATTAAATTAAAGAGGATAGGTAAAGAAGTTTTTCATCATATGTCCATCTTTGTTAAGGATTGTTTGTGGTATGCGAATGATGGTGCACATTTTATCCATCAAAGGCATATGAAAAGAACTGTTCCTTTTGGAATTTCTTCAATATCTGTTCAAGAAGGAGGTTCAGAACCTAGTTCAGAACCTAGAATAGAGGTTGAAATAGATCATGGGAAGAAATCATATGGTGAAGAGGTTGGGAAGAGTGGAACAAAAGAAGTTATATCCAATGTTGATCTAGAACAAATAAAGAATGTTGTTCGAGAAAGTTTGAAACATGAACTATCGGATTTGGTTAAGACAACTTTGATAGATGAAGTTCTACAACGATCTGATCTGAGGAGACTTGAATCAATGGAGTTACAAGTTAAACAAACTTCTGATATTCTTTCTGATATCAAGAAGAATTCTGAGAAGATGATTACCGATCTCCATCACTATAGGATTCTCTATGATGAATTTAGTGTGAGAGTCAAACAAGATTTATCTAATAATGTGATTGCGTTTGATAAATTTGTCTCTCAAGTGAGGAAGATTGGAGATTCAGTTACTAACTCCTTCAAGATTTTGGACTCCAAGACGGATAAAACATCCCAATCTGTCACAAGTCTTCATGGTGAAATAAAGCTCTTCTTATCCAACAAATTTCCAGATTATGTTCGCTCTAGCGCACACATCATCGACTTGGATACTTCACCAAAGAAACCTTCGTCAACCAAACATTCCACCACTCCCTCTACCTCTCGAGTCACAAGATCTAGAAAATCTTAATTCTTTTAAACTTTGTTTTCGAATAAGTTGTAAAAGACTTTTGTTATCTTTTATGCATCGCTTAAGGGGGAGATATGCCTTTTGCTGTTAACAAAAAGGGGGAGAATGGTAAATGTTGATTCTATTATATCTATTCTATTATATCTATCAATGCTGCTTATAATGATTTTATATTGCTTATGAGTGCTTATGATCAATGTGTTTATAATAACACGATTGTGCTTAAGATTCTGTTATAGGAATATATGCTTAAACATGAAAGTTGTGTATATTTTGATTATCTAATGATGTTTTGTTATCATCAAAAAGGGGGAGAATGTTGATGTTAGGGGGAGAATGTTAAGTTCTCTAATTTAGTTTTGATGTTAACAAAAGAGGAATGAGTGTAATGAATGTTTAAGATAGCACGTAATTTTTTCTAAAGTTGAACAAGAAGACAGAAGCTTGTTTAGAACCTTCAAAAGTGTTATAAAGACTATTTTTGTTCTGGTAGAAGGTGTTTCAGAAGTTGTGTAGTGTATCTGTAGTTATCGTGGTAACCTTTCAAAAGCATTTTCAGAACCTTCATAACAGGAGAACAGTTGATAGGTTTGTTTTAGAAGCATTTTCAAAACCTTCAGGACAGTTAATAGGTTTGCTTCAAAAGCACTTTCAGAACCTTTCATCTCTGTTACGAATTTTTCCAAATTACGTTATAAATTTTATATCGATAGTTTTAATAAATTTCAAGGCCTAGCTCCACATGTCAAGTATTTTTGGGTAACATACTTGATGTGTTTTACTAAAGTTGGATTTTATATCTAAGGTTTTTTAATTTACATAAAGTTTTACAAGATTTTATTTAAAGATTTCATTTTATGATAAAGTGAGATCATATAGGATTTACAAGTTTTATCCAGATTTAAAATTGGATATTTGTACTATATTTTGGGAGATCCAGCAGTTACAAAGATAAGGATAAGAGATATGGTTGTTATATCAAGATATGGTTCCACAATGTGAGGGATATCTTCAACAAACTTGATCCAAGAGATATATCCAAAGAAGATCTCGGTCAAACTAATTATCTAAGCTTATCCTCAACAAGAATATCATGAATGCAGATCTTCCTCAACAGATCCAACTTATTTTTTAATTGAAAATTGAAAAATAAATTCAAGATTATCACGTAGAAAGTAGCCGTTATATTTTCTCCATATATAAAGTGTTTAACTCAAATGAAAAAGAAGAGGGGAGAACGTTGAAACACTAGAAGAAAGAACGTTGTTGAAAGAAAAATTACACACGAGAAGAAAGGACTCATACATCTTCAAGCAAATATCTTTACATATATATGTGATCTAGAGGAAATTTGTTATTCCTCATTGTTGTTGTTGTTGAGATTCGTTTTGTGGAAAGGGAATTGTTTGTTATTTCGTCACTGTAGTTGAGTGATTAGCTTAGTGAAGAAGCTAGAAAGACTAAACAGTGAGACTTTGCCTTAAAGTGGCTTGTGTTGTATATCTTCGATTTGTTGATATAGTGAAACACAACTGGTATAGACAATCGGGACCCCGGTGTGGAGTTGGAAGAGAGGACTGACGCTCGACGCGGAACCTCTATAAATATCTGAGCATTCTATTCTTCTCTACTTTTATTTACTGCACATTATTGTTATTCACGTGATTTTATTAGTCAAGAGTTTTAGTTGATTCGCGAAAAAGTGAAATTTTAAGTAATTAATCAATTCACCCCCCTCTTGATTAATCTAATTGGGACCAACAGTACATCTCCAAGAATTTCCACAGAAAGATACACGACTAGAAGTATACAGTCGTGTACACCTCCAACGCCGGCTCTAAGGCTGCCGGCCTTTATTCCCACGCTATCGGCCTTTAAGTCATTGTTTTGTTATTTTACACAACTTATTGAAGCTATGTCGTTTTGGGGCATCATTGTTATGAGTTGTAAACCCTAATATAAAGCTCCTAGGGTTTAGATACAACATAGAATATAGAATATACAACATACAAGTTTGAAACACTTTTGAGAGAATTCCTCTCTTGGTTCTTCAAAGAACTACTCTAGAACTTATCGGATTTTCTTCTGTGGCGTTCATCCCGACTTATCAATCGGCCTTTCATCCCGATTGTGGTGTCTACATAATATACCAAGGTTCTTGCCACACTTATAGACAACGAGTCGCGGTTTCCACTCGATTGTTCGGCATCTTAGGTAGCAATTCCGAACATATTGGTATTGGGTTTCGTCACACATTGGCGTGGTTCGTATCAGTTTGGTATCAGAGCAAACCAATTTCGTATCAGAATCGTCTTAGGTCACAAAGTGTTAAGGAAGGGGATTGAGGTTGATAGAGCAAAAGTGGAGATAATAGAGAAGTTGCCACCCCCTACTTTAGTAAAAGGAGTTAGAAGCTTCTTAGGACATGCTAGCTTCTACAGGAGATTTATCAGGGAGTTCTCTAAAATCTCTAAACCTCTTTGTAATTTGCTTTAAAAAGATTCTGCTTTTATTTTTTGTGACAATTGTTTGCAGGCATTTAACTTATTCAAGAAGAAGCTCACTTCTGCACCAGTGATTATTGCACCTAATTGGGAGTTTCCTTTCTAGCTTATGTATGATGTCAATGACTATGTTGTAGGAGTGGTACTTAGGCAAAGGAAAGGTAAAATATTTCATGTTATATACTATGCTAGTAGAACTTTGAATAAGGCCTAAAGAAACTATGCCACAACTAAAAAGAGCTTTTAACAGTCATATTTGCATGTGACAAGTTTCGACCTTATTTGATAGGTTCTAAGATTATCGTATATACTAACCATGTTGCTCTTAAGTATTTGTTTGCTAAAGCTGATGCTAAACCTAGGTTAATTCGCTGGATTTTATTACTATAAGAATTTGTCCTAGAAATTACAGATAAAAAGGGAACTGAAAATTTAGTGACTGATCATTTATCCGGTTTGGAATCTGATTATTTAGATCCACCCATTAATGAAAAGTTCCCTAATAAATAGTTGCATGTAGTAGATATCTAAGGATTACCTTAGTATGTTGATATAGTCAGTTACCTAGTTAGCAAAATCACACCATATGTTTTGTCATATCAATAAAAAAAGAAATTTTTACATGATATGAAATACTATTTCTAGGATAAACCATATTTGTTTAAATGATGTGCTGGCCAAGTAATTAGATGTTATGTACCTGAAATTGAACAACTTAGCATAATATAACATTGTCATTCTAGAGAAGTAGGAGGCCATTTTGGTGTGGAAAGAATTGCAGTTAAAATTTTATCTTGTGGGTTTTATTGGCCTAAATTGTTTAATTAATATAGGAATTTCATTATGTCTTATGCTCAATGCCAAAGGACTGGCAATATTTCTAAGAGACATGAATTACCACAAAACAACATTCTTGTAATTGTGTTTTTTATGTGTGGGTAATAGATTTTATGAGTCCTTTCACCTCATCTTTTTCAAACAAATATATTCTTGTAGCTGTCGATTATGTTTCAAAATGGGTAGAAGCAATTGCTCTACAAGCTAATGGCAGCAAAGTTGTAATTAGATTTTTGAAAAAAGAACATAATTTCAAGATTTAAAGTACCTAAAGCTATCATTAGTGATGGGGGATCGCATTTTTGCAATAGATAAATTGAAAAATTATTATCAAAATATAGAGACATTCATAAAATTGCCACCCCTTATCATCCATAGACTTGTGGATAGGTTGAGGTGTCCAATAGGGAAATAAAGCGTATTTTAGAGAAAGCTGTCAATGCATGTAGGAAAGATTGGTCTTAAAAACTTGATGATACATTGTGGGCTCATAGAATTGCTTTCAAAACCCCTATAGGAATGGCCCCATACAAGATTGTTTATGGTAAATCATGTCACCTACCTATAGCGCTTGATCAAAAAGCATATTAGGCCATAAAGCACCTTAACTTTGATTTCCAAGCTGTAGGTGAAAAGTGGTTACTCCAGTTGAATCAGATGGCTGAGATGAGAGAGGAAGCATATGAGAATGCTAAGATATAAAAGGAGTGGGCTAAGCGATGGCATGACAAGAACATCTTGATTAAAGCTTCTGGGTAGAAAGTTCTATTATACAACTCTCGGTTAAAGCTATTTCCAAGTAAGTTGAGATCTTGATGATCTAGTCCATTTGATATTGCCAATGTTTTTCCTTATGGTGTAGTTGAGTTGAAAGTAGAAGACAGTTGTGCTTTTAAAGTAAACAGTTATCTTATTAAGCATTGCTACAAAGGAGAAAACATTGATAGTGCTGCCACTATCATAGATTTAGCAAATCCATTTTAAAACACTAGGGAAGTTTGGCTAGCGAGTATAAACTAAGCGCTTCATGGGAGGCAACCCATGCATAGCATTAAGCAAAATTAGTTTAGTTTTATTTAACATAAAAAAAGCTACTCATTTTAGGCCGCCAGCAATTAGGCAACCTTAATTTTCACAAATGCTAACCATTTAGACCGCCAGCTTATAGGCGGCCTTTCTCTTCAGAGTTTCAAAGCTGCCAACATAAGCTAGCAGCGTATAGTCCATAATGTTGGCGTATGTCATGTTTTAGACATATGTTAACCTGTCTTCTTCCTTTTCTCTCGTCTATTTCTTTGCCCCATCTCCCTTACTCTCACACTTCACTTTCTCTTACAAACTCTCATGCACTCACTCATGCTCACTGAACTAAGCTTCATCTTTCCACTACAATTAATCTCAAGTAAGTCTTCATTCCCTCTATTCTTTAGTCTTATAAGTTCTCATTTATTTCGTTCTTCCTTTAGTCTTGGTTGCGATTTTTGTGACTAGAAGAATGAAATCTTAGAGCTGTTTGGAATGTGTTCTATTGCTAATTTTTTAAGTTGGAATTGTGCTTACACGTACATGTATGTGGGTTTATACCTAGTTTTGTGCCTAATTTTGTTAAAAATTCACATTGTGTAGGAACTAGGGTATGAACCGATTTGATGCATGAATATTTGGGGCTTTTTCCATATTTACTGCCTATATTTTAAATTATATGCAGTTGATTCATTTTGGGTCTCAATTTTATGGATGAGGTTCATGAATTAAAAAATTCTGTTCAATTCTGCTGATCACATGTTTTCTTAGGAAATTGATGCTGGCTTTGATAAGGTTGCATTTTTGTTATGTTTGGATGTTATTAACCACCCTAACCGTAAAATTTTCCTGCCCTATGTTTTTTTTAAAAAAATTTCGTGTTGTTTAAATTTTAGGTCGCCTAACTTAGGCCGCCAGCCTTAACTTTCCCTATTGCAAGTGCAAGCAACATGACAACTTATCTACTTGGTTCTTATTGTTTTGATGCTTATAGTTCTAAATTAGACATATTTGGTATAAATCATGTTTCACACATGAATGCTAGGGCATCTATTGAATTAAAAACACAATCCTAAGGTTGATTTTATCATTTACTGGATCATGCATTCTTTTCTAGAAATTCACATGAATTATTATGTAGGTATGCTACCTAGAAAACTCCAGCCTTGGAAACAGAAACAAATAGCTGTAGGTGAGGCTTCTTCTAATAGTCAACATATAATGCTCCTCTCAAAATAAGACTATACCAAGGAAAGAAACTCACAATTGCTAATGGACTTCATGAACCATCAGTATTTAGATTCGGAGCTTTTAAGGGATTATGGCATAGAGGAGAAAATTCAGTAAATAGTAGGAGACAAGACATGGTTTAATCTATTTGAGATAAAAGAACTAGCCTACAAGAATGTCACAATTATGTTGTTATCTACAATGAAAATAGAGCACGATGAGCTTGATAGCACATATGAGAGGTTGAGGAAGGACATTAAGGGTGTCAAGCATGAGCTTAAGGGAGTCAAGAAGGAGTTTAGGCACGAGTGGAAGAAGAATAAGAAATTCCGTACTATATTATTTAATATGTTCAAATCCACTATATCCTACATGAATGCAGCAACTGCATAGGACTTGCACTATGAGACTTTTCCAGAGGAGTAATCAGAAGATGAAGCTGATGATCATAGTAGCTTAGACCAAGATTGAAATCTTTGATGCAATCTCCTATCTCTCTCTCTTTTGCTATACGGAACTCAAAATACACCAACACTTAAAAATACCAGGGAAGTACCGGTTTTCTTTTTCCTTTAATTTCATTATCTTTTATTCCCTCTTAATTGTGCCAAATTAGAAACAATGAGGACACTATTCATTTTAAGTGTGGGGAAGGGATCATAGAAAGGTTTAGTATGAATTATTAATGTTTGAATTAGTGAATATTTGTCCATATTGATGACATCTTAGCCTTTATTATCTTTGCTTTGAACTCATATTTGTCCCTAAGAGTCATTTGGCAACTTTTAGGCTAATTTTTTTTTCAAGCAATTTGGAGATTGTACCAAAGAGAGAGAGAGAGAGAGAGAGTTAATTTGACCTGATTTGGTGTCTCACTCACCAACTTTTGTGATTAGATTAGTTGGTTGAAATTATGTAGCGAAATCTTTAAGGAACAAAGCCTCATGTTTAGCTTTTAATTTTAATATTTGAGAGTAAGTTGAGTCCTTGAGTGGAAAAGCAAGCAGGTCTACTTCTTAGTAAATTTAGCTTATATATTCTCTCCTAAGTTTCTTTGAAAATATTTTTAACATCAGGTGAAAGAGATAGAAGAAACTTTTTACTTAGTGATCCTTCATAAAAAGAATCTTTACTCACATTAGTATTCAAAAACAAAAAAATAGTAAAAAGAAAGCATAGCCTTTACTCCAATGACTCAAGCAACTGAGTTAAGAGTATCCAATCTTGACTGTTAGTGTGAGGAAGAGTTTGTAGGAGTCCCTTTAAAACCTGGTCACTTAGGTGATGAGCCTAGGATGTGCCGACTCAATGAACTCATCATAATGCAAAGGGCGAAAAGGTAAAAGTTCAATACTTGAACTTGAAGAAAAAAAAATGAATACAAAAAGTAAAATAAGACTTGTAATAAAAAGGGTGAAATTCTAGGGAAAGAGTGGATACCATATGCTTTCATTGGTGTGACCATTTCTAGAGAAGTGATTTAGGGGATTATATGTTTGTTAATAACTATGGAAGTTTAAATGAGTGTTTCTTCCTTGTAGGACTGAGTATTTACTTTTGAATTAGAATTCTTATGTTAAACACTAGGAGCTGCAAAATTTTACCATAGTACTTTAGTTACATATCCCAATATGGTTAGAGTTGTAGACACCAGAACTTCAAGTCATATATAAATAAATAAAAAAAATTGCTTGAATGGTTGGAAATAAAAAACTTTGTACTCTCAATAACATATTGTTTCATTGTTTTATGTATTTTGCTTAGCACAAGCAAAAGCTCAAGTGTGGGAAGTTAATAAGCGTACATTTTACTCATATTTGATTGAGCAAATCATGGTAAATGTTTATTGATATTAGGGAAATTCAAAGGAAATGGTACATAATTATTATTATTTTATATTTCAAGTGTTTACAAGTTGGGAATGAACATATGAGCAATTTTAAAGGAATCCTACACATTTGAAGTAAATTGGAATAAACAAAAGGACGATCATTCAAAGAGCAAGAGTAAGGTCGACATATATCAATTAAAGGCCGTCGGGCTTTATAGCCGGCCTACATGAAGAACAACACTAGTTTACAAAGTTTAAACACCGGCAGCTTAAAGGAGAAAGCCAACGACTCTTAAATTCAAGGCCATCGGTATACATATAAACACTACCAGCTTATTAGATTAAAGGCCAGTAGCTTTTACATAAAGGCCGTTGGCCTTGCTACCGGCTTACATGGAAAAATAAACAGCTTGACGAGTTTCGAAGCCTTCCTTTTGTTGCTTGATATAAATACCTCCTAAGTCATTATTTGAGGATCTTTTTGGGGATACTTTTTGAACTAAGAGAGAGAACTTATTCTTGTGCTGCAATTTTTAGTTGATTGAATTCATTAAAGCCATAAAGGAAAAACTCCTTCATTAAGGATTTGCAGCGTTATTGTATTGCGATTGATTTTTGTTCTATTGAATTGTTGATCTCTGAATTAGAAATTTCCTATTCGATTCATAGACTGAGTTTGTTATCAATTATGAATTCCATTACAATAACTTCTTTGAGTTATATTTGTGTTTTCAATTCCATGATGTTCTATGTTTTTTTTTTGGGAAGATGATGAAACCCTAGAATAACTAGGATGATGATTGTAGTTGATCTATATTACTTAATCTGAACTAGTGCACTTGCTGCTAGAATTCACTTTTAAAATTTTATATATATTTACAACAGATCAAGAGATTTTAAATTTATCCTTGAAGTTCTACGATAATTTTAAGACTCAATCAACTATAACTCTAATTAAGTGTTTCAATTGATAAATCAAGAATCTAAAAGTACAAATCAAGTGTAGTTAGAGCTTGAAGTGGTATGATTTACAAGTATCATGGGTAAGTGAAATTTTAATTTAAGAACCTAGATTGGTTATTACATATGTTATAGAGCATCTTTTGATATATAAGTTTCATATATATACTTAAGGTTGATTTTGGATTTATAAAGGTCAATTTGGTATTTGATGTTAATTCTTGAAGTTTAGGAGTTATTAAAAGGTTCTAAGCAATAAAAAGATGAGGTAAGTGGTACATCTCTTGTTAATTTGAAGCTTAGTAGTATATTGGTGATTAATTAAAAAAGAAGAGGATATAAATATATACATGTATGGTGTGTCTTATATACACATAATTGGAGTTTTGATGTGATCATTCTTGAAGTTTTGGCATTAATTCTATGTTTGATTAGTGTTTTGATTGATATAAGTAAGTCTTTAGTGATTTGATTAGTTGAGTGGTGGAGAACAAGTGCATGCCATGGGTTTTAAAGTATAGATGGTTATGTTCTTGATTTGATGATATGTAATAGATAATTGTTGGTTTGATATGTTGATTAAGTTAATTGGAGTATGTTTGTTAAGAGAAATTGATGAAATGGGTTTTAGAATGTGATGGCTGAGATGTAGGTGATCAAATGGGTATTTAGAATATTAAAAAATGTCTTCTAGGTTGTATAAAGTGATAAGGTATCAAGAGTGAATATGGTATTATTTTTTTAATGTTAATTTTATGCCAAAATGAAATTAAAATTTTAATTTGATGATAAGAAGAAGTTTGGAAACATTTGGCATTGGTTTGAGTTAATTCAAAGTTAAAATGGTCAAGTTATGGTAATTGTACTGAAAATATGAAACTAGAATGTTATTGTATTTCCTGAGTGCTTGATTTTCTCAAATTTTGATTTGAATGGTGAAATAGGTAGAGGAAGAGGTCAAGAGTCACTTGGCTTTACTTTGACCCCATTTTGATTTAAACTAAATAGGTTATGTACGATTTCGTATTGCATGATCAAGAATGTGTTCCTATGGAAAGTTCAACAAGTTTATGATGATTATTGATGATATTCATTGCTGGTTTTGAATCTGGAAATTTAATGATAAATGCTCATATTTTGGCATGACTTGATTTGTTGCAACAAGTGTTATGATTGTAAGTGTTGTTATTGCATATTGATTTTCTAATTTAAGCTTTGAATGTTCATAAACATGTTCAAGTTTTCTACTTAGAGATTTAACTTGTTCTTCATAAAATACAAGTTTAATCTAAATTCGAAATCATCAAAATGCATTTTTATATAGGATTTGAATCAATGACATTTTCAAGTACAACCTCGCATTAGGAATTGTTTTCTATAAATTATATTATCAAAATCATAACACTTTTTTTTTCCAAAATGCAATCAAAGATATAGATCAAAGTTTGCTATGAAAATGAGTTTGATGTTTATGAGGAAGGTTACATGTATGAAAAGGTGTTATAGTAATTAGTGACTTAAGTATTGACTTATGGGGCTTAATTGGTAATTAGTACTAACTAGTGGTAAATGGTTTAAAATATAACAAATAACATAACTATCAACATGTGCCTAATAATAAAATAAATTAAGAACAAATTTAAAAAATGGGTAAGTTTTCCCCAAGTGGACTAAACTAGTCCAAGACCAATCCAATTAGACTGAACTGATTTGTGTCTTGATTTGAAACCCTTAAATCGATTCATGTGTAAAATTAAATAATTAACAATTGTTCATCTAAAATATTAAAAATAAATTCGTATAAGGCCAAACCTCTTAAAGACAAACTGAATCCAATTAACTCCAATCAGTTGAATCTTATCCTAATCGATTCATTACCTTTGAACTAGTTTAACTAACCAAACGATTCACTAATTAATTAATAAAATTAGATGGAATTAGAATCAATTAATTCAATAAATAATTGGGCAAAGATAGTCGGCATATTAAGTATTACTATACAGACTCACTAGCCTAAAGGTTTTACACTTAGTTAAGTACTAAGTTAAGTCAACTGAGCTTAAATGATAAATTAGCACTAATTGGATTAATAAGTATGCTTAATTGAATTAAATTGAATATACATTAATATTAATCCATGATAATCATGTTCTTATTGCATATGAATTTCGAATTGAGTTGGAGGGTTTTCAATCAACGTTTGGTTGATGGTTTGATGTGCCTAAAACCAAGATTAAGCACATACAAAAACCAATTTAAAAGACAAACAAACAATGTCAATCAAACTAGTCTTAACCTCATAAACAATGGCGTCAATTTCCAATGAATGTAACCAATTTTGCAATTAGGATGTAAACAATCTTAGATCTAAATATGATATAGCTCTGATACCAAAAGATGATGTGCTCAAAACCACTTTGAAACACAATCAATTGACTCAAAGAAAACAAATGTCAAGTCTCATACAAAACTGGTCCAAGTGACTAGGAAATTACGTGACCTAATGGAATTATGATGAAATCCAATGATTCAAAGATTCAATTAACTTCCACTAATGAGCAATTTCACTAATCAACAATAAGAACAAGATAATTACACGTGAAATGGATGAAAAAGACAAGCTTAAAAACCATGAACTCACACCCTTCCAACCTTGCCAATTCACGCCAATCACTAAGAGCAATTCAATTCTCAATGAACAATCAATCTTATAAGATGATTATTCTCAAAAAACAAAAAACAAATATATCCAAGAAAGATCCAAATCTACCCTAGATATGACTCACTAGAGAAGAAATGAACATACAACAAAGCTGGAATCGATATGACTCACAATTCCCCTTCGTCGCACTCGCCTCAATTCCAATTCTTGGGTTGAAATTGATAAGATTTTTGAACTAAGGAAAGAACCCTAATTCCACACGTGAAAGTGTCTCTCAAATCTGTAAAAAATGGCCTCCTCAAACCCTCTTCTAAGCAAGTATTTATACTTGCTACACTTAGGGTTAGAAAGTGGTCAAAATTATAAGTTTGCCACTTTAAAGGTAACTAGTCCTAAATGAAAATTACAAGGAAATAAAAGTGTCCCAAAATGATTACAACATAAATAGTCCATGAAAACAAAAAATATATAAAAGAAATTGGTCTTTAAGATGCCGGTCTTCTATAGGATTCATCGACCCAGCTCATAGCCGGTTCAGGTCGGTCCATGGATAACCCACAAGATGAGTCTGAGGGAGTTTTTCCATTGTCCTATAAAATATGATAAGTGTGCCTGTTGGAAAACACAATACAAGAATAATAGAAAAGAGGTTAACTTATAAATAATTCCGTGATCAATCTGCTCAAATTGGGCCCTTGTCGCCAAAATTCGAATTCCTTTAGTTATTGCTCTAATGATAGGTCTTGTCGGATTTTGATTCCTATCATCTCCTCGGGCCTCAAAAAACTTTATCCTCAAATTTGGTATATCAAATGCAATAGAGACTTTGTTTCCTCCTAGCAAGCCACCTGAAGAAATATCACTGTAGAATCCCAAAATCTGAAACACCACGGGTGGTGATTGTTTTCTCACCTCCATTTCTAGGATGTATCTCATCTGCAATACAAATAATGCTCCATTGTCCAATAAGTCGCCCCTGTATTAACCTATTCCACTAAAACCGTTTCCTCCTTTTCTAACTCATTTGTATGTTGCTGATCCTCATGGTCTTCTAATGGTTGGCCCAACTGCTCATTACCCTTTGAAACCTCTGAAGGTGAACATAACTGTCTCTGAACAGTCTGGCTCTCTGGTGGTCTGCTCGTCTGACTATGATCATCAAGATCCTCAGAAGGTTGGCACATTGGTGTCTGACAAATTTTATGCTCTAAGGGTTGGCTCGTGTCACTAGAGCCCTCAAAAACCTTAGAAGGTTAGCATACCTGCGTCTACACAGTTTGGTCCTCTGAAGGTTTGATCATGTGGCTATGATCCTCAAGATTCTGTGATGGTTGTTTTATCTGTCTTTGCATCTCCTGGACCTCTGATGGTGACATAGGGTTCAATACTATACGTTTACCATCCTTTTAAAATATATAAGTATTTCTATACCCATCATGTAATACCATCCTGTCATACAACTATGGTCTACCAAGTAATATATGGGATGCATAAAGAGGAAGAATATCACATTCTAGCTCATCATAGTACTTGTCCCTTATACTGAAGGGTACCTCAGCCCTTTGGGTTACATAAAGACCATCATGAACATTCAACTAATGTAATGTATAGGGTTTGGGATGTGGGATAGTTTCAAGTTTCAACTTCGATACTAATGATGCAGCTACAACATTAGTACAACTAGCACCATCAATAATTGTTATAATATGTATATTAATGTATAATATGCTACATTAATGTGTATTATTAACTAGCTATTATTAGAGGATCTCATTTCCTAAAATAGATAGATAAATCCTATATATATAGACATCAATTCCTATATGAAAAAGCAATGTAATAAGATTAGATTTTCTTTTAAATTACATGGTATCAGAGCATAGATATATGTAAGAAAAAAAAATTTCCGTCTTGTCCTGTGAACAAGGATGTGCTGCCCTTGATAGCAAACACTGTTGGGATCTTTCTTTTTCGTCACCACCAGTCTAGGAGGAGAGACTAGCCTCCGACTGGCCAAACCCCGAAACCAGAGCCCCACACGCGCCGCTTTAGGGTTTCGCTTTCCCCTTCCGTCGACGGCACGTGAGGGCGCGTGTGACGACTCTTCGCCCACCAGAAGCTTTGACGCACTGTTGGTAAGTCCGTTCTACTCTACTTTGGTGTTGCATTGGTTGAACATCATCTTGGGAAGCGGGTTTTGTTATGATTATCGGAATTGGTCGCGTTTGGTGATTGGCCGGAGGTTTGTTCAGTGTGTCTTATCCACGTTGGGTTTTGTGGCGTCACTGGGCTGTTCGTGGCCTTTTGAGTTGGTCGTGTTGGTTCACCGGAGTCATTTGGCTTGTCGGAGTTGATTGAGATTGGTGTGGTGTTGTGCTTCGTGGCCAACGACGTGTACTGGAGTCATTTGGCTTGTTGGAGTTGACTGAGATTGGTGCGGTGTTGTGCTTCATGGCCAACGACGTGTTGGTCTTGGTGTCTTTTGGTTGGCTTTTGTGGGTCAATCTCGTCGGTGGCTTGGATTTTACATTTTTCCGGGTACACTGTGATTGGCAATTTTTTTTTCTTTAATTCTTTTGCTGCTTGAAATGGATGATAAAAGCTTAAAATCTCCGGTTGTTGATATGATTCCTGTGACAACTAAGATCACGGAACATAAACTTAATGGGAATAATTTTATGGCTTGGAGCAAAACGGTGCGAGTATATTTGCGAAGTATTGAGAAAGAAGACCATCTTACTGAAGATCCACCAAATGATAACACTAAACAGGTATGGTTGCGTGATGATGCTCGGATATTTTTGCAGCTTAGAAATTCCTTTGATAGTGAGATTATCAATCTGGTTGATCATTATGAATATGTTAAAGAGTTGATGAGTTACTTGGAATCTATGTATTCTGGAAAGGGGAATATTTCTCGTATCTATGAGGTCTGCAAAGGTTTTTATCGTATTGAACTACAAGAGTTGTCCCTTACTGCTTATCTTATGAGCTTTAAGAAGACATATGAGGAACTGAATGCCTTATTGCCATTTAGCCCTGATGTGAAAGTACAGCAGACTCAACGAGAACAAATGGCAGTAATGAGTTTTTTAGCAGATCTTCGTCTAGAATTTGATGCTGCCAAATCTCAGATCCTCTCTAGTCTTGAGATTTCCTCTTTGCAGGAAACCTTTACTCGGATACTTCGCACAGAAAATCCGTTATCTGTTGCTCCTTCTCATCCTACTAGTGCTCTTGTCAGCCAAAATACAGGCTGCTCTTCCACCTATAGGAAAGGGGGAGATGATATTCGCGGGCATAATTCAGGGGGAGTTGTGTGCTGTTATTGTCATGAGCCGGGTCACACAAAGCGCACTTGTAAGAAATTGCAAAATCGCAACGTGAGGAAACCTTTTGCACACATTGCCTCCACTAACTCTACTGATGGCTCTTCCTCTAAGAAGAAAATTACAGTCTCTGCAGATGAATTTGTAAAATTTACTCAGTACTAGGAGGCATTAAAGGCTTCATCTCATCATATGTCCGCCATTACTGAGACAGGTAAACACAACACATGTCTCCTTTCCTCATCTTCCAACTGGGTCATAGATTCTGGTGCCACAGATTACATGACAAGTAATCTTAATCTCTTCTCAACTTATCAACCATACACATCCCTTACAAATGTTATTCTTACTGATGGTTCTAAGTCATGTGTTCTTGGCTCTAGCACTATTAATCCCACTTCTCAGATTTCCCTATCTTCTGTTTTGAGTTTACCACAGTTTTCCTTTAACTTACTATCTGTGAGCAAACTCACTCGTGCTATGAATTGTTGCATATCATTTTTTCCCGATCATTGTCTATTTCAGGATCTTATGACGAAAAAGATTATTAGTAAAGGACATGAGTTGGGAGGTCTCTATATCTTGGATACTCAGGTGCCTAAGTCTGTTGCATGTTCCGGTTTTCAGACACCTTTTGAAGCACACTGCCGAATGGGCCATCCCTCTTTGCCTGTGTTGAAAAAGCTCTTTCCTCATTTTAATAATGTCTCTAGCTTAGAGTGTGAGTCATGTCACTTTGCAAAGCACCATCGTTTATCTTATGTTCCTCGAGTCAATAAAAGGGCAAGTGTACCATTTGAATTAGTTCATTTTGATGTATGGGGTCCCTGTTCTGTTATGTCACCAACTGGCTTCAAATACTTTGTTACTTTTGTGGATGATTTTTCTCGCATGACTTGGCTTTATCTCATGAAAAGTCGTTCTGAGGTATTTTCCCATTTTACTAGTTTTTGTGCTGAAATCCAAACACAATTCAATATCTCTATCCAAACCTTAAGAATTGATAAAGCCAAAGAATACTTGTCTCACTCATTTCAGACATATATGATTAAAAAGGGCATCATTCATCAGTCCTCATGTGTTGATACACCTTCTCAGAATGGAGTGGCTGAAAGGAAAAACAGACATCTCCTTGAAACAGCGAGAGCCCTCTTATTTCAAATGAATGTTCCTAAACGGTTTTAGGCCGATGCAGTGTCTACTGCTTGTTTCTTGATTAATCGTTTACCTTCATCTGTTCTTTAGGGTGAAACTCCATACAAAGTATTGTTTCCTACAAAACCATTGTTTCCTATTGAACCAAGGATATTTGGTAATCTCTGCTTTGTTCGTGATGTCCATCCCTAAATAACAAAATTAGATCCTAAGTCTCTCAAATGTGTCTTTTTGGGTTACTCCAAGGTTCAAAAGGGATATCGGTGTTATTGCCCTCATCTTGATAAGTATTTGGTGTCAGCTGATGTTTCATTTGCAGAAAACAATCCATTTTTTCCTTCATCTATTGGAATACCAACACCGGATGAGGATGATGATATACTAATTTATCATATTACTTATTCGTCTCTGGATATGCCTTCCCCGCCTCCGCCGCCACCGCCACCTCCACCACAGCCTCCTATTGGACATGTCTACTCTAGACGAAGAGACCTGCTTGCTTCATGTCCTGAACCATCCTCTTCTTCCTCATCAGATCTCGCTCTAGACGATCTTAATCTTCCTATTGCTCTTCGGAAAGGTAAACGTCACTGTACCTATCATATTTCGTCCTTTGTTTCCTATGAAAACTTATCATCATCATCATCTTCATTTATTGCATCACTTGATATTGTGACAATTCCTAAATCTATTCATGTAGCCCTTTCTCATCCTGGTTGGCGTGATGCTATGATTGAAGAGATGATTGCCTTAGATACTAATGGCACTTGGGATCTAGTGAATTTGCCCGTAGACAAGAAGGCGATTGGTTGTAAATGGGTGTTTTCTGTTAAGGTTAATCGTGACGGCTCAGTAGCTCGGCTAAAAGCTCGTCTTGTTGTTAAAGGTTATGCTCAAACTTATGGTTTTGATTACTCTGACACATTCTCTCCTGTGGCTAAGATGACTGCTGTTCGCTTATTTATCTCTTTAGCTACTACTAATCATTGGCCGCTCTTCCAGTTAGACATTAGGAATGCCTTCTTACATGGTGATTTGCAGGAAGAAGTATACATGGAGCAACCACCTAGGTTTGTTGCTCAGGGGGAGTCGGGTGATCCACGCAAAAAGAGATATAAAATGAGCGTGAATAAATACTGGCAAGTGTACCGGATCGGATCAAGTAATATAGTGAGAGAAGAGTGTCGAACCACGAAGATTGATTAAGTAATAGACCTTTATCAATTTCTACTATTATTTAGGCAATGATATTTGATGAGAATTGAATGAATTATACTAAATGCTTAAAAAGAGAATTGTGTTGAAAAATGATGAATTGATGATGGGAAATAGAATCCATCCTAATTCTACTAATCATATTGCCTTCATGTTATAATAACTCATAGTATATGGATTTTCACAAGAAATTAACAAAACCTTAATCCTTTATTAAGTGTTAAAGTAATGTTACCTCAATTTAATTTAATAGCTCCCGCTAAGTCAAATCAAATGAGGATTCTAATTCACAATCATAAATTTCCCAATTATATGATTGCCTAATATCTTTAAAATAATTTCTCCTAATCCCTTAGTGAAAAATTTAATAGAAATATTGCATGAAACACTTAGGTCAATTTCTAATAAAATTCAATAACGCTGCTTCCACATGAATTATTAAATCTTACTTAGGAATTCCTGATAAAACCAAAATTTCTCTTTCGAGTCATTTACATTTCTATGCATTGATTTCAATTACAAAATACAATTCATAGCAGGACTTGTTATATGAAAATTCCGCATATCTACATTTCCTATAACATGAATACAATGATCATTTTAGTTTGAATTATGGCTTCATCATATTTCCCACAAGGATGATTTAGAACATTATAGTATGAATTGCATAAAAACAATTGAAATAAATAGGTGCAATGGAATTCATATTGAACAACAAGAATAAATTAATAAATGGCATAAAAGAAAATAAAGTAATTGAAACAATAGCTATAATCTTCAAGAACTTCAGCAAAATAACTTTCTTTCTTCAAACTAAAATTTGTAATAACATGAAATGTAAAGGAATTAAAGAAAACATAAAATCCTATAGTTCGTAAGGGAATTCTAATGATTTCAAAGAAGGACAAAGGATGCTAAACAAAGAATCAAAACAAAAGGATTCTCAAAACAAAAGGGGATTCTAAACAAAAGGGGATGCTAAACAAAAAAAGGATGCTCTCAAGGTTCACACAAGGGGCCTATTTATAGATCTAAAGAGGAGGGGGATAAGGTTGATCTGATGAAGATTTGAGTCAGCAAATTAAATAAGATACGATTTTGGAGAGATTTTCGCAATGGATATCCGGGGAGTAATGAAGGCCGGTTCAAGGCCGGCTTTAAGGCCGGCTCAAAGCCGGCGGCCTTGAATGTAGGCCGGCCCAAGGCCGGCGGCCTTTATTGCTATCCTCCGCTGGCTTCTTTAATTTTGTGAAAAACTCCTCCAATTAAATTGTAATTTACTTTTGGGTGCTCAAAACCTGTATTTTCACAATAAACACCATTAAGTATCATTTCTTTATATTTTCTTATAATATTGAAATAAATTTAATATAAGTCCAAAAGAAAATATAAGTATAATGTGATCTTATCAACATCCCCACACTTGAACTTTTGCTTGTCCTCAAGCAAAATAATTGATTTAAACAAGAGAAATCCATCATTGAACTTCTGGTGCCCATTGTTCAAACCATACTGAAGTTTGTAACTAGTATATCTAGTTGAAATTTAGTAGTTAATCTAAATACAACAGATTTTTAATCCCTGTATTTAACAATAGAAAACAATACTTAGTCCATAAGGAAAAACATTCATTTAAACTTCATTGGTTATTAGCAAGTATCATCTCCCTCAATTTTACTTCTCTAAACAAGATAACAAGGAGTGAAAGCATATGGTATCCATTTTTTTTCCTAGAATTTCTCCCCTTTTTTTTTTTTTTCCTTAATTGACAGCGGAGTGAGACTTCACTCTTCAGAGGGACCAAAGCTCGCCCATGTCAACCTGGTTTTCATTAATGTACTAAATTTTTGCCTTTCCGCCCTTCTCGTTATTGTGAGTTCATTGAGTCGGCACATCCTAGGCTCATCGCCTAAGTGACCAGGTTTTAATGGGACCCCTACGAACTCTTCCTCACACTAACATTTAAGATTGGATACTCTTAACTCACTTTCCTGAGTTATTGGAGTAAAAGGCTCTTTTTTTTTTTTAAGGGATCACTAAGTAAAATATTTCATTTACCTCTTTCACTAGGTGTTAAGGTATTCTCAAAGATATTTCAAGAGAGATTTATCCTAACCAATTTTTCCTTGAAGTAAACTTGCTTGTTTTTTTTTTTTTCCACTTAAGGACTCAATCTCAAGTTCAAAGGCTAAACATAGGGTAAACCCCGTTCTCTAGAGATTTTACTATTAAATTTTAACTATGTAAACTAGTCACAATAGTTGGCGAGTAGGGCACCAATCTAAGTCAATTTCAAGATTTCAATTTAAGGACATAAATAAAGCATGGGATTTGTAAGCTCATGATGTGTGCAATCATTATACTTCTACATTTATAATCCCTTCCCCACACTTAAATTGGACAATGTCCTCATTGTTCCTAATATATCACAAAATTAAGGAAAAGAATGTCAATGCAGAAATTGAAATACTGGTACTTCCCTGGTGTAAAATTGTTCATCAGGAAGAAAATTCCTCCCAAAATGTCTGTCATCCTTGGAGTGTCTTGAATGCACTGGCGGCTCTTATCCAGCCTTGAATTAGTTTCTTCTTTTTTTTTCTTTTTTTTTTTGTAACGAAATTAAAACACTAGTGTATATACTTATTGAGCATGGGCTGCCTCCCATGAAGCGCTTAGTTTATAGTCGCTAGCCCGACTTTTCCAGTTCAAGTTCTTGAATCTCCTAAATCCACAGTTGTGGCATTTCTATCAACATGTTCCCCTTCATAGTAATGTTTGAGAAGATAACCGTTTACCTTGGAAGTACGGTTATCTTCTGCCTTCAACTCAACTACACTATAAGGAAACACATTAACAATTTCAAATGGTCCAGACCATCGTGATTTCAACTTACCTGGGAATAGCTTCAATCGAGAGTTGTACAATAAGACTCTTTGACCAGGCAAGAACTCTCGCTGTAAGATGTTCTTATCATGCCATCGCTTTGCTCTCTCCTTGTAAATTCTCACATTTTCATATGCTTCCTCTCTCATCTCGGCCATTTGATTCAATTGGAGCAACCTCTTTTCACCTGCAGCTTGCAACTCAAAGTTAAGGTATTTTATGGCCCAGTATGCCTTGTGCTCAAGCTCTACGGGTAGGTGACATGATTTACCAAAAACAATCTTGTAGGGGGACATTCCAATAGGTGTTTTAAAAGCTGTTCTATAAGCCCACAATGCATCATCAAGTTTTAAAGACCAATCCTTTCGGGATGCATTGACAGTTTTCTCTAAGATTCGCTTAATTTCCCTATTGGATACCTCAACCTGTCCACACGTTTGTGGATGATAAGGGGTGGCAATTTTGTGAGTAACTCCATATTTTAATAATAATTTCTCAAATTGCCTGTTACAAAAATGTGTTCCCCCATCACTTATTACAGCTCTAGGTACCCCAAATCTTGAAAATATATTCTTTTTCAAAAATTTAATGATAACCCTACTGTCATTAGTTTGTAGAGCAACTGCCTCTACCCATTTCGAAACATAATCAACAGCTAAAAGAATATATTTGTTTGAAAAAGATGAGGGAAAAGGACCCATAAAGTCGATTCCCCAAACGTCAAAAAGTTCAATTACAAGTATATTATTTTGTGGTAATTCATATCTTCTTGAAATATTGCCAGTCCTTTGGCATTAAGCACAAGTCATAATGAAGTTCCTGCAATCATGAAACAAACTGGGCCAATAAAATCCGCAAGATAAAATTTTTGCTGCCGTTTTTTCCATACCAAAGTGACCTCCTACCTCTCTAGAATGACAATGCTGTATAATGCTAAGCTGTTCACTTTCAGGTACGCATCGTCTAATTATTTGGTCAGCACAATTTTTAAAGAGATATGGTTCATCCAAAAATAAAACTTCACATCATGTAAAAATTTCTTTTTCTGTTGGTAGGATAAACCATATGGAGTGATTTTGCTAACCAAATAATTAACTATATCAGCATACCAAGGTAATCCTTGAACTTCTACTACATGCAATTGTTCATCAGGGAACTTTTCATTAATAGGTGAATAAAAAAAATTAGATTCCAGATGGGATAAATGATCAACCACCACATTTTCAGTTCCCTTCTTATCTTTAATTTCCAGGTTAAATTCTTGCAGTAGTAGAATCCATCGAATTAACCTAGGTTTAGCATCAGCTTTAGCAAATAAATACTTAAGGGCAGCATGGTCAGTATATACTATGATTTTAGAACCTATTAGGTAAGGCCGGAATTTATCGCATGCAAATATAACTGCTAAAAGTTCTTTTTCAGTTGTGGCATAATTCCTTTGGGCCTCATTTAAGGTTCTACTCGCATAGTATATTACATGAAATGACTTATCTTTTCTTTGCCCAAGTACCGCTCTAATAGCATAGTCGCTGGCATCGCACATCAACTCGAAGGGAAGCTCCCAATCAGGTGCAACAATCACTGGTGCAGTAGTGAGCTTCTCCTTCAATAGATTAAATGCCTGTAAACAATTATCTTCAAAAATAAAGGCAGAATCTTTTTCTAGTAAATTACAAAGAGGTCTTGAGATTTTAGAGAAGTCCTTGATAAATCTCCTATAGAAGCCAGCATGTCCCAAGAAGCTTCTGATTCCTTTCACTGTAGTAGGTGGTGGTAGCTTCTCTATCACCTCTACTTTTGCCCTGTCAACCTCAATTCCCTACTTAGATACTTTGTGCCCTAAGACTATTCCCTCTCTTACCATGAAATGGCATTTTTGCCAATTAAGAAGCAGATTAGTTTCCTTGCATCTCTTAAGCACACATCCTAAATTTGTTAGACATGTTTCGAATGACTTCCCAAAAACAGAAAAATCATCCCTGAATATTTCAATGAAATTTTCTATCATGTCAGAAAATATGGACATCATGCATCTTTGAAATGTAGCGGGTGCATTACAAAGACCAAAGGGCATTCTCCTAAAAGCAAATGTGCCATAGGGACAAGTAAAGGTGGTTTCCTCCTGGTCCTCGGGTGCTATATGGATTTGATTGTAACCAGAATAACCATCTAAAAAGCAGTAATAATCATGCCCTGCAAGTTTTTCTAACGTCTGATCTATAAAAGGGAGGGGGAAATGATCTTTGCGGGTAGCATCATTCAGTTTTCTATAGTCTATACAGACTCTCCAACCAGTTACAGTACGAGTGGGAATTAATTCATTAGCCTCATTTTGTACTACAGTCATACCACCTTTTTTTGGTACAACTTGGACAGGACTAACCTATTTACTATCAGAAATTGGAAAAATAATGCCAGCATCTAACAATTTAAGTACTTCTTTTTTACAACTTCCTTAAGAGTTAGGTTAAGTCTTCTTTGTGGTTGTACTGTAGGTTTACACTCAGCTTCAAGAAATATCCTATGAGTACAAATTGAAGGGCTAATTCCCTTAACATCAGCAATGGTCCACCCGATAGCTTCCTTATGTTCTCTTAGAACATCCAAAGTTGTTGCTCTTGATCACCTGTCAAAGAAGAAGAAATGATTATTGGCAAAGTATCATTTGTTCCAAGATAAGCATACTTTAAATGACCAGGCAAAGGTTTAAGTTCAAGCACCCGGGGTTGTGTCAATGACGGCATCGGTTTCTTCTCAGTGGTGCCCAGCTCCTCATAGTGTCGAGTCTTGAATTCATAAACTTGTTCAGTATGTTCTTCTTGGGGTTCATCCTCATCATCACTCTAATTATCTAAATCCCTAAGGACTGACTCCATCATGTCCACACCTACATTCTCTTCCATGAACTCACAGGAAAGCTCATCAACACTATCAATAGTGTAACAGGATTTATAGTTATCAAATTTCTTTGTAGCCTCATACACATTAAACGTGACTTGTTCATCCATAACTCTTAAAGTAAGCTTACCTTGTTCCACATCAATCAATGCCTTACCTGTTGCCAGGAATGGTCTTCCTAAGATCATGGGTACCTCTCTATCTTCTTCCATTTCCAAGACTATAAAGTCAACTGGAAAGATGAATTTGTCCACTTTTACTAGGACATTCTCCACTATACCCTTTGGGTACTTGACACTTCTATCCGCAAGTTGTAAGGTGACGTGCGTCTCCTTACATTCTCCAAGTCCTAGTTTTCTGAAAATGGACAGAGGCATTAAATTTATACTTGCACCAGAATCTATAAGTACTTTATCAAAATGAAAATTACCAATAGTGCAAGGAACAGTAAAACTTCCCTGATCTCTTTGTTTTCTTGGCAAATTCGATAAATTCTTTTGTAAGATCATAGAACATTCCCCTGTAAGCATCACTGGTTCATTCCCTTCAATCTTCCTCTTCTTTGTGAGTAAATCCTTCATGAACCTAGCATATGATGGCATCTGCTGAAGTGCCTCTGCAAAAGGAATGTTAATTTGCAATTTTTTAAAGACTTCTAAAAATTTAGCAAATTGTGAATCCAATTGCTGTTGCTTCAGCCTTCCTAGGAAAGGAATAGGAGGAACATATGCTTGCACTTTTGGTGAATTTTGCTTTGGTTCCTCTTCCTTTTTTTTCCCTTTATCTTTCTCTAGGTTAACCTCCTCTTCCTCAAGTTTCTTATCAACCAATTCCTTACCACTTCTTAGTATAATAGCATTTACACCCTTAGGATTCTGCTCAGTATTACTAGGTAAAGACCCAGATGGTCTATTACTCAACTGTTGAGACATTTGACTAAGCTGATTTTCAAGATTCCTAATGGTGGCTTGTTGATTTTGCAACATTGTGTCAGTCTTCTGCATATAACTTATCATGAGTTCTTCCATTTTAGACTGACCTTGCTGAGAAGAGGTATTATGATTAGGATATTGTTGATGGGGAGTATTATGATTAGAACCTTGCTTTTGAAATCCAGGGGGTTTAAGTGCATTGTTATCATTTCTCCATGAGAAATTTGGATGATTACGCCACCCTGGATTGTAGGTGTTTGAATAAGGTCCTTGATTTCCTCTTTGGAAATTATTGACAAAATTTACTTGCTCTCCATGGGATGAGGAGGAAAAGTTTCCAGATGGGCACTCAAGAGTTGAGTGTGGTCCTGAGCATAACTCACAACAAGAAATTTGATTAACATTAAAAGATGGTGCAGAGGTGAGTTTACTTACCTGAGCGGTAAGAGCAGAAATCTGAGCTGTTAAGGTGTCCATGTCATTGACAGATGCTACTCTAGACTTACCTCTTTCATGTTGCCAATTATGTGCACTAGAGGCCATTTCATCTATCAAAGCACTAGCCTCTTCATATGTCTTACTCATTAGTGCACCACCAGAAGCAGCATCTACTAGAGATCTCAATGTATCATCTAAACTGAGATAGAATATCTCAATAAGGAGATTATCTGGTAATCCATGATGGGGGCATTTTCTAATTGCCTCCTTGAATCTTTCCCATGCTTCATACAGGGATTCACCACTAAACTTAGTGAAGTTTGTGATGTCATTTCTTAACCTAGCAGTTCTAGCAGGTGGAAAAAATCTCCTTAAAAATTTAGATGAGAGATCAACCCAAGTGGTTATAGAGTCTTGTGGCAATGAATTGTACCAAGCCTTAGCTTTTTCTCTAAGTGAAAACGGAAAAAATTACAGCCTAATTACATCATCAGATACATTATTCATTTTCACTATATTACAATATTGAAGAAATACTGCAATATGCTCATCAGGACTCTCATTTGGATATCCTCCAAATTGATTTGATTGAACCATTTAAACGAGTGCTGGTTTTAATTCAAAATTGTTAGCCTGAATTGTTGGTCTTCTTATTGCAGGACCTGAAACAACAGGTATCGTGTATTCCCGAAGTGCTCTACCAACACCCTGAATCCGATTGTTGTTCTCATCTGCCATGTTCTCTTCTTCCTTTCTTCTCTGCTCTCTTCTAAGTTGTCGCAAGGTGCGTTCTATCTCAAGATTAATTGGTAGAAGTTCAGCACTTCTACTCTTGCGCATAAAAAGAACCTCAAAGAGAACAGGAAACGATCACACAATGAAAAAAAAATTAAATTAAATAACAAAATAATTGCGCCTAAATTAACAATAGAATCTGAAGATGGTCTAATATTAATCAATCCCCGGCAACGGCGCCAAAAACATGATCCACGCAAAAAGAGATATAAAATGAGCGTGAATAAATACCGGCAAGTGTACCGGATCGGATCAAGTAATATAGTGAGAGAAGAGTGTCGAACCACGAAGATTGATTAACTAATAGACCTTTATCAATTTCTACTATTATTTAGGCAATGATATTTGATGAGAATTGAATGAATTATACTAAATGCTTAAAAAGAGAATTGTGTTGAAAAATGATGAATTGATGATGGGAAATAGAATCCACCCTAATTCTACTAATCATATTGCCTTCATGTTACAATAACTCATAGCTATATGGATTTTCACAAGAAATTAACAAAACCTTAATCCTTTATTAAGTGTTAAAGTAATGTTACCTCAATTTAATTTAATAGCTCCCGCTAAGTCAAATCAAATGAGGATTCTAATTCACAATCATAAATTTCCCAATTATATGATTGCCTAATATCTTTAAAATAATTTCTCCTAATCCCTTAGTGAAAAATTTAATAGAAATATTGCATGAAACACTTAGGTCAATTTCTAATAAAATTCAATAACGCTGCTTCCACATGAATTATTAAATCTTACTTAGGAATTCCTGATAAAACCAAAATTTCTCTTTCGAGTCATTTACATTTCTATGCATTGATTTCAATTACAAAATACAATTCATAGCAGGACTTGTTATATGAAAATTCCGCATATCTACATTTCCTATAACATGAATACAATGATCATTTTAGTTTGAATTATGGCTTCATCATATTTCCCACAAGGATGATTTAGAACATTATAGTATGAATTGCATAAAAACAATTGAAATAAATAGGTGCAATGGAATTCATATTGAACAACAAGAATAAATTAATAAATGGCATAAAAGAAAATAAAGTAATTGAAACAATAGCTATAATCTTCAAGAACTTCAGCAAAATAACTTTCTTTCTTCAAACTAAAATTTGTAATAACATGAAATGTAAAGGAATTAAAGAAAACATAAAATCCTACAGTTCGTAAGGGAATTCTAATGATTTCAAAGAAAGACAAAGGATGCTAAACAAAGAATCAAAACAAAAGGATTCTCAAAACAAAAGGGGATGCTAAACAAAAAAGGATGCTCTCAAGGTTCACACAAGGGGCCTATTTATAGATCCAAACAGGAGGGGGATAAGGTTTGATCTGATGAGGATTTGAGTCAGCAAATTAAATAAGATACGATTTTGGAGAGATTTTCGCAATGGATATCCGGGGAGTAATGAAGGCCGGTTCAAGGCCGGCTCAAGGCCGGCGGCCTTGAATGTAGGCTGGCTTTAAGGCCAGCTCAAAGCCGGTGGCCTTGAATGTAGGCCAGCCCAAGGCCGGTGGCCTTTATTGCTATCCTCCGCTGGCTTCTTCAATTTTGTGAAAAACTCCTCCAATTAAATTGTAATTTACTTTTGGGTCCTCAAAACCAGTATTTTCACAATAAACACCATTAAGTATCATTTCTTTATATTTTCTTATAATATTGAAATAAATTTAATATAAGTCCAAAAGAAAATATAAGTATAATGTGATCTTATCATCGGGTAAAGTCTGTCGTCTTCGGAAATCCTTATATGGACTGAAACAGAGCCCTTGTGCTTGGTTTGGGAAATTCTGTCAGGCTGTTGAGACATTTGGTCTTAGCAAGAGTAGATTGGATCACTCGGTATTCTTTAAGTGTTCTGACTCGGGTATGATTCTTCTTATTGTATATGTTGATGACATTATCATTACAAGAAGTGACAGTGTAGGAATCTCATTGTTGAAGTCATTTCTTCACACACAGTTTCATACCAAGGATTTGGGATTATTGAAATATTTCTTAGGGATTGAATTGACAAGGAGTAAGAAAGGCATTTTCCTCTCTCAACGGAAATATGTACTTGACTTATTAACAGAGACGGGCAAATTAGGTGCTAAGCCATGTAGCACACCCATGCTCCCTAATATGCAGCTAACTAAAGAGGGTGAGTTATTTCAGGATCTAGAGAGGTATAGATGTTTAGTTGGGAAATTAAATTATCTCACAGTGACTCGTCCCGATATTGCTTATCCCGTAAGTGTGGTAAGTCAGTTTATGTCATCTCCTACCGTGCATCATTGGACAGCTTTGGAGCAAATTCTATGTTACCTAAAAGGTGCCCCAGGACTTGGTTTAGTTTATGGTAGTCAGGGACATAATCATATTGAGTGTTTCTCAGATGTAGATTGGGCAGGATCCAAAATAGACAGAAGATCCACCACTGGGTATTGTATATCTGTGGGTGGAAACCTGGTCTCTTGGAAAAGCAAGAAACAACATGTTGTGTCTCGTTCAAGTGCAGAGTTGGAATATAGGGTTATGGCACACTCAGTATGTGAGATAATGTGGATTTATCAACTCTTACTTGAAGTTGGCTTTAAGGTGCCAATACCTGCACAATTGTGGTGTGATAATCAGGCAGCTATTCATATTGCATCTAATCTCGTGTCTCATGAACGAACGAAACACATTGAGATTGACTGTCATTTCATTCGAGAGAAGATACAACAAAACTTGGTCTCTACAAAGCATGTTAAGACCGGAGAACAGGTGGCAGATATCTTTACTAAAGCATTAAATGGGGTTAGAGTCAGTTATATTTGTAACAAGTTGGGCATGATCAACATCTATGCTCCAACTTGAGGGGGAGTGTTATAATATGTATATTAATGTATAATATCCTACATTAATGTGTATTATTAACTAGCTATTATTAGAGGATCACATTTCCTAAAATAGATAGATAAATCTTGTATATATAGACATCAATTCCTATATGAAAAAAGCAGTGTAATAAGATTAGATTTTCTTTCAAATTACAATAATAATTGTGCACAAGTTTCCATGTACCCTACAAGAAGTATGGAACTAGTTTTCTCTTTGTCCCTCATCAATGGTTTGAAAAGAAGTCATGTCCCGATGCAATATGTTAGCATAATGAAACATTTCACTAGACATGATTGTACTCAAATCCAATAATACCTTCACACTTCTAAGGTTCAAGTACACAACCAAACCAGAAATGAAGTACACTCAACTACTTTCAAGTAGATAGAATTAAATTCAACAACAAGTGTTTAAGTAACTAGTTCAATTACTTTTACACTTTAATGATTTGTTTGAATTTTAAATTCTACTACTCAACCTTCCTTTCTTGCTAAATTTTTACACCCACAATGAGTCTTAATGTGCAGCACCTTACACTACACACAACTCCACAAATTTACACCACCACACACACCTAATCATGATGCACTCACTTCACCACAACACCAATTCACCACGTTGCAACACCTTCAATCAACATACACACATAACGCCACACATACATACCCTTCACTAATTTTACAAAAATACAACTCCACACACATATACCTTTATAACACGTTGCAGCACATGCATACACACTCTTCCACACTTGTATTTCTCCACTTCTATACAAGTTTCAAACCGTAACTCACAACAAAAGGCAGCTTAAGTTCAAATTCAAAATGAGATCATTAATTGCAATATTCTACAAATGGTAAGGAGCCACTTTCAAATTCAAATGAACACACAATTAAACAATGACTTAATGTATTTTTTGAAATTCAAATTGCTTCCTTAACTCATACCTCAAATCTGGAAATTCAAATCTGAAAATCACAAGTAATACTCTTCACTTCTAAAAATGCAATAACATCAATCCACTTCAACAATTGAACACTATTCTTCTAGACTTCAAATTTCAACTTCCTCAAATGATCACAAAGTTCATGTCCCTTTAATCAATCACAATCAACTCAAGGATTCCAAGAGTGTTCCAATCTCCAATTGTACATCCACTAATCAATAAGAGAACAAAACTTAACAATCACAACAACAAGATGCAATTTCATGCCAACAAATTTTCAAATCAAGGTACTTCACAACAAACCCTAAATTCCGAATCTCAATTGACAAATCCCTCCTCTTAAAACCTCAAGCTCTAATACCAAAAGATGATGTGCCTAAAACCAAGATTAAGCACATACAAAAACCAATTTGAAAGACAAACAAACAATGTCAATCAAACTAGTCTTAACTCATAAACAATGGCGTCAATTTCTAATGAATGTAACCAATTCTGCAATTAGGATGTAAACAATCTTAGATCCAAATATGTATAGCTATGATACCAAAAGATGATGTTCTCAAAACCACTTTGAAACACAATCAATTGACTCAAAGAAAACAAATGTCAAGTCTTATATAAAACCGGTCCAAGTGACTAGGAAATTGCGTGACCTAATGGAATTATGATGAAATCCAATGATTCAAAGATTCAATTAACTTCCACTAATGAGCAATTTCACTAATCAACAATAAGAACAAGATAATTACACGTGAAATGGATGAAAAAGACAAGCTCAAAAACCATGAACTCACACCCTTCTAACCTTGCCAATTCACGCTAATCACTAAGAGCAATTCAATTCTCAATGAACAATCAATCTTATAAGATGATTATTCTCGGAAAAAAAAACACAAATATATCCAAGAAAGATCCAAATCTACCCTAGATATGACTCACTAGAGAAGAAATGAACATACAACAAAGATGGAATCGATATGACTCACAATTCCCCTTCGTCGCACTCGCCACAATTCCAATTCTTTGGTTGAAATTGATAAGAGTTTTGAACTAAGGAAAGAACCCTAATTCCACACGTGAAAGTGTCTCTCAAATCTATAAAAAAATGGCCTCCTCAAACCCTCTTCTAAGCAAGTATTTATACTTGCTACACCTAGGGTTAGAAAGTGGTCAAAATTACAAGTTTGCCACTTTAAAGGTAACTAGTCCTAATATGAAAATTGCAAGGAAATAAAAGTGTCCCAAAATGATTACAACATAAATAGTCCATGAAAATGAAAAATATATAAAAGAAATTGCTCTTCAAGATGCCGGTCTTCTATAGGATTCATCGGCCCAACTCATCGCCGGTTCAGGTCGGTCTATGGATAACCCACAAGCTGAGTCTAAGGGAGTTTGTCCATTGTCCTATAAAATATGATAAGTGTGCCTGTTCGAAAACACAATACAAGAATAATAGAAAAGAGGTTAACTTATAAATAATTCCGAGGTTGATCTGCTCAAATTGGGCCCTCGTCACCAAAATTCGAATTCCTTTAGTTATTGCTCTAATGATAGGTCTTGTCGGATTTTGATTCCTATCATGGTTCCTAGTTTCTAAGTAAGGGATAGTCTATGTGCTGTGTGCTAGAATTAGGACAATTAAAATCAATTAATACTTAAACTTGGCTTAAAGTATCTATAATGTTGCTTGTGCATGGTTACTTATTTCAAAAGGTAGCAATTGTAGGGCTTATAGGTGCCTAGGCTACAAAGTTATTGCGGTAGGTAGTTGATAGGGTTAATACTCATGTGAAGTAGTTATGGAAGCAAAGAAAAGTCAATTGAATATCATAAATGTAATGAGCCCTATATGTCACGGTAAAAGGGACTGAACTATAGTGGTGGCCTAACGTTTAGAGCAAACATTCGGATAAGACTACTTATATTTTGGCTATAGTTTTGGATATGGTTTTAGATATGGTTTCAGTTAGGTTTTGGTCATGGTAGCTAAATATCCCACAATAGTCCCTTGATGCTCATTGAGTAGCGTTTTGAACCATTTCATCCCCTAAAGTGTCTAAAGTCAAGAGTTACTTTTGTATTGCTTGCTGAATTTTTGATCATAGATAATTGAATGAATTCTTATTGTTGTATTGAAATAGGTATACATGACGTTCAGAGATGTTTTGTGGCTATTTTGTATTGAGTCTTTGTAACTCATTTCTTACTTTCTTTTTCAGTGTTGATAAGTTTGGTAATAGTATGTGAATTGAATATGGATTGGCTACAACTTTAGGAATTGGGATATCACTAATTGGTTTGCTTTGGTGTTAGTTGTTATATTCCTTTGATGTAAAAGGACAATAAATTCTATAAACAGTAGATTTTATGAACTCTATAAAGAAATTGCTTTATAGTTAATAT
Organism: Laguncularia racemosa; assembly: GCA_037954665.1. Classification (NCBI taxonomy): domain Eukaryota; kingdom Viridiplantae; phylum Streptophyta; class Magnoliopsida; order Myrtales; family Combretaceae; genus Laguncularia; species Laguncularia racemosa. Next base: position 6,133 of record JBBMOL010000316.1, on the reverse strand, counting down.
TGATAACCATTTTTAAAACTTCATGGATTTTTCTAAAACATTTTCAAATGATGAAGTGTTTTCCAAAACTAATGAATGATTTTAAGAAATAAATTTAGTTTGGAAACCTATTCTTTGTGTAGTAACCCTTAGATATTCTTTTTTAAGTGGAATACAGGGGGTGGGTATTAATTCCCCTTAAGGTTTTAGGGTCTAATATTTTAGGCGGTACTTAAGCTATACTTTTTTAAATGAACAAGGAATTTTGCTATATAATGGTAAGCATGAGAGGGGGCAACCTTGTGGGCTTTTTTTAAATTGAAAAATTTTGTAGTTGATTTTTATGTAACCAGATTGAGCATGTAACTTACAAAAAGCTTAAAAGATTTAAATTGAATGAAATAATTGGGAAACTAGGAAGTCACACTCAAAACATGAAATTAAAAAAATTAATTTTCCCATGTTTGACTATTTTTGAAAAAAACAAATGTTATATGTAGGAAATTGAATTTTGGAAAATTACTTATAGAATTAATATGAAAACCCTTTGTAAATTTGTTGGACACATGCTAGTAATTATCTCATGAAATGAAATATATGTCTTTCTTTTAGTGCTAAAAACCCTTTTGTGAGGGGAAAGGTGTATTTTAATGTATATTTCCTATTCTTGTATATTGGTTTTAAATTGTTTTGGGCCCAAATTGCAAAGCTTCATTTTGACAAGTAGATAGTTTTAAAAAGATTCCCCTTTTAAAACACCCAATAAAGGGTAATTACGTTTTGCAAACAAAAGGAAAGTTAACAAATCAATATTGAGTAGTTGGCCTTGACACCTCTAGGCTAGTCGAAACATTTGGGACATATTTACAAAATCAAAACTTTAACTAAAAAGAACATAAAAACAAAATTTCCAAAAAACCCTGGTTAAAGTATTCCCGGAAAACAATCAAAATAAAGGAGGTCATCTATCAGCACCTAAGTTTACCAAAAGGTTTTAGGTAGCTAAAAATTTTAAAATTTGTTGTAAAAAATTGAACCCTTTGGGAAAAAAAAAACAAAACATTTTCCCAAAAAATTTTCATAAAATGGTATAATCCATTTTTTTCTACCCTTTTCATATGAGATACTATCATAATTAAATAATAACCCCAAGTAGTAATAACCATTTTTATAACATGGGTTAAAATAAAAAAATATTCAAGAAGAAAAAAAAATTTTAAATCATGTGGGTTCAAATTTTAAAAATAAAATCGTGTGGTTAACTTTTATATGTAACTCAATTAAAGTTTCAAAGTGTAAATGGGCATGTAATAAATAGGAATTAGGAAAACCATATTATAACTTTATTAAAAAAAAGATTTTTCAAAGAAGAAAAATAAATTAACTCATGTGGTTCATTTAAAAGTAAAAAACGTTTTGGTTAATTGATATGTAACTCAATTAAAAATTAAAAAGTGTTTAAAAGGCATGTAATAAATAGGAATTTGGAAGTTACACTCAAACATGAAATTTAAAAATTTAAATATTGCCCATGTTATGACTATGCCATAAGTACCATGGTTTTATGAGGGAAAATTTAATTAGGATTTTACTTATAGATTGATATGTACCTTTTTAAATTAAATTTTTTAAAACCCTGCTATTTATCTTATGAAATGAAAAGTTAATTTTGTAGTGCTATAGGTTTAAAGTACTTTTTTTATTACGGGATTTTGGTATTAATTACTTTGACTAAATTGTTTTGGGTTTTTTTTTATAAGTAGATAGAATGTAATAGGATTTTTTCCCTTTAAAACCCCGTGAAGGCAAACTTATGCGTTTAAAAAATAGGTAGAAAACAAATAAAACTTTTGTGGTCAGATGATAGGAAAAAAAATCCGACAAGATCATCATTAGGGCAAGAACTAAAGGAATTCAAATTTGGATTGAGGGCCCTTTTTTAGCAGATCGACCTCGGAATTATTTTTTATATTTAAACCCCTTTCTATTACCTTTTTAATTTTGTTTTCCAAAAAGGCACACTTATCATATTTTTCAGGGCAATGGACAAAATCCCTCACACTCACTTGTGGGTCATCCATGGACCAACCCAAAAACCCGGGGATGAGTTTGGGGCCCATGGATTCCCATACAAGACCAGCATCTTTAAGACCATTTCTTTTATTTATTTAAAACTTTTATGAACTATTTTGGTTTTAGGATACTTTTATTTCCTTGTAATTTTCAAATTTTGGACTAGCCACCTTAAAAATGGCAAACTTTTTTAAATTTTTACCACTTTCTAACCCTAGGAGTAGCAAGTATAAATAAATTTCTTTAAAAGAAGGTTTTTTAGGAGGCTTATTTTGTAGATCAAACCATCTTCTACACGGGGAGAATTGGGTTCCCAATTTTTATCTAAGCTCTTTTCTTCTCTAGTGTGTCATATCTAGGGTTGAATTGAGATAGTTCTTGGTCAGATTACCTCTTATTATTGTCGAATTCTTTAGTTTATTTAAGATACTTTGCAATTGAATTCAAATCTTCATTGAAGAATTCCCTTGAAAACGTGTTCTTCACTATGGGAATGAGTTCTTGGAATTGAGGTTTTTCTTTTAAATTTGTGCAATATTTTCGTGGATATATGAGATTAGGGTGTTTTTAGAAGATATTATCATTGAGGTTTCACAATTGCATCATTGAACATTTGGATTTCCTTGTATCTTCATTAGGGTTCACGTGAATTAACCCTTGTGGATCCGGTTTTCACTTTGACTTGAGATTGTTTTTTTTTCTTAAGTCTTTTGATTGTGCTTCTTAGTGGAATTAGGCACATCATCTTTTTGGTTGTCAGAGCTTGTGGTGGTGAGAAGGGATTATGTAATTTTGAATTTTGGAAATTTAGGGTTCATGTTCTTACATCATCAATTCCAAAATTGCGGGTAAATTGAAATTGTTGTTGTAGTTGTTTGAAGTGGAGTGAATTGTCCTAAGTAGGAGTTGAATTTGCTGCATGTTGGAGTGATTTTGAAGTACTTGTTGAAGCTTCTATGTTGTGACTTCACCGTGAAGGAAGAGGAAAGATAGTGCATTTTTTTAGTGCAATTTCGGAAGTGCAATTGTGTAGGAAGAGAATTGTGGTTGTACATTGTTTGAATTTGGAATTTGGGAGAACATTTGCAATTTCCATATTTGATTAGTGTGTTAAGAAGGGAAGTTATTTGATTTCAAAAAAAGCATTAAGAGTGAAGGAGTTAAGTGTGTTTGTTTGAATTGAAAAAATTGCACCTTACCAAATATGGAGGGGTTGCAATGAGTGAAGTGGTTTGATTTTCAAATTTAATTTGCTGCCTTCTTATGTAAGTTGCGGATTGGATTTGTATTTGAAGTGAAGAATTTACAAAGTGATTATCCTTGAAATTTCTTTGAGAAAGAGTAATGAATTGAAAAAGTTTTGTGTTGCATGTGACGTGTATGTTGTTGTAAGTTGCAGTTGATAAATTGTGTAGAAGTGAAGAAGTGCACCGTGTGTGTGAAGGTGTTTGTGTGGTGTTGTGTTGTGAAAATTGGAAGTGGAAGTGTACAATTTTCAGAATTGCACTGTGTGGGATAATAGGGAATTTATTTGAAATTCAAACACATCCATTAAGTTGAGGAAGTTATTAAGTGGTATTGATTGTGTTCCATTTGAATTTGAAATTTGATTATTACCATTTGTGGAAAGTGCATTAAGGATGTTTATTTGAATTTGTTGCCATGTGTGGAGTTGTGTGGATTAAGGTGCTGCACATCAAGATCAATTGTAGGTGTGAAACTGTGGCAAGAAAGGAAAATTGAAGTAGTAGAATATGAATTCAAAAACAAACATTAAAGTGTGAAAGTAATTGAACTTATTACCTCAACACTTGTTAGTTGAATTTAATTTCTTAACTACTTGGAAGTATTTATTTGTGCTTCATTATCTCACTTAACTTTATTTGAAGTACCAATAAACATTTCTTGTATTGGTTGAGTGTGAGCATTGTGGGTGTGTAAGGGTATGTTGTCGTGGTGTGGTGAAGTGAAATTGAGTTTATTGAAATCAGTAAGCAACAATGTCAAGTGAGTTATATTTGTCTACTAACATATTGCATCGAGACTTGACTTTCTTTCAAACCATTGATGAGGGACAAAGAGAAAACTTGTTCCACACTTCTTGTAGGGTACAAGGAAACTTGTGCGCAATTATTATTGATGGTGGTAGTTGTACTAATGTTGTAGCTACATCATTAGTATCGAAGTTGAAACTTGAAACTATCCCACATCCCAAACCCTATACATTACATTGGTTGAATGATCAGGATGGTCCTTTGTGTGACCTAAAGGGCTAAGTACCCTTCAGTATAAGGGACAAGTACTATGATGAGCTTGAATGTGATATTCTTCCTCTTTGTGCATCCCATATATTACTTGGTAGACCATGGTTGTATGACAGGATGGTATTACATGATGGGTATAGAAATACTTATATGTTCAAAAAAGATGGAAAACGTATAGTATTGAACCCTATGTCATCATCATAGGTCCAAGAGATGCAAAGACAGATAAAACAACCATCACAGAATCTTGAGGATCATAGCCACATGATCAAACCTTCAGAGGGCCAAACAGTGCAGACGCAGGTATGCCAACCTTCAAAGGTTCTTGAGGGCTCTAGTGACACGAGCCAACCCTTAGAGCATAATATTTATCAGACACCCATGTGCCAACCTTCAGAGGATCTTGATGATCATAGTCAGATGAGTAGACCACCAGAGAGCTAGATTGTTCAGAGACAGTTATGTTCAACTTCAAAGGTTTTAGAGGGTAATGAGCAGTTGGGCCAACCATTAGAAGACCATGAGGATCAGCAACATACAGATGAGTTAGAAAAGGAGGAAACGATTTCAGGAACAGGTTGATACAGGGCGACTTTATTGGATAATGGAGCATTATTTATGTTGTAGATGAGATACATCCTAGAAATGGAGGAGAGAAGACAATCACCACCGTGGTATTCAGATTTTGGGATTCTGCAGTGATATTTCTTCAGGTGGTTTCTTTGGAGGAAACAAAGTCTCTACTGCATTTGATCTACCAGATTTGAGGACAAATCTTTTTGAGGCCCGAGGAGAAGATAGGAATAACAAACTCCTTCAGACTCAGTTTGTGGGTTACCCATGGACCGACCTGAACCGGCGATGAGTTGGGCCGAGGATCCTATAGAAGACCGGTATCTTGAAGACCATTTCTTTTATATATTTAATCTTTTATGAACTATTTTGGTTGTATTTTGGTTTTAGGACACTTTTATTTCCTTATAATTTTCATTTAGGGACTAGCCACCTTAAAAGTGGCAAACTTGTAATTTTGACCACTTTCTAACCTAGGAGTAGCAAGTATAAATACTTGCTTAAGAGAAGGTTTGAGGAGGCTTATTTTGTAGATCAAAAACATCTTCTACACGTGAGAATTAGGGTTCCTAATTGTCATCTAAGCTCTTATCAATTTCAATCCCAAGAGTTGAAATTGTGGCGAGTGTAACACCATGAAATTGTGAGTTGTATCAATTTCAATTTGTTGTGATTTCTTTTCTTCTCTAGTGTGTCATATCTAGGTTGAATTGAGATAGTTCTTGGTCAGAATTACCTCTTATTATTTTCGAATTCTTGAGTTTTATTTAAGATACTTTGCAATTGAATTCGAATCTTCATTGAAGAATTCCCTTGAAAACGCGTTCTTCACTATTGGAAAGGAGTTCTTGGAATTGAGGTTTTTCTTTTAAATTTGTGGAATATTTTCGTGGATTATATTAGATTAGGGTGTTTTTAGAAGATATTATCATTGAGGTTTCACAATTGCATCATTGAACATTTGGATTTCCTTGTATCTTCATTAGGGTTCACGGAATTAACCCTTATGGATCCAGTTTTCACTTTGACTTGAGATTGTTTTTTTTTCTTAAGTCTTTTGATTATGCTTCTTAGTGGAATTAGGCACATCATCAGACATGGCACCATAATGTGTAGACACCTCACTTTGGCCCTCTTAAATATGAGAGAGGGAAAAAAAGGATTTTCTTTTTTAAAAAAAGAAGCAAAGTTTTATGTGGTTCCATTTTAGATTTGGTTCATCCTTTTAAAAGGCTTGAAGTTAA